>CAUHTR010000003.1:0-418711 GCA_959609185.1 Schmidtea polychroa | reverse complement strand
NAAGTTAGCAAGTTTACAAGTTAGCAAAAATTTACACTGTCTAATTTAACTAAGAGGTCGTGAAACTTCTTCACCGGGGTCGGGTGACCTGACTATCTTGAGGGAATTTTTTTTTTTGATATAGCATCTCAAATCTGTAATGAATAATTTAAAATTAAATAAATGCGGTAGAGAATTTTGTAAGATTTCTTAAAAATAAATTATTTTAAATTAAAATTATTTTTTTATTAAAAGACGATTTAATCTTTTTTTCATTTTAATATTTCGAATTAGATTAATCTGGATTAAAAATAAGAGTAAAATGTAATAGTCAAATGCGCGGATCGACTCAAGGAATGTTTCTGTAGTTCATCTTAACGTAATGAACTTTCGAGTTGCATCCTCTCATCTAACTTTCTCCATGGATGACTTCCTCCAATATTCAATGGTTAGAGTGGTACCGATCTTCTTACACACTAGTTCGATCTTTTTCTGAAATATCGAGTAAAATTCGAATCTTCAAACATAATCTTGTATCCAAAGCTCATTAAATCACATATAGTCCCAGCGTGTAGCATCTTAAAGTTTCTGAGGGCAGTTCATTCAATTGATATCTGTTTTTAACTAATAAGCATTTTTAGGTCAATACATTAGCGGATATTTTCGGGTCCTGAAAAAAGAACTATGCCAGCAACATTTATCCACAGTAAGCTGAAGGCGAACTAGTAAAAGTCGTGTTAGGTGAAAAATCAGAAGCAGGTGTTTACAATTTTGCAGAAACAGGGTATGAGTGACATGTTATCGGTATTTGGAAATCATTGAAGCAGAGCAAGAATGATGATCTAATTGTTTATTAACCACTTCAATGGAACGATTTCAGAATATACAATACCTAGAAAAGAAATTGGATCTGGCGAAGAGCCTATAAAGACTAGATCACAAGTCACCTAATACTTTAGTAGAGACAAAGGTCTATGTGGAAAATTCATGTCAGGATCAGAAAAAATATACTCGATTGATTATTTTTGTGAATTCGTATATATGTAACATATAGTGTGCCGCGGTCCATGGGTGGACCAGTAAAATTCAATGTATTGGCATTTTAAAATGTTAATTTATAAATAAATCTAGATAATTAATTAATTTTGGGGGGTTTTTTAATCATTTTTTCGTAGAAAATAAATAACTATATTCTATCAATAGTCCATGAGCCATTGTGAATGGTTGGTCCTTAAAGTATCAACATCGCACATTAGAATGCTATCTTAGAATTATTCAAGTACTCATAATAAGACAAATAATACTAAAAGTAATGTTAATTAATATCAGCAACCATATACATTATATTTCATTTTTCAATATTTCGTTTAAAATTATATTTGTAAAGGAGTCGACGGCAAAACTGATAATTATACAAATAAATAAAATGAAACTAAGATGAACGAAATCAATTTTGTACTAATTTATTACTTTCATAATTAATTAAAATTTAATAAATTAAAATATAATTCCAAAATCATTTATTCAATAATTTACAATTTTTTCTTTTCAACCTTCTTGGTGTTATCTCTCATCAATGCACTAGCCTTTCTCAAAGCCAACTGAAAAAAATATTAAAATCTAAAGCAAATAAAATAGTTATTACCATTGTCAATTCGGGTCTCATATGATTATTTAAGATATTCGATCGAATACCGTTCAAAGTTCTTCTCTTTCCATCTTTAAATTGAGTTTTCTTAATGAGAGTTGATGGCTTTCTTTGTTTCTTTTGTTTTTGGCTTTTAGTTAATAGAATAACTTTGTTATTGGCCCCTTTCACAACATTTATAGCTTTTCGTTAATAAGACCAGAATAACGAAAGCAATTTTTGCCAGTAATATTCATGGGGTCTTTTGAGATGGTCATGCCATGTTGAGTTTTTAAATAACAGTTATTTTTTTTTGTAATTTCCCAAAGAAGAGCACTAGACATCTATTTATAAAATAAATTGACAAAATTTTAAAATGCAAAATTACTTTTTTAAAACTTTAATTTTAGTTTTCAATCACTTTTTAAAACAAATCTTTTTTTTACTTTAATTACAATTTAGTAAATAAAATAGATATTTAGTATAATTAAAATAAATGAGTTTTACATTTAATTGTGTTAAAAAATATTAAATTTTTATATAATAAAAAGAAAAATAAATAATTGCTTCTAAAAAAATTTAAAGGAAGGAATTTTATTCAAATATGATAAACAATTAATATCTATCAAGCAGTTATTACTTGCGATTTGGTTTATCAGAACAATGACTAAATTTTTTCACTTAAAAAGCCGTGGTAAAAATTAATTTTAGGAGAAATATAAATGAAATTACAATTTTAGAAATATTGTACCCCCTTAATAATTTAAGATAATAATTTCAGAACATCTGATAAATTGTTATTACAAGAACCAAAAATTGAACATTGTATACTAAAACTTGAAAATATTTAGCAGTAGGTTTCAATATGGATGTGGTTGTTCCTAGTTAATAACTTCTTACTTTGCTATGGTTTCAGTTGTAATTGACATCAAAACGTCAAATGATTTTAATTTTCGACGTCATTGAGAACTTGTCTTTACCACTTAGTATTGTAGAAGGTGGTTGAAAATCGTAAAAATCAGTACCAAAACTAATGCTGATTAATTTCCGTTTCCGGGTTCAATTTACATTATCTTCTTATTTCCTCTCTATAACCAAAATTATACCTTTTACCACTTTGCTTTTTTATATATTTCCTCAATGAATTGTTATAGTTATAGACAAACATATTCAATTAATTTAACGCTAATTAAAATTCAAAAAATTCAAAAATAAATGTTTTACAACAAGATAATAGAAACCGGAGACAAATTAGAAGATGTAAATAGATAAAACAAGTTCAAATTGGTTGAGGGTCCCTAAGTGGTGCAAAACGCAAATTAAAAACGAATTAATAAATAATTGGGATGAAAATCCAAAACTGGAACTTGACTAGTAGTGAAATAAGATTTAATAATGGTAGAATTGCCAGTCGGATACAAATAGAAAACATCATAGTACGTGAAATCTTGATATGACAGAGAAAATCACTGGGTAGACATTAAAAAGTTGGTTAAATATTAAATGTATATTACTAATAGAATTTTTAATATGTATTATTTTTTGTTTACTCGCTAATGTTTTAAATATTTAAATTAAATTAAAAATTGGCGTACAATTGGTGATGGCTTGCAATCGAGTAAACACGATATTTTATCATAAAAATTTAATATCACCGACTCTGTACATAATTTTTTCACTCAAGTACTTAATAGATTTGATGTTATTAAACTATTTTACAAATAAATACTTTATTTCTTCGCAGTAAAATGTGAAGAGCTATCAAAGTAAGGCATAAGCAAAAAAGTTTAAAGAAACTGGAAATTGTTGAAAACCAAAAATATTCATTACATAAATGTTGGACAATGGGTGTATGCCCATAGACACATTTGTTGAATGAAGAGGGTAAGCCCATGACCACATTCGTCCTAAATAGATATTATAGGACAGGGTCTAAGAGTTATCGGATAAGCATATGTGCTGAGGTGAGGCAGTGAACGTAATCAACATTAAGCCAATCTCGACAATCTATTTCTATTCAATCAACATCCATCGAACGTTATCAAATTCGATTGTGGAACTGCTGTATGTATATTTCATTTAACAAACTGATTTATTATTTTTATTACTGTTGTATATATTTTGATATCTTAGCTATTTTATTTTTCGGTGTATAATATTTTATTTAGAATGATTTGATATAACCATATTTCTGTTGTACATATTTATTGAATATTTTAGCGATTTTATTTAACACAATATAAATTATTAAAAAAAAACTAAAATTATTTTGATTAAAATTATTATAATATTTAGATAGTAATAATATTTATTTCATCTTAGAAAAAATAAGCAGGTGACATATTATAAATAATGATTAGTAATAATACCAGTGTAACACGCAATAATATAAAATAATTAATATTTTTAATAATAAATTATTCCCAGGTGATATATAACAAATACCAGTTCAACATGTAATAATATAAAATTATTAATATTTTTGATAATAAATTATTTCGGTCGTATAAGCCGGAAACAGTGGTCGCAAACTTCCTTTTTTTTACCCGACTTCTAGCCGTACCCGGTAGCTTGATATTAAGTTTACCCGTACCCGGTCCGTACCCGACTCGCACCTACCCGAGAATAACCCGAAACTAAATTAAAACTGATAATATTTGTTACCGTACTGACTTGATGCCGCTATTGCTCCAGATTTGCAAGATTTCGCATGTTTGTTGATCGTTGGTGTGCCAAGTGATGATTTGTAAGTAAACACAGCATGACAATAATTGCAGACAACAAAGTTTTTACTATCAAACTCTAGAAGAGCATTTAAATACTTCTCATACACAAATAAAAACGTCTTCCAACATTCGGAAGCGCTTTTCTTCGTATTACAATTCTTTCTTAGCTCTAACGCTTTGTAAGAATCATCGCATTTAGATAATTCAACTTTAATTGACTCTTTAGTTGAATTAATAGTTTGAGTCATTTAATAGGTTTTAAACTTATTAAATATAGAATTCATAAATTTAACACGACAGAATCTGCTTTCGGCAAGCGGCTTGCACAAAATTTTGAACCAATTAGGTTTCAGTGTTCACGTGATTTATGCTTGCGTGTGCACTGTGCACTCGCACCAGCTATTTTTATGATATAAAATATGATATAAAACAGAAAAATTTTCGGGTAAACAGATGTTACCCGAACCCTACCCGACTGTCAACTCTTAAAAACTTTACCCGTACCCTACCGGTACCCGACGAGTACGAGTAGGGTACGGGTAAACCGCGGGTACGGGTACCCGTTGCGACCTCTGACCTGAAATTTTTAAGTAGATAATTTTGGTATAAAAAGGCGCGCTAAAATCATTCATATTGCCCAAAAAATCAGCTCAAAGGAAAGTATTCAAAGGTAATGTAGTGCCTCTGACTAGCACTTTTATCAATTTAATAATTGAACTAAAAATATATTATTAAATTAAAATAAAAAATTAAAAACGATTGTTTTTGTTAGATGTAAATTTTGTTAAGTAATGTTATATAATTTTTTTTAAATAATAAAATTTATAAATTGAAGTGTTTCTCATTCATATTGGTATTTTATTTATTCTTAGTTGTTTTGTTGTTTGTTAAGTTATATAATTTACTGTTATATAATTTTATAAATTAATACAATTTTTAATAGAAATTATTTTCATTAACATTTTAATAATAAATATTTTATTTATTTTGACTTGGTTATAATTTTAATGATCATTGTAGTTGGATTTGATTTATAATAAATTTATGTGTTGATGCTCTAGATTCAGCGGAATAGTTGCGAACGGATGACATTCATGTCGTTAGTCAGCAGATGTTTCGTCAGTTTGGTCCATCGGATAGTTTATAGGCTTGTTTAGGTTTAGATAGCATAGGATGACTCAGTCACTTTTAATTTCAGAGATATCACTGAGTTAGGAGAAATAATAGTATAGTATGACCAGTTGTCGGTAGATGAAGTAGGTTTAGGCAATTTTATAGAAACCACGAATAGTTAAGATATCCTATAGTCCAGAATTAGAAATACAGGCAGATCCCTGCTCAAATTTTTATGGGGAGTGTGGAAACAGGTTTATCAACTTGGGAATAAGGGCAGACTCCTACTCAAATTTTTGAAGAATTAAGTTACATTTTTCACAAGAACCGTCGAAAATATGAAACGGCATTTATCGACAAATATTATAGAAAACACATAATGATTTACGACAGAAAAATAAGGGCGCATCCCTGCACAAAATTTTGAAAAGAAACAATAGAAAACATCCAGAAATAAGGACCATAGCTGAATAAAATAGAAAAGTAGAAAGTAGAAATAGAAAATGATTAATGACGTAAGATCTTCTATCGGCCGCCTAGAACCCGAAGAGAAAATACAATGGGGAGTAGTTTTAGCAATAGAGCTCACCTGCTCATTGTTTTTTCGCCTTTGTGTACATTACCAACATGGTCGTCGCCATGGGTACACAAATGGTTTAAGGTGCAATAGTCATGGAGGTGCTTAGGAAAGAGTCCAGTGAATATCTAAATTACCTCTGACGTATTTAAAATATAAAATGACACACCCCTAAGTAACCAACAATGGTCAAGATCTTCAACAATGTTAATTTCAATAAATTCTTTGTTCAAATTAATTATATGTCCATACAGGTAAATCCTTAGAATAAATCAAAACACAGAGCAGACTAAAACTCTCTGCATAGAGGATAATAAACTACAATTTAAGTTACAAAACATAAAACAACAATATATTTTTGCACGCAGTTTAGAATCAAATTCAATCTGAAGAGATAATTAATTATAGGAATCAAACCATTTTTGAATCGGAAATGTTTTGTTATTAGTAATTTTTGATAGTTAATAAATATTTATACAAAGACTCATATTTTTTCATATTTATATAAGAACGAGTAAGGTGGAGAATCTCAAATAGTGAGACCTCAACACATTCACTTTAAACAAAAACTTTAAAATAGGACCAAGTAAATACATGGTAAACGTATTTGCAGAAGACCGAAAATGAGAACTAAGGCATCCAGTACCAGACCATTTTTCCAGAACCGGAATTTCGGTACTGAATTTTTTTTGGTCCCGGGATCCCGGTGTCAGCACCGGGACTGAGCGAAATTTCAAAATTTTACCCAAAATTTAAAAATCCACACATATTTACACACATTTTTTAATCCATTAATAAAACACAGTTGAAAACAATAATAAATGAAATTAGGTGTGTAATATATTGACATATTTTATTTTTTTTGTTTTTTATTGTTTGTAATAATTTAATATGAATTGTAATTTTTGCCATTTTTGTCACTTTTGTAATTTAAAAAAAAACTATACAGCGATAATTTACAAAAGTAAATTATCGCTATGGAAAATAAATAAAATTAAAAAATCAATCACAAAAAAGGTTATGCAACTAATGCAATTAGGATAAATCTCATTAAATATCAAATCTCAAGTCCCAGAACGAAAACCTTTAGTTGAAGTTAATTAAACAAATAAATTGGAATAAATCTCATTAAATCTCAAATCTCAGGTCCCAGAACGAAAACATTTGGTTGAAGCTGATTGCATAAATAAATTGGAAGAAATTAATTAAGGTTTTTTTTATTATTTTAATAATAAAAGTCAACTACATCCAACTTTATAAATTTATACAATTGTATACAAATCTCCGATTCGAGTTTGGATTCCCTTAGCGAGTACACAACTAATTTAATTGGAATAAATCTCATTGAATTCCTAATCTCGATTCTCAGAACGAAAACATTTGGTTGAAATTAATTGTACAAATAAATCGAAAGAAATTATCAAAGGTCCTTTTTCTTTATTGTTTTAGTAATAAAAGTTTAAAGTTAAAAAATTAGTTATTGTTGGTTATTCTTTATTTTTTGTCATTATTTTTGATTCATATACATAGCATTACACACATTCACCCCAACTGTCTCGAGATAGTTTATTTACTGGAGATTCGGCTGGGCTCTTCAAATATCCTTAACACATACGCAGATACAAATACAAACATAGTACACACACACACACACACATATATATATATATATATATATAATTAGGTACCCGAATTCAATACCCGCTTTCACCTATTAGTTGTGCACATATACTCTCGTAAACCTCAACATAATTGGTGTCAGAAGCAAAGCAAACACAACACGACACTCGCATTCGACGATTTTCTTCAATCACTACGCCTTTCAGCATATGTATTATAGAAGTATAAAGGATAGTGACTCTTTTGGCTGAACACAGTAAGCCATATCTTTGAACAAACTCAATTATTTTTGCACTACAATCAATAAGAAAACAGCAACAAAACATATAATGGCATCCACTCAAAACATACCAACAAACATTCCACAAACACCCAACAACGACGAAAACACACACATGATGGAAAATACGAACTACTACTATAACTCAAACACCAGCACGGATAATACACACATCATAAATTCAGTTATTAACCCCAGAACAAACATCCCAAACTATTTTAGCGATGACAATGGGACACCCAAAAAATGGTTAGAATTCGCTAAACTAACCCTAACCTTATTGGCAATAAAGTCGACGAAAACACTATGCTCGAACATAATCGCCACACTTTCAAGTAGCAAACTGAATGAAATCGCTGATCAAATTGAAGAAATTTCAAAGAGCGAAGATCCGTTAAACCAACAAAAACAAAATCAACAGGAGACAAATGCTGGAATCATGTCTTAACAACACACAACTTGGCGATAATAAACCCACAGACTTCCTTCGCCAACTAAAACAAAAATTGGAGTAACTCCAACCAAACATCACTAATTCGGGATCAAACGAATTAGTAAAAGAATTTTTTATGCGAGCAAAAATTCAATCCAAACAAAAACAGAGACCTATACAACAGAAAAAATTTCAACAAAAAAAGACTATCAGATAATCATAACAGACAAAACTATAACCAGTCATCAGACGGAAACAACAGCCACAGACAATCCCCAAACAACCACTACAGAAACCGGTGGAACTCCCCAAACCGATACAACAACTACCGAAACATCAACTCAGAAAAATAATCAAGAAGCGAGTTTATCAACAAAAACTACTGCTACTTTCACAACAAATTCGGTGACAAAGCATACAAATGCACAAAACCCTGTGAATATCACAAGATAGAGCATGAAAACTAAAACCGTCACTGTTGATAGCACCCACATTCAGTGACAAAAACAATACATTTTTGGTGTGAACAAATAACACTCATTTTCTAATCTACACAGGCTAGGTCATATCACTACTGCCTCACTACATGTACAAAAACACAAAAAACACAGAAAAATCATTAACACCCGCAAATGGCTCTGATATTAAAACATTTGGCCAACACACACTAACCTTAACAATAAATTCACAAAAATCCAACTGGTCATTCACAATCGCAGAGGTACAACAATCAATAATAGGAGCTGATTTCCTAGCACACTACAACTTAATAGTGGACTGCAGAAACAAAAAATTAATTAAAAACCTCACAAAAGACAAAATTATATTATAAAACTTTATAAAAATTCTATCAATAGCACAAAGTCTTAACCCATAATCAAAACATTACAATATTAATAAAAACCTTTTATTATTATTATATTATTATTATTATTATTATTATTATTATTATTATTATTATTATTATTATTATTATTATTATTATTATTATTATTATTATTATTCTTCTTCTTCTTCTTCTTCTTCTTATTATTATTATTATTATTATTATTATTATTATTATATTATTATTATTGTTATTATTATTGTGACTGAAAAACGTTTTTCAACCACGATTCAACAACCACTTGGGCTCAAAATCAGTTCTAACCTAACGTAAGTTTTGTTAGGTTCGATGGGTATGTCTTCGAACTAACACAAAAACGTTCTATCTGACTCCAAGTAATTAATTTGTGCGTGTAGGTAAATAAATAAATAAGATAATATGTTTTAAAAATTTATTAACAATAAAAAGTTAGTTACACGATAATTAATATAAAACACGCTGCTTTTCTAAAAGTACAGAAAACGGTTATACAAACCGCCCTAAAGAGTATTACTAAGGATCAAGGCTGGCCCTAAATGCGCCAACAGCCCGATATAGGTGAAAGGAAAAGAGATAGGGAAAATTACCAAATTTTACGCGATAGAGTCAACCCAGAAATTGGTTAACTCTTTTTTCAAATAAATGTTAATAACGATACAACACAAAAATACGTGCTGACGTTATGGTATCCCTTATTTAAAATTAATTTAATTTAATAAACCTGTTCTGCAAATATTTATAATTATTTAGATAATGATAAAGACTAACTGATATAATCTCCTTCCTTAAATGGCACCAAAGAACGTTGTAATAAATAATTCACGAATAGACAATATCAACTTTCGATCGATAGTTCCAATATCTATCGCAATTCACCAATCAGATTGACGATAAAACCAAATTCCAAAATTGCAAAACTAATTTTCTTTCAATCGGGGAAATTCCGACTGCTATGAAATTCCTGATAAATGTCACTTGTCGAGAATTAGTTTATTTCCAAAATCGAATTGATTCCTTTCTAATTTTAGCTACTGCGGTTTTCTTACTGATCTTCTTGTCTCACTTTTCGTCCCTCTATCTAATTTTTTGTCTACTATTTATATCAATTTATTTATTCTAATTCTATTAATAGTAATTATTTAATTACTATTTTTATTATATATTTTTAAATAATTGCTATTTTTGTTGAAAATCTATTTTTAGTAATTATTTATTACTATTTATATTTTAATTCTAATTTTAGTAATTAATTATTATTTAATTTCAAAACCTTTAATTCCGGTTCCTACTGAACCGCAACATGTCTTCCCCCTAACAAGATTTTCGTCCCGAAAATTAAAGCGGTAAAGATAAGACAATTGCAGCTGATACATAAAAAATAAAATATAAAAATAAAATAAAACCACTGATTAAAATATATATAAAGTAAGCAAAATCAAAATCAAAATAATTAAAGATTGTTAAACAAAATCAACACCGAAATCAAATTAATCAAATATTGTTCATAATGTCTGTCAATTTGAATAACTGGATTGGATTGAATTGTCGAAGGTGCTGGGATTGAGGACGTATAGCAAATTGCTAGGTCCATTGAACACATAGCCGAATTGCTAGTATTTTCTCCTTTTTCATGACCTTGGCACTTTCGTTACGGATCCTTTGTTCTACTATATCTGGTCTGTAACTGACCACCAAAGTCTCCCGTGTACTTACCTCTTTGTACACGATTGAGGAGATGATGTATGAGCCCTCATTAGCCTCCAATACTCCGTAATCGGGGAAATTGGATACGGCTACTTCATGGATTGGGCCTCCGTCGTATTCCTTGATACGCGGTTTCCATTTGCTGTCGGGTCTCTGCCACCAACTAGGATCTTCTCTGTCGAGATCTTCCCGTATTTTGATTGAGTTGCCCCTTCCGACGAACTCGCCTTCCTTCACGACGATAGGCTCTCCTGCAATCGTGGGTTCCCTCTTTGTTGCCAATATCTTGGTCAATGCAGGATCTGGTGGCTGATAGTGGGTTTCTAAGAGATCGTCATCCTCATCCTGGATGAATATCCTAGGCATTTTCTTTTTCGTACTCTTAGGAATCTCCTTTTTCCTTTTCGTAGAGGTAGGGACATTTTTCTCCTTGTCCTCTTTCTGGGTGGGTTTCTCCGTTGTTTTCTTTTTAAATTTTAAATCTTGTAACTTAAGAAATGGTGCTACAACTTGGGGTAATGATCCTCCTTCTGCTCCTTGTTTAGGTTCACCCAACGGGGCCAATGCTTTCAGGATCTTGGTGACCCGTTCAACTAATTTTTCTGCGGGCTGTGGTTTTTCTGTTTCCATTTTAGCCGAATTCACCACTCTACCGTCATTGGTAAGGGTGACTTGGAGGCAGTTATCGTCTGCACTCTCACAAGTGGCATAGTCGTCTTCATCAGCAATTGAGATGGCTGGCGGCGACAAGGAATCTTCTTCCACTATTTTCAACAACTTCGACCTGGGGATATCTTCTTTTACATAGCTCTCCATAGCTAGAGGTTTCTGCCTGCTTGAGGTTTCGGGTTCCATCTGCTTTTTTGTGAAGACACCACCTCTTTCCGGGTGTCTGGTGAAATGTCATCGACCCAGATATCTCGTAAATTGTAGTAAATCTCCTTAATGGTTGTTACATCATTCTCCGTTTGAAGATCCGAGAAGTGATGTGCCTCTTTACCGGTGACTGCTTTTGCCAAATATACCAAACGGTAATACCCGTTGCATTTCTTTAAGTCCCTACTTTCGAGGCATTTAGCTGCGCCTAACTCACGGATGCCGATGTGCGCGCTGCATTGGGAATCTGATTACTTCTAATAGATCCTTTACCAGCAATCCCACGATGATTTTCCCATCGCAGATTTTCCTAATTCTTTCGGCACAGTCTTCTCCATCGAACTGTCCGGTTATTTCTTTCTCGGTCATACCATGCGCATGTGATTGGTAATGTTGACCTGTGCTCTGGGGGTAACTCTAGTGTTAAGTATCAGATCGCCATTGAAATGTGAGATTGAGATGGCCACAATTGCCGGTTTCAGGAATTGTCGTAGTGTAGCGTAGTGAGCTGCTACGAAAATGGTGAGGTTTTCCTCTTGTCTAGGGTCCAAGCGCTGTCTAACGAAAGACTTAAACGTTTTAATGTCGTTATCATTGACATTATATGTCCAATTTGGGTCATTAACCCATCTCGTTTGTGTTTCTCTGTGAGGTTCCAGAATTTCCATTGCTACGATGGTATCTATTCCTTCACATAACAGTGAGATGTTCTTTTCCCTTCCATCCCCGTTTTCAATTTCCAGGGTTGTATGCTTTTGCAGCAAAATGGGGTTTGTGGCACCAGGAACATAAACCGTAAATGGTTTGTTAATGGCGTGTAGCCACAGGTGGTTGGTCAGACTATGTCTGCCAAACTCAGGCATGACCTCGGTAAGCCTAATACTACCGTTATGCTTGCCCGGGATTCTCGAGATGATCATTTGACGCTTTGGGGCCTCGTCAAATTTGAAATTATTGGGTATGCCTGAACAATGTCCGCAAAACCAGTGTCTTTGTCCTTTTCTGCTTTGCTCCATTACCTGCTTCTCCAGATTTTTATAAATGAGTTTTTCCTTTAGTAAGGTCGTAGCACGTATAATGCTATGCCTTCCTTGGTATTGGGATATTGGATGGCTCTGCATTCCTGAAATAAAAATCATTAACCATAATATCAGGTATACTGATATGCCATAATAGGCTAAAAAGATATGCATGAGTCTTATCATAAAAAATCTACATATTCTGAATTTTAATGCTACCTGGAGCTCTACGTAAATATAGATTTTAAGATAAATATAAATATTTATATATGATTTTTCCATCGGGGGAGTCTGTAATTGTCATAATTGCGACATCAGTACTCCATCGTAAGCCCTTATGGCTTGTCTAAAATATAGCTTGGTCCAAATACCCATAGCTATCAGTGTAGTTATTAGCGATAGTACGGCCGATACCGTAATCCATACCCCTATGGGTATTTTCAGAATGTATCCCGCATTAAAGTTCGTGATGGTATTACAATCACAACAGTTTGTCAGGTTTAGGGGCTTGATTATATTTTATACTGAGGCCTGCTCTAGCCCATGCTTCCTGCATTCTTTCCCTCATTTCCATTAGGTAATTTTCCTGATCTAAATACTGTGTTGCCTTAGGGAAAAACAACAGATCTACTGGCATTTTACTTTGCCTTAGATACATTAGGTAAAATGGTGTTTCACCTGTTCCTTCGTGCACTGCATTTCTATATGCAAATAAACAGGATGGAATGTGGATGTCCCAATCCGTTTGCCCTGAATTTACATATGATGCTAACATATTAGCTGATGTTCCATTAAATCGTTCTACTAGCCCATCCGTCTGTGGGTGATATGGGGAAGTGTTCAACTTTAGAACTCCGAAATAATCATTTATTCCTTTGAGCAAATTACTCATGAAATCTGCTCCCCGATCTGTTAATAGCTTTGTAGGTACTCCATACCTAAAGACAATTTGTTCAACGAAAATTCTAGCTATTGTATCAGCTTTGTGATTAGGCATCGGGTAGGCCTCTGGCCACTTAGTCAAGTAGTCGCAGAAAACTAATATGTACTTGTTTCCGCTATTAAATTCTTTGAATGGCCCCAACACGTCCATTGCCGTCATTTCCATAGGTGTAGATGGTACTGGCATCGGCTTCATTGGTACGTGTGGTTTCTTTCCGGTATTTCTTCTGGTGATACAGATCTTACATGTCTGACACCAGGTTTTAACGTCTTGTTTCATACCGGGCCAAAAATATTTTTGTTTTAGCCTTGACAATGTTTTTCTAGATGACAGGTGACCTCCTAAGGCTCCATCGTGATACTGCAACATGAGTGCTTCACGGTATTTCTTAGGAACCATTATAACGTTATCTCTTACATCTGAATATTTAACTAATCCCTCTTCCAGTACAAATTTGTCTTTATTCTTTTCCCAGTATTTCGTGAATTCTGTGGGCACGTATTTTGCTTCCAATGCTTGACGAATAACATTGATTTCTTCGTCAGATTTTTGTGCCTCTATTAAATCAGCTAGCCGGTTGGCTTCTCTGGTCAATGTGAAGATAGTCCCTTCGAGACGTCCTTCCTTCACATCTTCTGCTTCCTCCTCCTGGTCCATTCTCGATAAAGCGTCTGCATTTCCATTATGATCTCCTTTTCTATAATGGATTTCTATGTCATATGGCTGTAAAATTAATGCCCATCTGACCAGTTTTGATGTGTCCATTGTGTGTTTCGTCAGCCACTGTAATGGTCTATGATCGGTGTACACTATGATCTTTCGACCCCATAGATAAGTCCTAAACTGGGTTATAGCATATACAATTGCTAAAGCCTCTAGTTCTATCACTGCGTAGTTTCTCTCGTGTGGTTTTAACCCCCTGTTCGCGTATGCAATTGCATACTCATCTCCTAGGTCATCTCTCTGACCTAGCACAGCACCTATGCCCCGAGTGCTGGCATCTGTCATAACCAAAAATTGTCTCTCAAAATCTGGAAATCGCAATATAGGTGGCTTGACGAGTTTTTCCTTGAGCACATCAAATGCTTCCTGCTGTTCTGTTCCCCACACAAATTTGACATTTTTGCCTTCTAACTGCGTGAGTGGAAAGCTATAACCGAGAAGTTTCTAATGAATTTTCTATATTATCCCACTAGACCTAAAAACCCTTTGATATGTTTAACGGTTTTAGGCTCCGGGAAATTCTTTACCTTTTTCAACATTAGCTGGATCGGGTTTAACCCCGTCTCGTGATATGATATGGCCGACATATACCACTTCTGGTTCAGCCCATTTACATTTGGTTGGTTTCACTTTCATGTTTGCGTTGATCAACCTCTTGAATACATCTTCTAAATGTTCCAAGTGTTTTTCCAAATTTGGCGAGAATACAATGACGTCGTCAATGTATACCATCGCATGATGTACATCCATGAGCATCAAATTCATTGCTCTTTGAAATGTGGCTGGGGCTCCTGTGAGTCCAAATGGCATTACGTTGTATTCGTAATGACCCATACTCGTAGAGAACGCTGTTATTGGTATAGTCTCATCTTTTAACTTAATTTGATAAAATCCCTTTTGGGCGTCCATTACTGAGAAGAACCTAGCGTTTCTCATGCGTCCATAGATATAATCTAACAATGGCAATGGATGGCTATCTTTGCATGTTGCTTCGTTAACCATGCGATAGTCGTTACATAATCGTACTGATCCATCCTTCTTAGCCACCACTATCATTGGTGATTGATATGGTGATTTACTATGCCTGATTATACCATGTTTTAACATCAATTTCACCTGTTTATCTACTGATTCCTCCAGACTGAATGGAATACGGTATGGTCTCAACTTTATAGGTTTTGTATTGGTGAGAACAATCTCATGTTCTAACAGGTTTGTTTTTCCCAGATCGTATTCATGTTTCGCGAATACCTGGTCGTATTTCCTCAACAGCATATTTACTTGAATG
Source organism: Schmidtea polychroa (assembly GCA_959609185.1). Classification (NCBI taxonomy): domain Eukaryota; kingdom Metazoa; phylum Platyhelminthes; order Tricladida; family Dugesiidae; genus Schmidtea; species Schmidtea polychroa. The sequence goes on along the minus strand of CAUHTR010000003.1, from coordinate 402,938 downwards.
TTTTCCTTTCTGGTTAGCACTTTGCTATTTGCTGTAGGTGCATCGTAGTACTCAATATCTGGATCTCTTTCTTCTGCCTTTTTGGTGAGTATCGACACTTCTCCCGTGGCTTGTGGTTCGTTTTGTTTCCAGATTCTGCCCACTCTGGTATCTGGATATAGGTAAAGTGGTTTAATGTCCAGATTGGCTACCCTGAATGGTATTCTGCCATTGACTATTAAACCTACGCTATGCGTAACTGGTATATGGTATTTCTCCGAAAATCTTTCGTCTGGTTCAAATACAACTTCACCTTCCCAATTATTGCTTGTAGCTACAAAGCATACTGTTTCTGCTCTGGGTGGTATGATAGTTGTATGATCAATATAAGCTGTATCATCATTGTAAATTTTTCTCTTTTTACCTCGTGCTCGGATTAACAATCCAGATGCACAATCGAATACTACTCCTCGTAGTCTTTTTAGGATGTCCATACCCCATAGAAATTCGGCTGGGAGACTTCTCATCACTATGATGTCGTGATGGAGCTCTTGATCACATAACTTAATCTGGCAAGATAATGATCCTATTACATTTAATGAGGATCCGTTTGCTCCTGTTAATTTTACTCCTGCTGGTTTTAGCGACTGCAATTCATGATGGTTTAACAATTTAGCTTCAATTATGGTACCATCTGCTCCTGAGTCTATCACCGCATTAACTGTATGTCGGTTCACTCTTATTTTTATCATTGGCTTTTTATCCAAGTTCACTGGATTATTGACCATCAAGATTGTATCGTGCGAGATACCAATTGTGTTGGCTCTCGCTTGTTCTGCTTCCAGTAATTCAGGATCACTCAGTTGAGGATTATACTCTTTAAATTTAGCTTTAATTGACTCCAACGCTTCCTTTGGATAGTGCACTTTAGGTAATTCAGGCAATGTTGAGCATGTCAAATTATTAAATATGGTATCTTCACCGATTTTCCATTGGTGTCGTCCTGTTCTGAGTGTTGTTTCCCTTGAATGTTCCCGCCCTCGTTTGGTGCGGATGGTAAACTCCTCAAAGTTGGCAATTGTACATATCTTGGACTTCTCTTGAATCTGGGTGACCTTATGTCGAATTTTTGGTCGGAACTGTCATATTCTCCTTCTGAGGACTGTTTTCTCACGTAGATTTCCTTTGATTGGTCATATGGAGGAAGATATTCCTTAAATCTCGATTTTCTTTGTTGCTGACTCGGTTTTTTGTTGTAGTTCTGTTTTCGTGATTGATTTGATCTTGAAGATGTTTCACGAGAGCCTCCATTACCTCCTCCCTTTGAATTGTTATCGTCCCGATAACTAGAATACTCCTCCATTTCTGTTCCAATTACTTCATGCTTGACCAAATGTTTCTGTCTAATTTCTTTATTTTCTTTTCTGTGATGTTTGAATAATGCAAACTCTGCACACATAGGACATAATCCTAATAGCAGTTTCCATGACCATCCCCCAATTTTGAATATACTATATGTTGACATCAATTGCGTAATTATCAGCTTTAAAATTACAAATATTGCGTAAATTCCTGAACATCCAGCGACGAAAATACCAAAATTGGTAAATCGTCCCCATATTTTCATCATTACGTTCTTTGCTGCTTCTTTATAGTGTTCCGGTCCAAATAATAAATTGTAGTCTGGTCTGATTAAGCTATCATGATAAATTGTTCTTATAATTTCCGTGATACCTCTGTCTCTGATTTGTGGCAATAGCAATGTCCTTCTTGCTTCCTCGATATCGTCGGGAGTATAGATCTCTCCTTTTGCTAATTCGTCTAGTGACTTGAATTCCAGATTATCTTTTAGTTTAGTTACCTCCAAGGTCTCTATCCGTTGTGTAGATGGTTTTCTTTCCGGCAGAGATATCCACATGTCATTTATTTTATATAATGGTGATATTGCCGGGTCGCATATAGCTGGTTGAGGTTTAGCGTTTTCCTCAAGTAACTTTCTGGTTACTGACATAACAAATCTCAATTTTCCTTGGTAAGATACTGGCAGTTCTAGAGTGCATTGATTAAATCTGGCTAATTGTACTTCCACTGGTTTACACTCATAGCTATATATAGCTTCTCCCATAATTCTACCAAACATTCCATCTTCCAATAGCATTGGAGTAACCAACTCTGGGTTAACGATAGATATTGCTAATCTATTTCGGACTATTTCACGATTTAGCTTGCAATCGTTTAGTATCACCTCTTGATACATATCTTGCATTTGTCCTTGCAGATCATGGTATAAATAATCTACTTTATTATTTATATAATTCGTGATTTTGATATCCTTTACATGTAGGACCTTGGAATTCCGAATATATTCTCTTGACAGGAAAATTCCTTTGTAGTTCGTCTCGTATACTCTTTTCCCACATTTAGTCTTTTTATCTTTTCGGACAAATCGAATTGCTTCCGTCTTGTCTTCCGATATCAACACTAGAGGTGTGTTTTCCTCTCCGATATCTTCCTTCTCTTGTTTGTTGATTTTCTTCAACGTTTTTGCTTTATCCCAAACCTTTTCTGGATTCTGGGAGTCCCGATATTTAGTTCCATTTAATTTTCTAAAAGGAATTTTCTTGAGGAAAGCCAACTCACAATGATCTCTCATTTGTTCGTAAATTAATGTAGTGGTTCCCGTTTTACAACTACCGAACTTGGCATTGCATTGCGAATGTGCCATCAATTTTCCTGTGGCCACATCGAATGTTCCCTCGTATTCCCGTAACTCTACCGAGTAATCTTCTATGTCTACCACATAGGAAACTAAATTGGTACCGCGAATTTTCTTTCTACCTTCGCAGGTTCCATCTGAGGCAATGGCTCCTCCTAGAGTGATTGTTATTCCCAATGTCTTCCCAATTTCTGCTGAGATTGATACCTCGTTGTCTATCCTCACACTTCCTTTTCGAAACGCATCTAAGCAATCTTCGGGCATTATGTTTACCGGCCTTGGTATTAATGTTGCGGATAGAAAAGCAGAATAGCTATTACTACCGCAATAATATTCGAATGTAGCTCTCTGAACTCTACATTCCTTTATCGTGGTTCTATAAAATTCACTCTCTTGGTAGACGTAATATTCTACCTTTTCTCCTTGATGAACCTTCTCGGGATACGCCTCTTTGCACTCAATTGCATCTACTAGCGAATATACCCGCGATAGTTTAGGATTTCCACAGTCAAATACTGTTAATGAATTTGTTTGTTTTAATATGCCCATCATTACTAGGAACATCAGGATCATGCTTGTCATGTTTCCTGTGCCTGAACTACCATTATTTATGGCTTCTTCTACGACTTCATATCGTGGTTTTGGAATCGTTTCCTTTTCCCAAAATTTGTTTACGGTCATCCATACCTCCAGGTAATAATCTACCATTTCGACTATTTGATCGATTTCTCGTTCTATAAGCCTTTTATCATCCCCTATCCGGGCTAAGGCATTTTGAATTAACAATGATAGTGATGTTACCACTTTCCCTCTTGTTATTCCTTGCTGCACGAATGCTTCTATGGCATCCTGAATATCTCTAGTTGATACATCTTTGGATACTCTTTCCATTGTCTTCTTGACCTCTTTCGTTATTTTCTTTACTTCTATCCCTTGATTTTGGAATTCTCCATTCGGGCCTGATAATCCCGATCATTTGTTGTATACGTTGCCACAATAACGACCTCTCTGACGTTGTCTCATCTTCTGCCTGGTCGTCCATTTCTTGAGCTATCCCTGCTAATGTTTTTAACTGAATTTTCCGAATCGTTTCCGGATTTAACTGCTCCTTGGGTGGAGGTTTCATTTGATCCTTTCTAGGACGTCCTCGTCCGTCTTTTTTCACTTTCTCCGGGGGTTTTTCAGTTTCCGGATTTGTTATAACTTGTGACGTAGTAGCTCCTACGTTTGTTTCTCCTGGATTTAATCTGACGTACTCTGAGAAGTAATCTTCCTCGTCAATGTCCACCATTTGACAGGGATTAATTTCCTCTAGTCTTATTTCCTCGATTTCTTCCGCAATTTCGTTTGCTATATCTGGCAGTCTCATTAATGACCATTGGGACTCGGGTGGAGTTACTGGGATGATCATTACCGTGGTTGTTGCCAACGGTAGACAACCCACATCCACTAGATATTCATCATCATCCACTTGCCTGCCATGGACCATTATCAGGAATATACCTGTAGTTTGATAGGTGGCAATTACATCTCTCCTCAATATTTTAACCTTGATATAACAATTATAAATCATTGTTAATGGTTCTTTTCCCATCATTCGCACGTCTAGATTAATGTTGCCTTGTCTATCAGGCTGACTTCGGATAGCTTTCCCATTTTTCCTCATCAGCGCTTCAATTTGCGCCTGGAATGGGCTTGTTTCCTTTACCACTGGTAGTATAAGTGGAATTATTGCTTCCAACAAATCTACTGGTATTCGTAATACTAACATCCAGTCTAGTATTTCTTTATAGTTTCTCCATCTCGTGGAGATTTCTGCAATTCCAACCCTAGTCGCTGGGTTAATTGTTGAGTTCCTCCAATCTCTCTATTTCCATTTCAGTAATCAAGAATACGCTATCTTGATCCATTACTGCTACTGGCTTCTGTGCTCTCTTTGCTGTGAGCTTCGTCACTCTACCTGGAAGTATCCCGTTCTGTAGAAGTTTTTGGTTTGCTTCTAATTTTATTCCACATAAGTATAAGTCATATCCTTGATGCTTAATACTTGTCAATGTTTCCGCTAATTTATCGGCTCGACTTCTTACGTTTATATCGAGATTATACTCTTTATCCTGTGGGAGTTTTATATTGAGCTGGGCATCTTGGAGATCCCACTCATGTTCCATGAGTTTTCCTAATTTCCTTAGGATTTTGTACGTGTCATTATGATACTTTGGATCATCTTCGACCTGCGATATCAGTTTTACTACTGTATCGATTTCGTGAATTTTAATTTCTGTTTCTCCCAATTTTCCTAATTGTCTGGCCAGCTTCTGCTGGTACTCATATCTGGAATTCACCAGTTTTAAACATTTTGTTAGGGTATCTGACCCTTCTTTTACATTTGCTTTCCCTGGCAAGGTTACATCAAACTCGCTTAGTATGGTGGCCATACTAGGTTCATCCTCGGAACTCTCCTCAGATTCCGTTTCCTGAAGGTCCTCTCTAACAGAGTCCTTTTTTTTGAGAAATTCATCTCTTCCAACTTCTACCATGAAGATGGTGCCTTCTTGGTCGGTCAATCGAGCCAACCTATTCTTTTCCTCCTGGATTTCCATTTCCAGTTGTTGCAGGTAAGTTAATCCTTGATCCTGGTTAACCATAAAAGTTGTCTTAGGCTTGTTCACATTACCCTTATCGGTATTTTTATTGAACTGCCCCGTGTTCCCACTCTGATTCTGAGGACATGACCTCATCATATGTCCGAATTTCCCACATCCGTGACATTTTATCTTTCCTGATGAATTTACATCATCTCTTTTAACCGTACTAAAATTATTGCTGTTCTGAGAGCTTCTAGTCTTACAGACTGCAGCAACGTGTCCCTTTCGTTTGCATTTTTCACATTGCAAATTCTGCACTCTACAATTTTCCGCACCGTGGTTATTCCGTCCACATTTGGTACATTGTATACTTTTGCGATTGTCCATAATTTTCCTGCTGGTACAATCTTTCGCTATATGCCATTTTTTATGGCAATTGAAACACTCTACCGGTGTTCTCTCACTGTTTACAAGGAACATGGTTGACTTTTCCAATCTGCTTTCAATTACGACAGCATTCCGTGTCAATTCGTCGAAATCATCGCTAGTATGTAATATTAGAGCGTTCCTCATTGTAGGAGTAAGTCCTGCCCATAGCTGATCCTTAACTAACAATTCTGTTGGCTTTGCCCATGTGGTTTTTGGTCCAAATGCTCTTTTAGCAATTAATGATAGCTGGTGTGCAAATTCTCCCACATGTTCATTGGCATTCTGTTTTCGATGATAAAATTGTTGTCTAAATATTCTTCCCGCATCTCCGGGCAATATTCGAGCAGTCATTTGTTCTCTCATTTCAGCCCATGTTTTCGGTGCTTGAGCAACTGGTAATGCCATTATGTCATTATATTTTTCTCTTGCCAGCCCTTCAAATATATAGGTAGCCTTTGTATCATGATATTATCTGGATAGGCATATGCTCTGGCCATCTGATAATATTCAGACATAAACTCTGGGAATTCTCCCGGATCACCGCTGAATGCCTTTACGGGCAGAGCGGGATATCTGGCAAATGCATTTACATTAGCTTCCTCTGCCATTTGATTATCCAGTTTTACTCTGGCTCTAGTTCCTAACGCTATTTTGATTTATTTCAATATCTACCCGCTGATAATTTTATCACGTCGGGCTCACCAAAATGTTAGGTTCGATGGGTATGTCTTCGAACTAACACAAAAACGTTCTATCTGACTCCAAGTAATTAATTTGTGCGTGTAGGTAAATAAATAAATAAGATAATATGTTTTAAAAATTTATTAACAATAAAAAGTTAGTTACACGATAATTAATATAAAACACGCTGCTTTTCTAAAAGTAAGGATCAAGGCTGGCCCTAAATGCGTCAACAGCCCGATATAGGTGAAAAGAAAAGAGATAGGGAAGATTACCAAATTTTACGCGATAGAGTCAACCCAGAAATTGGTTAACTCTTTTTTCAAATAAATGTTAATAACGATACAACACAAAAATACGTGCTGACGTTATGGTATCCCTTATTTAAAATTAATTTAATTTAATAAACCTGTTCTGCAAATATTTATAATTATTTAGATAATGATAAAGACTAACTGATATAATCTCCTTCCTTAAATGGCACCAAAGAACGTTGTAATAAATAATTCACGAATAGACAATATCAACTTTCGATCGATAGTTCCAATATCTATCGCAATTCACCAATCAGATTGACGATAAAACCAAATTCCAAAATTGCAAAACTAATTTTCTTTCAATCGGGGAAATTCCGACTGCTATGAAATTCCTGATAAATGTCACTTGTCGAGAATTAGTTTATTTCCAAAATCGAATTGATTCCTTTCTAATTTTAGCTACTGCGGTTTTCTTACTGATCTTCTTGTCTCACTTTCCGTCCCTCTATCTAATTTTTTGTCTACTATTTATATCAATTTATTTATTCTAATTCTATTAATAGTAATTATTTAATTACTATTTTTATTATATATTTTTAAATAATTGCTATTTTTGTTGAAAATCTATTTTTAGTAATTATTTATTACTATTTATATTTTAATTCTAATTTTAGTAATTAATTATTATTTAATTTCAAAACCTTTAATTCCGGTTCCTACTGAACCCTAACAGTTTTGTTGAGGATACCTAAATAACAAATTTATATATAAATAAATAAAATTACTTGGGGGAAGATCGTCATGACAAACGGGATGATCTATGGGAACGGAGAAAAGAAAACGGAAGTAAAAAGAAATGAGAAATGAGAAAAAGGAATGAAACAAAAAAAATCAAACATGAAAACAATTAGTAGGCATCTTAAATCATCTTTGGTCACTCTTCCCTAAATAATTTTTTAAATTAGTTTACCGGATGTCTTTTAAGGTGCTATCATTTTATGAAGTTTAGGGGAAGAGTTATATATTTGCCTCAAAAGAAAATTTTTTCGGTAGGGGGGAGGGAAATCCGAATTTTGTGCAGCGGCAAAAAGACTCTTTTTTAACTGATATTAATTGATTTTTCAAAAATATACAAATAGTGGGTTTGGAGGCCATGCAATTTTGTTGAAGCATGAAAATTCGGATTTCTTCCAAAGATGCATAAAAATTGAAATCTACAAAATCCAAAAAAATATTTCATTGCGATACGAGCTTCTTTACGAGTCCGTTGTCTTGCACGCTATAGTTTTCCAGTCGTCAGTGTTTCGCTAGTGGACACTACCCACTTGTTACAACTGTAGCCCATAACGTTGTGGACTGTATCTGACTGGAGAGGTGTTGGTCCAGGTCGGTCTGGTTCTTTTATGTTTCCAATTGCCGTACTCCGAACTTTAAAGTGTTGATTTCGACTTGATCCTGGGTAGCCTGTGTTTGTACTTTATCCCTTCTGCATCACTTGAAGATAACCATTTTTGTTCTTCCAAATTTCCCCATTGTTCCATACTCCCTGCACCCAATCGTTGCAGTAATTCCAACAACTCTTCCCTGTCAACAACCTATAATACCTAAAATGAAAAAAAATTACAAACAAAATTCTATTTATTTCCATTCTGCATAAATCCAAGACGATAGCATTCCAACAACATAGTTTATTAAAATTAACGCCACAAGATCACATTGTAGTTCCGCGGAGGCTCTCCATAGTTTCAGGGAACAAATGCCGGTACTTCCATCTCCCGGTCTCGATATCGAGACAAATCTTCGGCCCAATCCGCGTCGTTGAACCATTGAAATTCCACATTAGTGCTCAGGACGAGTGCTTGGCGAATATCACCCACAATTCACAGGAGTCGGTCTATGAAATTCCTGACCTCGTGGATTGCTTGTATTCGAGCCATTCGAGCCATATTGAAAACTGGTTCTCATTTCAGTAGAATCGTAGGATGAGCCCGATCCTCTATCTGCTGACTTGAACCCGCATCTCTTTTTGGCTGATCGGAGGGATCCATCCTGTAACCCTGATTCCAAATTCACACCCTCAAACTGCGTGACGATGATAATAGCGAATTGAATTTATGTGTAGACCATGAGATTCTAGCTGCTTACAAAATTGCTGAATGTTAACGCACACTAACCTTTTTCCAATCAATCTTTCACCCAGATACTCGATCGTTCAGACTCTCAGACACAGAGCACAACCAGAAAAAAATCTGAACATCTCCATTTTGACAAATGCGTACTCTATAACAGTGATTAATAAAATATTGGTAATTGTTGAAAGGAACAAAGTCATTCTCAAAATTGTTTATTCAAATTATTTATTAGATTCACAAAACAAAAAGATTTTAAATAGTGAAGTAAAATTGCTTTAAATTATATACAAAAAAATTATTTAATATTTTAAAATATATATCAATCTTATTATTATTGCAGACAAATGATATCATGTTAAAATATATATGAACCTTTGTTTAAATAATATAAATTATTATATTTTGACCTGAAAATTATTGGTCGATTATAATTGATGTTTTTTATATAAATACAAATATTAAACTTCATTAATTTAATTTTTTTTAATTTTTCATAATTAATTTTTATTTAATAAATGCTGATTCGAAATTAGAAAATGTTTGGCTATTAATGAGAAATTATAATTATGAAAGTTTAGCAGAAATTCAACATGAAATGATATGCTTATTGTGTAAGAGATTATTGGTCAACGCTCGAAATGCTCCATGCGACTGCAGGTTTTGTTTCTCTTGTATTTCTAGTATATCTTGTATATCTAGAAAGAGAAAATAAAATTTGCCCCGGTAACACAGAGTGCTGCAATATGGAAATGTTGAACTGGAGTGAAAACATCGTTGTGGATTACGCATTGAATATTATAATATCAAAGATAAGAGTGATATGCTCATAAATGTCCTGTGATTATGCTGATGAATTAAGAAAAATGGGAGATCATTCACGGATGTGCAAATATCGATCAGTTGCACGTTCATATGTGAATATCGGATGTGACAAATGCAATATATGTCATGATAAAGTTGCGGATCATTTGCAATCTGAAATATTGGAGCACACAAATCTATTGATGGATTTCATTGGCAATTTCAATAATGAGATGGAGATATTGAATGCCAATAATAACGAATTGAGAGCAGAAAATAAATTGCTGCGAACTGAAATCAACGAATTGAAATTGGATGGCGAGAAAAGACAACTAAGATTCAATATTTTATTTTATGTAGATAAATGAGAATTGCAAAGGAAATATTCTGATAAAAATGAGTAAATCGAATTTTTGAATGAAGACATTCCTGCATTGAGGAATGTAGATAGAAATTTGAGCGATGGATTGAATAAATTGAAATTGGATGGCGAGAGGAGACGAGTAAGATTCAATATTTCAATTCAGGAGGAAATTGCTGAATTGCAACGGAAATATGATGAGAAATCCGCCAAAATTGACCAGTTAAAAATAATTTGTTTGAATGGTTAAAATGTTGCGATGAGAGGAAATAGTGAAAGGAATCAAGTTTGTGAATGAATTGCAATATTGATTTGATTTATATATGGATTATTATTATTATTTTTATTATTATTATTATTATTATTTTATTATTATTATTCAAGAGAAATTGCTGAATTGCAGAGGAAATGTGCTGATCAAGCTGAGCAAATGAGCAAATATACAATGCGGAGAATATTTATGGAAGCTCGACAAATTCTCTGATAAAATGGCAGATGCAAAAAAGGGAATCAACAGCAGCATTTATAGCAAATCATTTCTCACGCATGCAAATGGTTATCAAATGCGTTTGCGTGTGGATCCTGATGGTGATGGCGAGGGCACTCATTTATCTGTGTTTTTTTGTTTGATGAAGGGCGAGTTTGACTGCATTTTGCAATGGCCATTCAAGCATTCTGTCACATTCGCATTGATCAATCTGCGCACCCGACTGGCTCATGTCAGTAAGACTGTGAAATGTACAGATTATCCAAATGACAAAGCATATATGCAACCAACTGATATAAATAAAGGAAGGGGATTTTCACAATTTATAAGCCACGCGGAGTTATCAACCAATCCAGATCTGATGCGTAACAATGAAATATTTATCAAATGCTCCGTTGACCTTGACTCGTGATTGAATAATATTTTTATTAATAAATTGATTTTTTTGATAATTTTCATTTATTTCATTTACAAAAATTTTAACATTTAAAGTGAAAATTGAGGATAAATTTGAAATCAGTGAAAATTGTACCAGATGAGGAGAATTTGTCAAATATTTGAATTATCCACCATTTGATGGGGAATTATTCAATAATGTGAATACAATTAATGTAATTTTGTTTCATTTCACTCGGCACCTTTCAAATATGTTCAACATCATTTAGTATATAGCAGCAAAGGAGAGAACTGCGTATCAATAACAGCCAATGAGGAAATCGCTAGTTGGGGAAAATTGTTACAGATTTTTATTAGTTAGGGCCTAGCAAAACATTTCTGTGATCTAGCAGGGAATAATTGAAAATGCGACTCAGCATTTATTTGACAGTAAAATTTGATTAGCGATAACATTACCAGTTTAATTACGTTCAAAAGTCAATTGTATTTTGTTCAATAAACTCGATGCTATTAACGTGTGAGTTTCATCTTTGATATTAAAATGATTTTGTTCGTTTTACAAAAATTATATAAATTCCGTTTACGGAAAACCATTTAAAATAGAACTCACAAGACAAGGAAATACGAATAATCTTATTTATCGTTCGGGTTTACAAGTGTTATTACTGATAATGTGGAAAAGCCAATGTGTTTGTTTTGTTCGAAAGGTTTTGCTACTGATAGTATTTGACCCGGAAAATTAAAATGCCACATTGAAATTATGCATTCTCAATACGTTGGAAAGTTCCAATAATTTTCCATGGGGTGGGGGGCTAATAAAAAAGCAGTATAGCAATATTTATATTTTAGTAAGAAACCTACTTTCATTTAAAAAAAATGAGACTTCACAAATTGCCAATAACATATAACAAAAAGATCACATTTATAATATTTATATTATATATGCATACATACATAAATAAACATAAAATTTCTTTAATATGAAATCTAGTTTCCTATTACCATTATTTACAAACGAATTTTTTTACATCAACATCTCTGAATATTTAATAACGCTAAACCCAATAATCTATCTTGGTATATTTTATTTCTAATGTACGTCTTCAAGCTCTTTAAAAACGAGAAACTTCTCTCACAGGTAACGAAAAATTAAATGATAATAATGAAAATATTGTTGGATAAATATCCTCGTCAAGATATAAAAGTGTACCTTGTAAAGTAGAGGATAGTTGCGATGTTTCAAAATGGATGGACTGATTCAATAACATAATTTCCCCATTCAATCGATAACTGAAATTTAATTTATCTATATCCAAAACATTGGCGAAATTATTGCATATATCATCAATTCTCATTTTCATTTTTTTATAATGTATAACTATCAAGTTACTTGGTATTAAAAATGTTTAAATCTATTATATTAATCAATTTATTTGAGAACCGGTGAATTAAATCTAATATAGCGTTATCTAACAAAGGAATATATAGTCTTCTTATAAAAGTCTTCAGGCCCAGAATTCACAATATTGTCTCTATTTAATTGACGTTTTGTTTGTTTCGGAACTTGAATATCTATATTGAGTGATTTAGCTATAGTTGAAAAGTTTTTGAAAATTTCAGAAAACTCGGAATTACAATTTGTTCTTATCTGCTTTAACGTTTCAAGCAGATTATTGATTAAATTTCGAGAGTATAATACAGTTATTCTCAACTTTTATTTGTTGCGGCACACTTTTAACGATTTCAAAATTTTGGGGCACACAACAGTTTCTACACCAAAGCGCATTTGATTATCATTAATGAGACATTGATTAAGCAATGTCTATTGAACTTTGTTTTGGTTTTAGTTATATTTTAAGTTTTTATGTTAAAATAATGACAAAAAGTAAGATATTTATTTATTTAGTTAAATATACATTGAATATATCATAGTTCACCTAAAATATCCAGTTCCTTCAAGCATTTAGGGAAGAATCTTTAATAAGATTATTCAAATGATTATATGATTTTTCAAATTACTATAATCTGGTTTTCGAAGTTCCTAGTTAACTTCTTGGTATATTGCAGTAAATCAGTATGATTGAAGGTAAATCTGTCTGCTAAATCCATCAGCCGAAGAAACATTAGTTCTTACCCCATTTTTAATTTTTCTGAACACACTTTCGATGGTGTTCAAAAATGGATTATATGGCAACTTTTCAATTTGATTATTCAATGAATATATATTATCGTGGATCAAAAAGAATCCAGAGCCATAGTTTCACAGTCAATTCGGTTTTAAATGACTGATTCCTTTTAAAAGAGCCAATAATAATTTGTGAATGGATTGGCTGATCTTTGGATATTGCCAAAACTAGAGAAATATTGGAACCTAGATTTTTTGGCATATTGCTATAAATTCGATTGCCTACTCGTGATCTACCGTATCTCTTGTTCGTCCGTGTATTGAAAAAGCATTCATCTATGAATTTCTTGAAATGGAATAGTCGATTCTGATGAAGCTTCTGACATATCCTCATACATTTTTTTATAATTAATTAATTTTAAATTGAAAAATTTTAGCTAATTAAATGTCCGTATGCTAAATTATTGTCTTATAGTGTGTATTTTTTATTATAGAAATTTTGTGAACCGTGTTTGTGTGTATTTATTTATTTTTTTTCCAACAGCGATTTTTTCTATCTTTCTATAGTGTTATTGCCAATTTAATGTCACCAAGCTAATTCAATGTCACTACTGCCTACTACACACGCATTTAATTATAGGTAAGTTAATATTTATATTATAAAAAACCAAATCAATGTCCATTCGATGATAATCAATTGACAGTTGGTGTATAATACACGTTGGTGTTTGCATCAGTGAATACGACTCACCATTTATGAGAAAGTGAAGTTACTTCCTTTATTCAATTTTATAAATGATTTTCAAATAAGTTATTTTAAATATAAATAACTTCCAAGGCTTGAATTTTGATTTTATATAATTATGAGATCATTTCGCGGCACACTTTTAAAATTTTGCAGCACAGTATTTGAGAATTACTGGTATAATACATCTATGGATTTATTTTGAAAAATTTCGCAACGGATTTTCGTCAAATTCTAAATCAATTCTTCCATCATCACGTCTACCCCGAAAAGCTATATTTTGGCGACCCATGAAAATGATGGTTTTGATAATGGGTATTATCCGTTCGCGATTCTCTTTGATTACTTTTAACCTATCAGAATTAATTAAATTTATGATAGATTTTGAAGGATCATTATAAATTTGTCAAAATCTAATAGTTGCATTGAGAGAGTTTCTGCAATATAAAAAAACATTCAAGTGTTTGAAATTCACCATTTTTAGCTGTTTTTTTGAAAACTTTATTAAAGGTTTCGTTTAATATTTTTAATATTTAATATTTTAATATTTCTATAAACACCCACGGACGGCTCTTCCATATAGGTGGAGAAGGCGGCCGCCTAGGGCGCTCAATTTTGTAAGGCGTAAAAATATTTTTATAAATTATTTATTGAATATAGAAAAAATATTATTTCTTAAAATATGCGTTTGATGATTTAACATTTTTTTTATAATAAATAGTAGATGGACGTGTCACCGCTGGATCAGGTCACCGCTGGTTCACATAACCCCATAATGGAAAAAATTAAAAATTTTTTTTTCAAGGTCAAATTTTAAACAAAGACATGTGACTCATCAAGGCTATTTAAACAAAGACCATGAGTCATCCGATGAGTCATTCAAGGTCATATGACTCATCAATAAATTATTATTATTTTTCAAAAATATTATTAATTGAGCCAGCGGGGACCTACTTTTGGTCATGCAGGAATTTAGTGTTCCCATCATCCGATTTTATTGGACGATGGCTTATTTTGAAGCTTATGAAAAACCTTTCGAATGAGCTATAGAAATCATTATTATCATTAGTAGATGGATTAGGCACCGCTAGCACAGGGCACCGCTAGCACAGGGCACCGCTAGCACGCCTCCGGGGATAAAAATTTTTTAAGAATGTTTTTTTCAAGGTCAAATTTTAAACAAAGACATATGACTCATCAAGGTCCGATGACTCATCAAAATTTCCAAGGTCATTTAAACAAAGGCATGACTCATCCGATGACTCACCAAGGTAACAAAAATTTCAAGGTCATTTAAGCAAAGACTATGGCTCGCCCGATGACTCACCAAGGTCATTCTCAAGGCCATATGACTCATCCGATGACTCATCAGTTTTTCAAGGTCATTTAAACAAAGACCATGACTCACCAAGGTCATTCCAAGTTCGTATAACTCATCCTATGACTCATCAAGGTCATATTATTATTTTATTTGGCTTGCCAAAAGTTATCGTTCCCATCATTTCATTTCATTGATCTATAGCTTATTTTGAAGCTTAGTGCAAGACCTTTCGAATGAGCTATAGAAGTCATCGTCATCATTAATATTGGCAAAGTTATTAACATCCCAAGACCATTTTCAAGGTCATTTGACTATTTTATTATTATTTCAAAAAATATTATTTTTTTCAAGGCCAAATTTTTTTCAAGGTCACTTTTTTCAAAATCAAATTTTTTTCAAGGTCATATTTTAAACTTTAAATTTAGAGACTTCCCGCCAATGAAAATTATTCAACTATGGCTCATTTTAAAGCCCAATGCAAGACCTTTCGAATGAGCCATATATCTTATTATTAAAGTTATTATATCTTAAGATATTATTATTATTATTATTATTATTATTATTATTATTATTATTATTATTATTATTATTATTATTATTATTATTATTATTATTATTATTATTATTATTATTATTATTATTGTTATTATTATTATTATTATTATTATTATTATTATTATTATTATTATTATTATTATTATTATTGTTATTATTATTATTATTATTATTATTATTATTATTATTATTATTATTATTATTATTATTATTATTATTATTATTATTATTATTATTATTATTATTATTATTATTATTATTATTATTATTGTTATTATTATTATTATTATTATTATTATTATCCAACAAAATATTCTGTCCCCCTATGGGTATTTGTCATAAGGGTACTGCTCATGCTCAACATCTCGTAAGGGTATTATTAAACAAATCAACAAAACATACATTTATTTAAACAATTAAATAATTCAAAATTAACAAGGGTAATCTAAATATTGATGTACTCGTATTTGCAGCAATATTGTTTGAAATTGGTAACGTTGAATTGTTTTTCAGATATTCTTTTGATCCTTTGATGGTTTGAATTTCGCTTAATAATAATTCAATCTTTCTTAACAAATGATCATGCTTCTTATCAATAATTTTCATATTCTTTTTATTTTCAACAATAGAGTTATTGAAAACTTCAATATGATCAATCAATTTAAATTTTATATTTTGTATATATTCAAATGATAGGTTATAGCTGTTTTCTAAATTTTCCAATCTTTGGTATATTCTTTTTCCTGGATGCTTTGCCCATTTTGGTTTGTCGAGAATATATAAAATATCCATAAACTTGGCTGTATTCGGACAAACACATATTGATTTATTAAAGGCTCCACTGTTATTGTTGTATTGTGTGAGCACACACTCGTTATAATAATTAGCAATATGAATATAGTTTCCATGGTGTATCAAACCAAAACTCGTACATATTTTACATTTATAGTCTATCAACCAAACAGAATCATGTTGTAATAGTATAACTAAAACATATTTTAAATTATTGTAGAAATGTCGCAACCTAATTTTATTGAAAACCTGGTAAATGAAGTAATCAACAAGAACATTGTGGAAAGCCTCAGTTACTTGGTCGATCGGACCGAAAAAAATTATCGAAGGGAATCATATTGATTACGAAGATATGCTGAATACAGAATGTCTTGAAACAAAAAGTTTTATTTTAATAGAATATTCGACTGCCTATATGATGAAGAAATGAAGTGGACCTGAATAATAATAAGGTTCACTTATATGAAGATCATCATCGAAAAAAGTTTATGGGACTCAGAACACTATTATCAGTGGTCTCAAGATGTAATACTTTTATAATCTATATTTTAATAATATTCATTTCTAGATAATCAAGTCCAAGTTTACACCATTGATAGAAGCCAATGGCGGATGGGGTGTATTAAATCAACTCGACCGAAATGCCAAGGAAATCGACGAGCACAAAATAAAGTTTAAAAACTATATAAAACTTGCTATTTTGTATGTAATATCCAGATTTTTGAATAAAAATTAATGTAGTTATTTTGCTTTATTTTTTTTAAATAAATTTACAAACAAAAATTAACTAAAATTTATTAATTAACACATTCACAATCGTCATCTCCACATTTCCTTATATTTTCAACGACATGATCAATACAATCATTCGTAATATTTTCCGTATCTTTAGGTTCCTCTATAGGTTCTTCTTCCTGATCATCAAATCCTGAATCTTGACTTTCAACTACCCAGCCGATATTTAATGCATTTGTAACAGATAATATGTCCTCAATTTTTACACCAGCTATTTCTGCTAATTTTTCGAACAAAAAGTTGATTACAAATTCTAAATAATAAATAATTCGGTAATTAATTAATAATGTTAACCTTTTCTGCAGTCATTTTCATCACTTTAAAACTATATTATAAGTTTGATTATAGATTTTCTTTGTTAAATTTGCATGTCATTTGCATTAATGTTGCAATTTCTTTGTTAATAAAGAGAAAAAACAAATATGACTAACATTATAATATTTGTGAAAGTCTAGCAGACATAATTTTCCATATAGGAGAATATACATCATTATTATCAACTTTATATCCCTGGATTGCAATTGTTATATACCAATTTTCATTTTCTTTGAAACTGATTTCGTCAAAAGTATCATAAAATCTTGCATATCTGTTGTTACACCATGAATGTTGATTACATGATAGATTTGAATCTATCCGTTTTAAAACATCATCATTAGTTTTAACATCTATCCTTGAAAGCGTGCCGGATAAGAATTGAAATTTAGTTGGAATTAGATTGACTGGTGCAACCAATTTCATATTGATTTCTTCTTTCAAAAAATACATTTTGTAGTTGTGGAACATTTGAACCTGTTGTACCATTTTTTTAGGTTGTCGGTGCATGAAATTTTCTTGGTCATCGTGAATAATGATTAAAATGAACTGTTACAGGGTTTTTATACCTTTGACTCATGCCTATCAACCAATCAGATTATAGCATGTCTTTGTTTAAATTGCATGTCATTTGCATTAATGTTGCATTAATGTTCAATTTGTCATTATTACTATTATTATTAATGTGACATATTATTACTGTTCTCATATTATTAATGTTTTATTATTAATGTGTCATATTATTTATTATTTCTCTCAAATTATTATTATTACTATTTATATTATTATTATTATTATTTGAAATATATATGTCTTTGTTTATATCTTTGTCTTTATATAAAAGAAAAAACAATAAAAACACAATAAAACATTTATTAACATTCAACCTCCGAGGTCTACAACTCGGGAATAGTAAAACCTTCTGAGACTTTTCACTAACTCCCACTCCACATATCGCCGATAACGATCGGCACAGCAAGAGCATCCGATGATGCATTGATATTCCGGCTCCATATGTTTAATCGTCTATTGATCTTGAGATCCCACAGGAATTGGTTAAAAACTTCAAATATCCGGATTTGAGTAGCATAAAATATGACATCTGGAATAATCTGTGGTCATTGATAATTTCATTTTATTATAATATTTGAGTCTGTTTAACATGACTTCTGAATATTTATCTGAAAATAAAGACTATAAAAATGTAAATAATAAATTTAAAATTTACCATAATCATCGATATCTTTCATCAAATGAGCGGCACTAGGAATTTTGTACATTGTTGTTCAAAAATGATTTCTAAACAAAAAACAGTTTGTTTAAAACAATCAATAACCAATAAGAAATTAACCAATTAGAAATCGACCAATAAAATTATCTCATTTCGAACATTGTCAACCAATTCTCTATACTCCAAATTTCTCAATCCCAGCATTACAACCTTTCCACTAGCAAACACGATGACACATATAGGGTTATATTTTAATAGTCTTAGTGCCGGAAACAATTCCGGTTCAAACATACAATCACATTTTTTCGACATGTTATATAGATTGATACTATGTCCCATATCCATAGTGACGGTAATTGATTGCATTTTAATATTATTTATTCGATATTGTAATTTATTAATATCCAAGGATTTCTTACATTCCATGACTCTACATTTACCTGTCTTGAAAAATATAATCGTGCATTTCCCGCTTCTATCGGTAATTTGCTGGGGTTTCCCTAAAGGGAACCTCATATTCGATACATCAAAATTTCCTTGATAATTTATATTTGCTAACATTATTAAATCATTTATGAAAATTAGTCTTTATATTCAAATTGAGCACGAGTTCATTAAATCATCGAATATAAACAAATACATATATATTTATAAAATTTGAAATGGAATTAAGAAATGATGCAGTATACCAAATCGTTGGTCCGAGTGGTAGTGGAAAAACATTATTTGTTTGCAAATTACTAAAATCAAATTTATTCAAAACAAAATTCAACAGGATTTATTGGCATAAGGGTGCTGATGAAGAACATGTATTGACTCAATCAAGTTTCTGTAAATTAAAAAACATGAAAATAGTAAAGGGATTCGATAAAAACTGGTCCAGCCGATTAAAGAAAGGTGATATCATTATTATCGATGATTTGTACCACGAAGCTAATAAAGAAAAAGATTTTAATAATTTATTCACAAAAATCAGCAGATATGTCGGTGTAACAGTTATTTTCATAACACAAAATCTATTTCATAAAGGTGGTGCACATCGAACACATAATTTGAATATACAATATTTAGTTATTTTCAAGAATCCTAGAGATGCAACAGTGATTGATTTTCTTGCACGTCAAGCATACCCTAACAATCGTAATTTTCTTATCAGTGCATTTCAAGATGCTACAAAAATACCTCATGGATATATATTTCTTGATTTCACACAACAATGTCCCGATTTATAAACTAAGTTGAAAACCTCTATGAATAATAATGATTTTAAAAGCAAAGGTGTAAAATATTAGGAAATTAAGAAAAAGTATTAAAAACAGTATTTAAGTTCCAAAGGTTATACTAGTTATACACCATCTAAAAAACTTGTAACTGAAAATCTCTCTGCAATGAATCTTATTTCGAAAAATCCTAAAACTAAACGTAAAACCCGTAAAACCCGTAAAACCCCTAACACCCGAAAACCAGTAAAAAGTAGTTAAAAATCATCGCAGTGTTCCATTTTTTAATGCATTGTTAAAGGCCCCCAGTATGAAAAGAATGAATATATTGCAATCATTCCCAAATTTTGTTGTTATTATACTTAATATATTATACTTAAAGTAGTCAAAGGCAAGATTAAAATCAGTAAATCAAAAAAGCATTTATTGAGCAAACATAGGAAACATTTGTTATCATTAGTAAATAATAAAAATCGTAAGGAAATGAGGAAAATTATATATAAACAACAAGGTGGATTTATTGGTGCATTGATACCTCTGGGCCAGAGGCTTTGGCATTATCATTATTAGTTGGAGTTGTAGGAAATCAATCATAAACAATGGGTGCTAATCCTTTATTGCCCGACATTAAATTTAATTTTAAATCTTCTTGCTGTAATGGAGAAGATTTGGACGAACCCAGAAGACGAAGCCGGTTTCGGTGGAGTAGCAAAATTAAAGAAAAGAGTTCCGAATTCGAAAAAAGAAACACAGAAGTGGTTATCAGATCAACTTGCGTACAGTGTGAACAAACAAATGCGGAAAAGATTTCCAACAAGAGCTTATAAAACATTTGGTATTGACGATTTATGGCAAATGGATTTGATGGAGATGATACCGTATTCGAAAATTAACAATAGGAATAAATATATTTTAACACGTATTAATGTAT
Organism: Schmidtea polychroa; assembly: GCA_959609185.1. Classification (NCBI taxonomy): domain Eukaryota; kingdom Metazoa; phylum Platyhelminthes; order Tricladida; family Dugesiidae; genus Schmidtea; species Schmidtea polychroa. The sequence goes on along the minus strand of CAUHTR010000003.1, from coordinate 382,084 downwards.
TCAGCAGGTTTGCACGAGCAATACCAGTCAAGGCAAAATCTGCAGATGAAATGTCCAAGGCAATTAATATTTTATTTAAAGATGGACATCCTACTTGCAAACAGATTTAGGTATTATTATTATTATTATTATTATTATTATTATTATTATTATTATTATTATTATTATTATTATTATTATTATTATTATTATTATTATTATTATTATTATTATTATTATTATTATTATTATTATTATTATTATTATTTTAGGTAAAGAATTCTACAATAGCAAAGTTAAGCAAATCCTCGATAAACTGAAAATAAATCACTTCTCGGTACATTCTCAAATCAAAGCTACCCATGTTGAAAGATTTAATCGAACATTGAGAGATAGATTAAAGAAATTGTTCGTGCATCAAGGTAATAAAAAATGGGTAAATGTTTTACCGAAAATAATAACAAGTTATAATCATTCATCACATCGAGGACTGAATGGATTGAGACCGGTTGATATTACGTTAAAAACATCATTGACTTCTAAAAAATCTGTAAAAATTGCAAAATCTAAATATAAAGTCGGTGACCATGTTTGAATTAGTAAAATAAGTGTATCACCATTTATTAAAGATTTTGATACAAATTGGAGTGATGAAGTCTTTGTAATTTCAAAAATAAATACTAAACAGAATCCTGTAATGTATGTCATCAAAGATAATAATAATAATATTGTACAAGGGAAATTTTATGAACAGGAATTACAAGTCATTCCTCCTCCAAAATTATTTAGAATTCAAAAAATATTGAATACTAAAAAGGTCGGCAAGGATAAACAATACTATGTCAAATGGCATGGTAGTAGGTAGAAACTAGCCCACTGGAACAATTACCCCCCCCCCCGGGGGGGGGGTTGTTCCTAAATTTTTATTACGCAATTGTTCCAACTCACATTTTTTGCTTTCAGGGATTTTTGGTCCAAAATTTTTTTTATCACACTATAGTGAGGGGGTCTCGATGGTCCACGGATTTTCAATACAAAAAAATTTTTTCTATACAAAAACGATGGTCCTGGGATTTTCAATACAATTTTTTTTTTCTATACAAAAATCCGACTACCAATAAAAAAGCATGGAATTTTCAGACTATAGTGAGGGGGTCTCGATGGTCCTGGGATTTTCAATACAAATAAAATTTTTTCAATAGAAAAAGGTGGTCTACACTAAAAAAAGCCAAGGATTTTTCAGACTATAGTGTGGTGGGTCTCCTTGGTCCTGAGAAATAGGTGGTCTACACTAAAAAACGTGGTAAATTTTTCAATTGAAGTAAATAATGGTCCTAAAAATTAAATTACAATAAATTATGGTCAAAATTTTTGAATTACAGTAAATTATGGTCCTAAAAATTAAATTACAGTAAATGATGGTCAAAATTTTTGAATTACAGTAAATTATGGTTCTAAAATTTAAATTAAAGTAAAATAAGGTCCAAATTTTTCAATTAGTAATGAATGGGCTCAAATAACTAAATTAAAGTAAATTAAGGTTCAAATTTTTCAATTAAAGTAAATAATGGTCCAAATTTTTGAATTAAAGTAAATTATGGTTCAAATTTTTAAATTAAAGTAATGAATGGGCTCAAATAACTAAATTAAGGTTCTAAAAATTAAATTAAAGTTAATTAAGGTCCAAATTTAAAAATTAAGTAATCAATGGTCAAAAATTTTAAATTAAAGTTAAATAAGTAAATTAAAGTAATAATTTTTAAATAAGTAATGTAATAAGTAAATTAAAGTAAGATTTTAAAATTTATTAACAAAATAATAGAAGGTGTTTGAGAATTGAAATTTTTTAATGAAAATTTTTATGGAATAATTTTTTTAAGTTAATTTTTAATGAAAATTTTTATGGAATAATTTTTTTAAGTAATTTTTAATGGAAATTTTTATGGAATATTTTTCAATGATAATTTTAGATGGAAAATTTCAATGAAATATTTTTCAAAGTCAAATGAAAATTTTAATGGAATAATAAAAATAGTAATAATATATCAACCAAATACATAAAAAATGAACTAGACACATAAAACACAAACAATTAACAAATGTAAAGATATAAAATTTATTCATCCAATATTTGCTTGTAATAAGCTCTTCTTAATTCTGCTAGTAAAATATGAACAACTTCTTTCATCTTATATTCTTGGCAGCATCTACATCTAAACGGACATGGTAATTTCATCGGATCCATACATACTTCACAATCGTCTATGCATTTAAATCTCGATTCTTGGACAGATTCGAAATGTCTTCGTATAAGTTCTTCTATATTGATCCCTGTTAATTGTTTGATTCTATAAGCTAATAATTCCGGAGCACAATATGAAAGTCTGTTCTTTATATTCGGGAACAAATCTTCCATCTTCGTTAATATAGTCTGGAATATGTAAGCTTGCTTATCGTCATCCATTTTTGAATTTTTGTTATTGTAGATATTCAGTTAATTTAAACACAATTAATTAAATTAATTTAATTAACTTAATAAATATTCCAATATTTCTTCATTTGTTGTGATATTTATAGTTAATGATTTAATGAATTTCTGAATTTCTTGAATTTGATTAAAATAATCAAATGTTTTAATCCCTAATATAACAACTTTCCCACTTGAAAAAACATTTACACATAGTGGGTTATACTTGAGAATACGTAAAGCTGGAAATATTTCAGGCTCGTAGTAACTATCGGTTTTCCTTGACAATGCATTTAAATCAACGCATGTACCTATATCTAACGTTAATGTAATTGATTGGATTTGTAAATCTTGAATCTGATATTTGAGATCGCCTTCCTGTAATGGTTTCTTACATCCCATTATCCTACATTTCCCGCTCTTGAAGAATAAAATTGGATATTTTCCACTTCTGTCCACGACATGTTGAGGTTTTCCTGATGGGAACTTCATTCCATTAACTACACATCTTCCTCTATAATTAATGTTGCTGATCATTGTAATTATTGTAATTATAAACAAATTAAATAAAATAATTTAATTAAAAAATGGAATTAAGAAATGACGCAGTATATCAAATTGTAGGACCTAGTGGAAGCGGAAAAACTTTATTTGTATGTAATTTATTACAATCAAACATGTTTAAATCTAAATTTAATAAAATATATTGGCATCGAGGTGCAGATGAAGAACATGGATTAACTCAAAACAGTTTCTGTAAATTAAAAATGACAATAATTAAAGGATTTGATAAAATTTGGTCATCTAGATTACGCCAAGGTGATGTTATTATTATCGATGATCTGTACCAGGAAGCAAATAAAGAAAAGGATTTTAATAATTTATTTACAAAAATCAGTAGACATTGCGGAGTTACAGTTATTTTCATTACACAAAATCTTTTTCATCAAGGTGGAAGTCATAGAACACGTAATTTAAATGTCCAATATTTAATTATTTTCAAAAATCCTAGAGATCAAACAATAATAGATTTTCTTGCAAGACAAGCTTATCCAAATAATAGAAAATTTTTGATTGATTCATTCCAAGATGCGACACAAATTCCTCATGGATATTTATTTTTTGATTTTACACAACAATGTCCAGATGATATGCGTATTAGAACTGATATTTTTAATATAAACGGTGTTACGATTTATAAACAAAACTAAAAACTAAATAAAATTAATCATGTCATTTAAAAAAGTAGTTGTTAAAAATCTTCCAAGTGTTTCGAAGAAAATTACCAAGAAAACAAAACGTACAAAGAAAACAAAAAGCGGATCAAAAAGTACAAAAAGTACAAAAACTAAGAAACAAATCAAGAAGTGGATCAAATTATAAACAATCCGTCGTGTAAATTAATAATAATAATGAAATTTGAACGGAGTTTACCATATTTTAATGCTTTAATAAAGGCACCAAATTCGAAACGAATATCAATTTTACAATCTTTTCCATCATTTGTTATTGATGATTTACTTGAAGTTATTATAAATGTTGTCCGCGGTAATGTAAATATAACTAAAGCTAAAAGATTAGTATTGCAAAGACATAAAAGATCACTTTTATCTCTAGTTGATACAAAAAATCGTCGTCTAATGAGAAAGATAATATATAAACAAAAAGGAGGGTTCTTGGGTGCACTAATTCCTATAGTCTTATCTGCAATTAGTGCAATCTCATCATTAAGTTCTTAATGGGTATCAAGAGTTCATTACCAAATAAAAATATTGTAGATTTTAATATTTTGACAACTTGTTGTAATAATGAAGGAAACGTATCACAAAACCAACACAAAAGTGGAAAAAGTGAAAACAAAAGTGAAATCAAAAGTGAAAACAAAAGTGAAAAAAATGAAAACAATAGAGAAAAAGTTAAAAACAATATGGACAAACCCAAAAGATCCAGATGGTTTTGGTGGCGTAGAAAAATTAACAAAACGAGTGAATAATTCAAAGAAAGAAACTCAGAAATGGTTATCTAATCAATTAGCATATAGTTTAAATAAACCAATGTTGAAACGATTTCCAACAAGACCATACAAAACAATTGGAAACAATGATGTATGGCAAATGGATTTGATGGAAATGATACCTTATTCAAAAATTAACAAGGGGTACAAATATATTCTGACTTGTATAGATGTTTTTAATAGATATGCTCGTGCTGTTCCTACAAAAACTAAATCTGCAAATGAAATGGCTGATGCGATAAAAGAAATGTTTGCAGATGGTAAACCTATTAATTTACAAACGGATTTAGGTAATTAAATTTAATTAATAAATTTTTAAATATATGATTTAGGTAAAGAATTTTATAACAGCAAAGTTAAAGAGGTTATCAAAGGAATAAACCACTACTCGGTATTTTCTCAGTTCAAAGCTGCTCATGTAGAACGATTTAATCGAACTTTAAGAGAACGTTTGAAAAAATATTTTGTATATCAAGGTAATAAAACTTGGATAAATGTTTTGCCAAAAATTATTTTCAGTTACAATCATTCACCACACAGAGGATTAAAAGGACAAACACCTGCAGATTTTACTAAAAATCAACCAAAGTTAGAGAAAATCAATAAACCAAAATACAAGGTTGGTGATCATGTAAGAATTAGTAAAATCAATTCTTCACCATTCATCAAAAACTTTGATAATAATTGGAGTGATGAAGTATATCAAATTTTTAAAATCGATACAAAACAGAATCCTGTCATGTATGTGATAGTTGATCATGAAAACAAACCAATCACTGGTAAATTCTATGAACAAGAACTCCAAGTAATTCCTGCTCCTACAATATTTAGAATTCAAAAGATTTTAAAAACCAAAAAAGATGGTAAATATAAACAATACTATGTTAAATGGCATGGATATGAAACTCCATCTTGGATATCCGAAAATCAATTGATTAAATAAATATTATGAAAGATTTTTATATTATTTTACCTTCTAATAGTTGTCCTCTTATTTTCCCTGATAATGAAGCTAGTAAATTTAATGTCGAATTTCAAAATCCTATTTACTTGGATGGTGAATGGGAAGTAGCTCTCATGGACTTTACCTTTGTGTATAATACTTTTCCTTATTACAGTAATTCATTGATACAATATGAAAAAGTAAAGATGGATGAAGAAATTAAATATTTTAGAATAAATAATTCAAATCGAACCTTTGAAGTAATAAATCCTAAAAATACTCCTGAAGTTGACATGTTCATTGAAAGATATGAGAATTTGGTTGTTGTTTGTCCACATGTTCCATTTAAAATAACGTTTCCAGATTTTGAACATGCTAATAAATTTGGATTAAAATCAGTATCGGTTATTAGTGATAGTGATCATTTGCGAATTAAATTACCAAAATTTACAGAAGATAAAACAATTGATCAATTTGGTATAATTATAAGTGTTGTTGAAAAAACAAAATTTGAACATTATTTCGAAGATGAACTATACATCAATACTTTATCTGAAATACATGGTCAGTTAATGACAATTAATCCGTCTCCCTTTAAAGATTTAAAAATACAAAATAATGAATTGGTTAAAATAAGTCTTGCTGATAACATTTCATCAATAACCTTTGATAAAAATTTAACAAAAACATTGGGATTAAAGAAACAAACATTTACAGAGAAAGAAATTATTGGAACAAAAATTCCAAAATTATTTAATCATCATCAACAAATGTTTATTTACTCAAATATTATCGAACCATTGACTGTTGGAGATGTAAGAGTTCCGTTATTGAAATCTATTTGGATAAAAAAATATGAACAAGGAGAAATTGTGCAACTAGAAATGAAGAATCCAATGTATCTACCAATTTCTAATTCTTCTATAAACAACATTGAAATCAATATACGAGATGATAGTGGAAAATTAATAAAATTTAGTAGAGATACAAAAACTCACTTGACATTACATTTTCGTAAAATAAATGATTAAAAAAGATTTTTATGTGAATTTACCTTCTAATAGTTGTCCTCAGACTCATCCAAATAATGAAGCAGGTAAATTTAATGTCGAATTTCAAAATCCTATTTACTTGGATGGTGAATGGGAAGTAGCTCTCATGGACTTTACCTTTGTGTATAATTATTTTCCTTTTTACAACAAATCAAATGTCAAATATAGTAAAAGTGTATTACATACAAGTTATGAATACTTTTACTTTAACCAAGAAAAAAATGAATATACAATCAGTCACGACTCTCCATTTTATTTAATATATATTGATGGAAATACATTGAACATTAATTGTAAATATTTTCCTTTTAAAGTAGAATTCGATAGTATTAAAGAAGCACAAAAATTGGGATTTTCAGAAAAAGAAATAACTTTTAAACAAACCTTGAACCAAATCACTATTCCTCCAAATAATCGAAAAATAAAGTTTGATACAATTCGATTAACTATACAATATTATTACGATGTTGAGTTTACTGATAAATTCGAAGAAAATATCATTACAGATCTTTCACAAATAAATGATCAACTATCAACCTTTTATCCTCGTCCATTTAAATCTGTTGATATTCAAAAAGGAAAAATTGTTAAAATTGTAATGGATGATGATGTCAGTAAAGTTCAATTTAGTAAATTTTTAGCTAATAGTTTAGGATTATTAGAAGAAGCATATACTGACAAACTTATTATTGGTTTTAAAGAACCTGAAGTATTACAACGCAATCAACAATTGATGATCTATACAAATATTATCGAACCGATTATTGTTGGTGATACATTGGTCCCTCTTTTGAAATGTATTTGGGTGGAAAAACATAAAAAAGATGATTTAGTACAAATAATTGAAAAGAATCCAATGTACTTACCTGTATCGTCTTCATATATGAACAATATAGAAATCAATATACGAGATGATAGTGGAAAATATATATTTGGAAAAGAAGATAAAACATACTTGACATTACATTTTCGTAAAATAAATGAGTAATCCTGACATAATACATTTTTATAGTAGTAACCAATCGGGTGGTGATTTACCATATTTTGTTGGTAAACAATATGGAACCGGTTGGTTGAAGACAATAGGTAGATTTGCACTCCCAATTCTTAGACGAATAGGAAATTTTGGTATGAAAACAGCTAATGACGTAATAAATAACAATGCAAATATCTTGCCTGCTTTAAAATCAAATGCAATTTCTGAAATTAAAGAATCATTACCAGCAGTGATGCAACATTTACCTGAAGTAATTAATAAAGTATCCGATGTATTTAAAAATGATAAAGAACAAAAAGGCGGAATACTTAAACGTCGAAAAATTATGAAGAAACATATAAACAAAAGAATGAAAGGATATGGTACCATCTTTGAAAAATGATTAGTGCTAAATCAGAATTATGTCTTTTTGATAGACCTTCTCCCCAAGCAGTGATTGAACATGGAGCATTTGAAGATATTTACCCAAGAAATTCTATTACAGATGCTGGTTCTTCTTCGATTCAATTTTACATAAACGGATCGCAGACTGAATATTTAGATTTGAATGATACTTTGTTATATATTCAATTGAAAGTTGTTAATAATTTAGGTGAGAATTTAGGCGAATCAGAAGTAATTCCAAATAATTTCTTCTTCCAAACCCTTTTTAAAGATGTTGAATTAATTTTTAATTCAATCAAAGTTGAAGGATCAAATGATAGATTTGCCCACAAAGCATTAATTGAAACACTTATAAATTATGACGGAGATACTAAACGAACATCTTTAGGTGGAATGGGGTATACTAACAAAGATCTTACGAGAAAAACATGGATTGAAAAATCAAAATCCTTTTCTTTATGTTCCCCACTTCAATTTGATTTCTTTGATCAACCTAAATATTTACTACCAGGTGTTAGTGTTCAAATTAAATTAACAAGATCAAATCCAACACTTAGTTTAACTTGTGCGAAAATTGAACCGAAAATTTTATTATTAGACGCAAAATTAATGGTTAGAAGAGTTCGTGTTGAACCATCGGTTTTGGCAGGACATCAAATTGGTCAGTCTACAAAAAATGCGATTTATCCTTTAAGAAGCAAAGAAGTTGTTGATTTCTCATTACCTATTGGTTCTTCCTCTTTTTATAAAGAACAAATATTTGGAGATAGACGATTACCTAATTTTATACTTGTTGCATTTCAATCTAGTAAAAGATTTAGTGGATCGTTTTCAGAATCATTTTCTATATTTGATCACTTTAATGTCAAGTCCATAACATTAAGTAAAGGAAGTGATTATCGCGAAAAATATAGTCAAGATTTTGAGAATGATGATTATAGTACAAGTTATATGCAATCGATTATTAGAAATATGGGTTATCTAAATAAAAATATGAATTGTGGTATCACCATGTCTGATTTTAAGAGCAAGTATCCATTCTTTACATTCGTATTGGCACCAGATTTTGATCTTCATCAAAGTCAGTTACCACAAAGTGGAAATTTGCGATTAGATATTAAATTCGCATCTTCACTTACTGAAGCCGTTTCTGTAATTGTATATGGAGTTTTTGAAAAAGAAATTCAAATTACATCTACTCGTACTGTTTTGGTATAATATAAACCAAATATCGAAAATCAATTAATCAAATATGCTAGTAAAATTAATTGTGAATATTATTTTGTTTTGTGAATAAATTATTTTAATTGTGAATATTAGTGAATATTTTAAAAACAACTTTTTATTATAAAAATTTATTTCATTGACTTTAACCAAGCCAAACAATGTTGTCCACATGTTTTTGTTATAGGATTTTGGTAACGTATTCGATTGTATTCTATTGGCATTGACATTGATTGTAGTTTATTGATTAATATAGGCGGATAATAGAATCCCATTGGATCAAATGCATATATTTTGTCTGGTTTCACGTATACTGCAAGCCAATGTTCACCATTCAGATTAGCAGATTGAGTATTTACAATTATTGCTTTGTTGACATCTAAATAAGGTATTTTGTCTAATGGGAAAACACCTAGAAATTCTTTTCCTAGTAATTTTCTTCCGATAACATGTATCTGAATAGAACTAAATTAATAATAATTAAATAATTTAAATTAATTCTTACTTCATATTTGATTAATTGATTTTCGATATTTGGTTTATATTATACCAAAACAGTACGAGTAGATGTAATTTGAATTTGACTGATTGTATATTCATTTTTTTCTTGGTTAAAGTAAAAGTATTCATAACTTGTATGTAATACACTTTTACTATATTTGACATTTGATTTGTTGTAAAAAGGAAAATAATTATACACAAAGGTAAAGTCCATGAGAGCTACTTCCCATTCACCATCCAAGTAAATAGGATTTTGAAATTCGACATTAAATTTACCTGCTTCATTATTTGGATGAGTCTGAGGACAACTATTAGAAGGTAAATTCACATAAAAATCTTTTTTAATCATTTATTTTACGAAAATGTAATGTCAAGTGAGTTTTTGTATCTCTACTAAATTTTATTAATTTTCCACTATCATCTCGTATATTGATTTCAATGTTGTTTATAGAAGAATTAGAAATTGGTAGATACATTGGATTCTTCATTTCTAGTTGCACAATTTCTCCTTGTTCATATTTTTTTATCCAAATAGATTTCAATAACGGAACTCTTACATCTCCAACAGTCAATGGTTCGATAATATTTGAGTAAATAAACATTTGTTGATGATGATTAAATAATTTTGGAATTTTTGTTCCAATAATTTCTTTCTCTGTAAATGTTTGTTTCTTTAATCCCAATGTTTTTGTTAAATTTTTATCAAAGGTTATTGATGAAATGTTATCAGCAAGACTTATTTTAACCAATTCATTATTTTGTATTTTTAAATCTTTAAAGGGAGACGGATTAATTGTCATTAACTGACCATGTATTTCAGATAAAGTATTGATGTATAGTTCATCTTCGAAATAATGTTCAAATTTTGTTTTTTCAACAACACTTATAATTATACCAAATTGATCAATTGTTTTATCTTCTGTAAATTTTGGTAATTTAATTCGCAAATGATCACTATCACTAATAACCGATACTGATTTTAATCCAAATTTATTAGCATGTTCAAAATCTGGAAACGTTATTTTAAATGGAACATGTGGACAAACAACAACCAAATTCTCATATCTTTCAATGAACATGTCAACTTCAGGAGTATTTTTAGGATTTATTACTTCAAAGGTTCGATTTGAATTATTTATTCTAAAATATTTAATTTCTTCATCCATCTTTACTTTTTCATATTGTATCAATGAATTACTGTAATAAGGAAAAGTATTATACACAAAGGTAAAGTCCATGAGAGCTACTTCCCATTCACCATCCAAGTAAATAGGATTTTGAAATTCGACATTAAATTTACTAGCTTCATTATCAGGGAAAATAAGAGGACAACTATTAGAAGGTAAAATAATATAAAAATCTTTCATAATATTTATTTAATCAATTGATTTTCGGATATCCAAGATGGAGTTTCATATCCATGCCATTTAACATAGTATTGTTTATATTTACCATCTTTTTTGGTTTTTAAAATCTTTTGAATTCTAAATATTGTAGGAGCAGGAATTACTTGGAGTTCTTGTTCATAGAATTTACCAGTGATTGGTTTGTTTTCATGATCAACTATCACATACATGACAGGATTCTGTTTTGTATCGATTTTAAAAATTTGATATACTTCATCACTCCAATTATTATCAAAGTTTTTGATGAATGGTGAAGAATTGATTTTACTAATTCTTACATGATCACCAACCTTGTATTTTGGTTTATTGATTTTCTCTAACTTTGGTTGATTTTTAGTAAAATCTGCAGGTGTTTGTCCTTTTAATCCTCTGTGTGGTGAATGATTGTAACTGAAAATAATTTTTGGCAAAACATTTATCCAAGTTTTATTACCTTGATATACAAAATATTTTTTCAAACGTTCTCTTAAAGTTCGATTAAATCGTTCTACATGAGCAGCTTTGAACTGAGAAAATACCGAGTAGTGGTTTATTCCTTTGATAACCTCTTTAACTTTGCTGTTATAAAATTCTTTACCTAAATCATATATTTAAAAATTTATTAATTAAATTTAATTACCTAAATCCGTTTGTAAATTAATAGGTTTACCATCTGCAAACATTTCTTTTATCGCATCAGCCATTTCATTTGCAGATTTAGTTTTTGTAGGAACAGCACGAGCATATCTATTAAAAACATCTATACAAGTCAGAATATATTTGTACCCCTTGTTAATTTTTGAATAAGGTATCATTTCCATCAAATCCATTTGCCATACATCATTGTTTCCAATTGTTTTGTATGGTCTTGTTGGAAATCGTTTCAACATTGGTTTATTTAAACTATATGCTAATTGATTAGATAACCATTTCTGAGTTTCTTTCTTTGAATTATTCACTCGTTTTGTTAATTTTTCTACGCCACCAAAACCATCTGGATCTTTTGGGTTTGTCCATATTGTTTTTAACTTTTTCTCTATTGTTTTCATTTTTTTCACTTTTGTTTTCACTTTTGATTTCACTTTTGTTTTCACTTTTTCCACTTTTGTGTTGGTTTTGTGATACGTTTCCTTCATTATTACAACAAGTTGTCAAAATATTAAAATCTACAATATTTTTATTTGGTAATGAACTCTTGATACCCATTAAGAACTTAATGATGAGATTGCACTAATTGCAGATAAGACTATAGGAATTAGTGCACCCAAGAACCCTCCTTTTTGTTTATATATTATCTTTCTCATTAGACGACGATTTTTTGTATCAACTAGAGATAAAAGTGATCTTTTATGTCTTTGCAATACTAATCTTTTAGCTTTAGTTATATTTACATTACCGCGGACAACATTTATAATAACTTCAAGTAAATCATCAATAACAAATGATGGAAAAGATTGTAAAATTGATATTCGTTTCGAATTTGGTGCCTTTATTAAAGCATTAAAATATGGTAAACTCCGTTCAAATTTCATTATTATTATTAATTTACACGACGGATTGTTTATAATTTGATCCACTTCTTGATTTGTTTCTTAGTTTTTGTACTTTTTGTACTTTTTGATCCGCTTTTTGTTTTCTTTGTACGTTTTGTTTTCTTGGTAATTTTCTTCGAAACACTTGGAAGATTTTTAACAACTACTTTTTTAAATGACATGATTAATTTTATTTAGTTTTTAGTTTTGTTTATAAATCGTAACACCGTTTATATTAAAAATATCAGTTCTAATACGCATATCATCTGGACATTGTTGTGTAAAATCAAAAAATAAATATCCATGAGGAATTTGTGTCGCATCTTGGAATGAATCAATCAAAAATTTTCTATTATTTGGATAAGCTTGTCTTGCAAGAAAATCTATTATTGTTTGATCTCTAGGATTTTTGAAAATAATTAAATATTGGACATTTAAATTACGTGTTCTATGACTTCCACCTTGATGAAAAAGATTTTGTGTAATGAAAATAACTGTAACTCCGCAATGTCTACTGATTTTTGTAAATAAATTATTAAAATCCTTTTCTTTATTTGCTTCCTGGTACAGATCATCGATAATAATAACATCACCTTGGCGTAATCTAGATGACCAAATTTTATCAAATCCTTTAATTATTGTCATTTTTAATTTACAGAAACTGTTTTGAGTTAATCCATGTTCTTCATCTGCACCTCGATGCCAATATATTTTATTAAATTTAGATTTAAACATGTTTGATTGTAATAAATTACATACAAATAAAGTTTTTCCGCTTCCACTAGGTCCTACAATTTGATATACTGCGTCATTTCTTAATTCCATTTTTTAATTAAATTATTTTATTTAATTTGTTTATAATTACAATAATTACAATGATCAGCAACATTAATTATAGAGGAAGATGTGTAGTTAATGGAATGAAGTTCCCATCAGGAAAACCTCAACATGTCGTGGACAGAAGTGGAAAATATCCAATTTTATTCTTCAAGAGCGGGAAATGTAGGATAATGGGATGTAAGAAACCATTACAGGAAGGCGATCTCAAATATCAGATTCAAGATTTACAAATCCAATCAATTACATTAACGTTAGATATAGGTACATGCGTTGATTTAAATGCATTGTCAAGGAAAACCGATAGTTACTACGAGCCTGAAATATTTCCAGCTTTACGTATTCTCAAGTATAACCCACTATGTGTAAATGTTTTTTCAAGTGGGAAAGTTGTTATATTAGGGATTAAAACATTTGATTATTTTAATCAAATTCAAGAAATTCAGAAATTCATTAAATCATTAACTATAAATATCACAACAAATGAAGAAATATTGGAATATTTATTAAGTTAATTAAATTAATTTAATTAATTGTGTTTAAATTAACTGAATATCTACAATAACAAAAATTCAAAAATGGATGACGATAAGCAAGCTTACATATTCCAGACTATATTAACGAAGATGGAAGATTTGTTCCCGAATATAAAGAACAGACTTTCATATTGTGCTCCGGAATTATTAGCTTATAGAATCAAACAATTAACAGGGATCAATATAGAAGAACTTATACGAAGACATTTCGAATCTGTCCAAGAATCGAGATTTAAATGCATAGACGATTGTGAAGTATGTATGGATCCGATGAAATTACCATGTCCGTTTAGATGTAGATGCTGCCAAGAATATAAGATGAAAGAAGTTGTTCATATTTTACTAGCAGAATTAAGAAGAGCTTATTACAAGCAAATATTGGATGAATAAATTTTATATCTTTACATTTGTTAATTGTTTGTGTTTTATGTGTCTAGTTCATTTTTTATGTATTTGGTTGATATATTATTACTATTTTTATTATTCCATTAAAATTTTCATTTGACTTTGAAAAATATTTCATTGAAATTTTCCATCTAAAATTATCATTGAAAAATATTTCATAAAAATTTCCATTAAAAATTACTTAAAAAAATTATTCCATAAAAATTTCCATTAAAAATTAACTTAAAAAATTATTTCATAAAAATTTCCATTAAAAAATTTCAATTCTCAAACACCTTCTATTATTTTGTTAATAAATTTTAAAATCTTACTTTAATTTACTTATTACATTACTTATTTAAAAATTATTACTTTAATTTACTTATTTAACTTTAATTTAAAATTTTTGACCATTGATTACTTAATTTTTAAATTTGGACCTTAATTAACTTTAATTTAATTTTTAGAACCTTAATTTAGTTATTTGAGCCCATTCATTACTTTAATTTAAAAATTTGAACCATAATTTACTTTAATTCAAAAATTTGGACCATTATTTACTTTAATTGAAAAATTTGAACCTTAATTTACTTTAATTTAGTTATTTGAGCCCATTCATTACTAATTGAAAAATTTGGACCTTATTTTACTTTAATTTAAATTTTAGAACCATAATTTACTGTAATTCAAAAATTTTGACCATCATTTACTGTAATTTAATTTTTAGGACCATAATTTACTGTAATTCAAAAATTTTGACCATAATTTATTGTAATTTAATTTTTAGGACCATTATTTACTTCAATTGAAAAATTTACCACGTTTTTTAGTGTAGACCACCTATTTCTCAGGACCAAGGAGACCCACCACACTATAGTCTGAAAAATCCTTGGCTTTTTTTAGTGTAGACCACCTTTTTCTATTGAAAAAATTTTATTTGTATTGAAAATCCCAGGACCATCGAGACCCCCTCACTATAGTCTGAAAATTCCATGCTTTTTTATTGGTAGTCGGATTTTTGTATAGAAAAAAAAAATTGTATTGAAAATCCCAGGACCATCGTTTTTGTATAGAAAAAATTTTTTTGTATTGAAAATCCGTGGACCATCGAGACCCCCTCACTATAGTGTGATAAAAAAAATTTTGGACCAAAAATCCCTGAAAGCAAAAAATGTGAGTTGGAACAATTGCGTAATAAAAATTTAGGAACAACCCCCCCCCCCCCCCCCCCCCCCCCGGGGGGGGGTAATTGTTCCAGTGGGCTAGTTTCTACCTACTCATGGTTATCAAAACCCGTCATGGATATCAGCAAAAGACCTAGTAAAGTGAATTTTTATACTATTTTGCCGAACAATAGTTGCCCATTAATTCATCCAGATAATCAAGCTAGCAAATTCATAATCGAACTCCAAAACCCCATCTTTTTGGATAATGACTGGGAAGTTGCTCTGTTGGATTTTACATTTGTATACAATTTATTCCCAATCTATAGCAAATTAGTTATTGAATATAATAAGAAAGTAGCAGTAACAGAATATATTAGTGTTCTTATAGATAAAGATATTTATAGCTTAACGAGTTCATCGAAATCAAGGAAACCCCTAATTTATGATGGTCAATATTTATACGTGAATTGCTTGAATAAGCCATTCGAATTTCTTTTTTCTACAACAGCTGATGCTAAACGTCTTGGATTTACTGATTTACGTAATGTTTTTAATGATATAGTCAAAATAAATCTCGCTACACTTCCAAAAACTAATAATTTAGTGGAATTCAAATTTAAGCTGTCATACTTTGAAATAACTGAGCATGCATATACTTTTAAAGATAATTTATATATTACAGAACTCGAAAAATTACAAACTTATTTAACTGATAATTGTAGCGATATTTTAACAGTTTTCGAGCTTCAAAAAGATAAAGTATTTAGATTTAGTATAATCTTAGTCAAGTTAAATTTGACTCAAATTTGACAAAAACATTAGGATTGTCTAAACCAATATGTACACAAAATGAACAAATTTGTGAAGGAACAAACAAACCGAAAATTCTTAAACATCATCAGTAAATGTTCATTTACAGTAATATCGTGGAATCAGTTATTGTTGGCGATTCTAGTGTTTCTTTAATGAAATCTATATGGATTGAAAAACATGATCATGATGAAGTTGTACAAATCAATGTAGAAAATCCCATGTATTTACCTGTTTCAACATCTTGTATAAACAATATAGAAATAAATATAAGAGATGATTCTGGTCAATTAATAGAATTTCCAAAAGGTTCAAAAATTCATTTGACATTACATTTTCATAAAATAAATGACTAATTCTGATATTATTAGTATGTATAGTGGTAGCCAATCTGGTGGTGAATTACCATATTTTATTGGTAAACAGTACGGATCAGGATGGTTGAGAACAATTGGTAGATTTGCCCTGCCTATTCTTAAACGTATTGGTAGTTTTGGTATGAAAACTGCAAAAGATGTTATTATGAATGAACAGAAAATATTACCATCTCTAAAATCAAATGCTTTAGCTGAATCAAGGAAAGTTTTACCAGGGGTTGCGGGTATGTTTCAAAAAGAAAAACCTCCAGCTCCAGCTCATGCTCCAAAACGTAAAAGACATGGGCTATCACGTATAAACAAACGAATGAAAGGACATGGAACTATATTTGCAAAATGATTTGTGGTAAATCTGAATTATGTATATTTGATAGACCATCGCCCCAGGCTGTAATAGAATTTGGGGCTTTTGAGGAAGTTTTTCCTATGAATTCAATTACCGATAGTAGAAATGATATCGAGTTTTATATTAATGGTTCGTAAACTGAATATTTAGATTTGAACGATACTTTATTGACTGTTAAGATTGAGGTTGTAGATAAAGATAGAAAAGTTTTGGATACCAATGCAGATGTAATACCGAACAATTTCCTGTTTCATACTCTTTTTAAAGATGCAGTGTTGGGATTTAATAATATCAAGATTGAGGGGGAAATAATACATTTATTCACAAGGCATTAATAGAAACTATTTTAAATTACAATTCCGATACTAAAAATACATGTCTTACTCCTATGGGTTATGGTAGTGATGATTAAAGAAAAAGTGGGTTAAAGGCTCAAAGGTTTTCACCATGTACTCATCATTACAACTTGATTTTATGGATCAACCAAAATATTTACTACCGGGAGTTAATGTCCATATTAGACTGAAAAGGTCTGATTCTGCATTATCTCTTACTAGTGCAACTGGTGCACCAATATGTCAATTAGTTGATGCAAAATTATTGGTGAGAAGAGTTCGAGGGACCCCTATTAGCTGGTCATCAATTAGGTCTTAATTAAAAACATGCAATTTATCCATTAAAAACAAAGGAAATTGTACAATTTGCTATTGCTAAAGGTGCTTCATCATTCTATAAAAAACAAATATTTGGTGATAGAAGAATGCCTAATTTTATTCTGATAACATTTCAAAGTGAAACACAATATAATGGATCATATATTGCTTCCAACTCAATTTTCAAAAACTTTGGTGTTACATGATTGACTTTGTCGAAAAATACTGATTATAGAGAAACATATATTCAAGATTTCGAGAATGACAATTACTGTGCGACATATATGCAGAGTATTGTTAGAAATCTGGGTTATTTTGATAAAAATTTGAATTGCGGAATAATTCTTGAAGATATTAAAAGCAAATACCCATTTTTTACATTTGTTTTAGCCCCCGATTTTGATTTAAATCAGAGTCAATTACCCGAAAATGGAAAGAGAACTATTTATTCGCTATGTATTTTTTACTAAACTATGTATTTTATAAACACTTTCTATGTAGATAAATACACTTCTATGTTAATTAATTAATTCTAGATATTTAATACATTCGCTAAGTAATTAATTAAAAACTATGTAAAATAAATAAATGCCAAGTCAAGAAAACAAGTTATAAGTAAAATAAAAAAAACGATATGTCAATTAATAAAATCCATCAATAAATCTTAATTTTTTCTAAGATGTTCTTAGATCTTATTTTCTTTCGACAATTATTACAAACTTTCAATAAAGTTGTATGTTTTTCTACGTAAAGTCTTAAAACTCTAATCATTTTATTTATTTATTTATTATAAACAAAATTAAAACAAATACTGAACTTATAATGGCTAATAATTCTGCAGAAGTTGAAGATTATCAGTCTGATCTTGAGTTTGATGTTGAAGTTACAAGTTTAAAGAAACCACGAGCCAAAAAAGTGTCCAAAGTTTGGACTCATAAAAAAGTAATTAAAAGTGCTGAAGAAGCAAAAAATGCAATTAAAGAAGAGAAGATATGGAGTTACTCTTATTCCAACAAAACTGAAGATGGTAAAAAAGTTTACTATCGATGCAATCAAGTTAAATTTAAAGGCAAGCAATGTGATTCTGCATTACATTTACTTTACGACTCAAGATCAGACGAAGTTATTCTTTTTAGAGCAGAAGCTGAGCATAAGCATGAAGAAAACATGTCTAAATCTGCAATATCTAACGAAGCTAAAGAACTAATTAAAATAAAACCTAAGTTAGAAATCTTTAATGAACGAGGTCTAAAGCCTGTTCCTACTACTATACAATTAAGAAATCAATTAAACAAGATTAGAAATGAAGTTTACGGGCCACCAGTAATAAGTTTAGGTGAGCTTGAAAATTGGCTTCAATCATCATCTTCTATACCAGAGTTAGAAGATGAAGCCTTTGTAGTCAATTATAAAATAACTTATGCCGATGAATATGAGTGTGAAGAGAGTAATGAAGAAAGCGATGAAGATGAAGAAAACCACGGCTCTAAATTTAGATTTTTTATAAGTACAATAAGATTACTTAAGCTAGCCTCAGCATCAACAATTTTAAATGCTGATGCAACTTATAAACTGGTTTGGCAGGGCTATCCATTTTTAATCATTGGTACAACCGATTTAGATAGACATTTTCATTTGTTTGGCCTAGGTATATGTACCAATGAAAAAACTGCTGATTTTAATTTTATTTTTTCAAGTATCAATATTGGCTTGAAAAAAATAAATGCATCATTATTAAATCCTTGTGTATTGATTTCTGATCTACTAAGTTTCTAAATTTTGCTTCGACCAACAGCCACTTTTTGTTTTTTGCTAATTTCTTAATCAGTTGGATATCCTTTAATTAATGACTTTTTGTTGAAACCTATTGACAAGTAATTAATTAATTAACTAATTTGATTTTGGGCCCCTGACTCTTCTATGGACTTCTGGTCAATTAAAAATTATTTTATTCGTCTTTAGTATTTACAGGTTACTATTTATTTCCTCTCTCCTCCGAAAAATATTGGTTTTTACTTTCTCCAAATTTTTAATTAATTTAAATTGATTTTGATAATTTGTACAACAAAAGCAGAACTAATAGTCAGACTCTGGCATTTTGCTTACAGCTGACGAAGCGTGAAAAATAGAACAAATTAATTTGATGAGGTTGTCGGTTAAATATGAAATTAACAATTATTGATCTGATTCCAGATAATAAAATTTTTTTATTGATTAACACAATTGCTTACCAATTTACAGCGTAACAAACAATTCAATAATACAACAATAACTTGAGTTCGTATTGCAACACTTCGGGGGGAATAGCACATTTACAATACACCTTCGAATTCATAACCACTTGATTAGTGTTAATGGTTTCGGTGATCAGTAGATTCTACCTAGCTGCTTTCTTAGCTTACCGATAACTTCTTAATTCACCTTAGGTTTCGTTTTAACTCTGTTTTTTTTTCTTTTAAACTTTTGTTTTTGATTCAAGTTATTTTTACTTTTTAGCCTGTAATCTAATGACACTTACTGATGTTGACTTTAGTTAAGATTCCTTCCTCCAGTTCTCCTACAGTTCTTTTATTACCTCTAAAAGTGGTCGAAATATGTAATTTTAGAAGACGCCTGGCTTCTCTTTTGGCTTCCTGAGTGATCCCTTTCCTTTATTTTGTTCAGACTATTGAGATATTCAAATTTAATTTCGTTTTTTTTCCTTCTTCACTTTGTACTTGTTAATTAAGAATGATTTGTCGTATTTCATTGTTTAATTGTTATTGATTTTGCTATTTTTCTGTCATTTAAAATTTTTTTTTTCTCACTTTTTGTTTATCAGAATTCTGGAAAAACCTAGCCTACATTTCATGCATTTCACATGATTATTTTATATATTAAATAATTATTAAATTTTATTATTTAGGAATCCTCAACAAATTTGTCATTGCTAATGAGCACATCTTTTATTGTTGAACAATTTTCTTATCCCATTTTAAGCGTAATGTTAAATTTGTTTCTATGAAAATTTCTTTAATTCCTAGATTCTTATGAAATGTCTTAGCTGCTTCGATGCACATTTGGCCGCTAATTGGTATCCCCACTGCATGTTTCTGATTGAACCATATTAGCATGGCTGCATTTGACGTGGATTCTCCTTTTTCGAATTTCTCAATTAATGTAAGTTTCTGTTTTATCGTGACTTCAACTTTCCTTCGTTTTTTTAGATCATTCTTTCTCCATTTTTAAACGGTATAAATATGTAGAGCAAAAATATGGATTTTTGAGATTACATATAACAAGAAAAATAATATTACACAGAAAATAATTTAGTATAAATAAATCAACATATTTAAAATTATTGTAAAATGTATCAATCAAAATTTTTAAAATATTTATTGAACAGCCTAGTTGTTAATCCTGACAACAACGAAGTTATCAAAAGCCTCAGTTTCCTAATGAATCGAATCGAGAAAATGATAGAAGGGAATCATCTGGACTACAAGATGATGTTAAATTTTGAAACGCCTGTGTAATGTACAGTCATATTCTTTTTTATTTCTAAGTAAGGGTACGTGACGTCTGTCCATTTCGTTTAGCGTAAGTCGCGTTCTAAAATTAAATAAAGAAACTATATAGCGATAATTTACCATAGTAAATTATCGCTATACAAAAAATCGAAAAAAAATTGAAAAGGAAATTTTTAAAAAGGAAAAATCTACAGAAACTATTTTGTATCGTCAATTTATTCTTTCCCGATCCCTGTAAATAGAAAATCGCTACAATTTAAATGCACACTATTTTAATGTATTTGCACACTATAAATGCTAACTATAAATAATAAATGCTAACTATAAATAATAAATGCTAACTATAAATAATAAATGCTAACTATAAATAATAAATACTAACTATAAATAATAAATGCTAACTATAAATAAATTATTTTCTAACTATGTTTGTTTTATTCATAATAAATTCTTCTTTGTCGTTATAGCAATGGTGGAATTTAAAAAAAATTCAGAGTTTGACTTTGTTTCAGAATACTTTTCTTCAGGAAATGAAGATGAAGAACACGTTTTAAAACTTGAAACTCGATGGAAAAAAATTTGCAAAGACTGGAAAAGAGCAAATGCATTTGCAAGTTCAAATGAAGCTGAGGATTTTCTAAAAAACGAAAAAGTGTGGTCTTGTTTTCGGACAAATAAAACTGAAGAGGGGAAAAAGAGGTTTTTCCGCTGTATTCGTGTTAAATTTCGTGGGGAACAATGTTCAGCCTCAGTTTACTTGTGGTACGAGTCCAGCACTAGTGATGTTGTTCTATACAGATCAGGACATGCACATGATTGTGACAACATCAAAACAAGAACAACAATGACAGATACCGTCAAAGCTGAAATTGACAAATTGTTTGCTTTAAAATTGAAACCAAAAGCAATGTTAGAACATTTGTCTAACGAAAAATTACCCCTTCCGAGTCAAACACAACTGAATAATCATCTGGCATCCTTGAGAAAGTCCAAATATGGTGCCAACATCATTAGCCTTGGAGAATTAAATCAGTGGTTGCAAATTCATTCAGCTGTTCCAGAAGCAGATAACAAAGCATTTGTTGTTGCATATGAAATTAAATATGAGGACACTGGATATTTCCGGTACTTCATTTCATCCAAAACAATGTTGAAAATGGCTTTAAACGCTGACAACATTCATACAGATGCTACATAAGTAGTGGGATGTGTCACCACTGGCACATGTCACCTCTTCTTCTATATTTTATTAACTTGTTTTTAAATTTAAATAAAAATTATTTTTAATGACAGTTAGGTTAATAATTAGAGTTTTTACAATAATCAAGTGATTATTATTTAATTTTTATGATGACTTTGTAATGATATTGAATTTGACTAAATTAGTTTTTTCATATATTTCCAAAGAATATTGATGAACTTTTAAATATTGAAAATCTAAAGTTGAAACCAGCTAATTTTATCATCATGATATATTTGAAATTCTACTTGAAAATTATTGTAAAATATACTGAAATTTGTGATTTTGAAAGATATATCATGTTATAATTGCTATATAATTGGCTGAATCGATGAAGAATTATGATCAATCAATATATTTCATCTCTAGTTAGGTATTTGATGGTAAATGTGGTGAAATATTTGTAGAAAATATTGATTTTAGTGAATTTTGATCTTTTAGTGGGCTCTTACTACATGAATTTAGATACTAAATTATTTCAATGGAAGGATGTTTGGTGTCTGTAACAATTAAATAAAATTCATATTTTGAAGAATTTTGCATGGATTTTGAGAATTGATATATTAAAGGGCTAATATATTAAAGTCGGTTGGATTTAGTGAAGGTTCAGTTAAGATGATAATATATGATTTTTAATGGGGTATTTAAAGGATAGAAATATTTGGTGAGGGGTCGGTTAAGGTGGACATGTTTTGAAATCTCTATTTAAATCGACAATGTTCTTATTGGTAAAATTTTAAAGGGAAATAGTCAGCTATGAATTAATAATAATTCCAGTGAAATTATATCGTTTTAGAGGTTTATTAGGTCGTGATGAATGTTATTGCACAGTAATTTATGTTTCAGAACAAGTTTTTATTAATTATCCAATGTTTTATTAAGTCGTTTAGGGTTAATGATCTATTTACTTGGTTTTGACAATGGAATATTTGAAATATTTAGAATTAATTGGGATTGATATCAAAGGTTATTGCTTTAAATTATTTTATTTAAGAAGTTATTTTATTCATTGTGGGGACATCAGTGACAAAACTTGAGAAATATTGACTTAAAAGTTGGAAATCGACAACATCTAAAGAAAATTGATCTTTATTGAAGGAATTTTATGATTTTAATTAGATTTCTAGAAATTAAATCGGTTGAATAAAGGTAAAATCTATTGAAGGAATATTGTTATCGGATGGATAAATCTTTCAATGATATTTTGCTAAATTACCTTTGTTAAATATTATTTTAAATGACTAAAAATGACAAAGTTAACCAATATTCTTAAATTATTTGCACAAAATATCCCTGTTTTGGTTACTCAAAAATCCCTATTTAAAAATGTTAACCATATATTTCTCACAAAGATATATTACACCCAATGATCATCTCATTAAATTAGAAAACAATTGTAACCCTATATTTCTAACTAATAACCACTTTAATTGGTTAAATGATAACCAAATGTTTCTATTATGACTCCTTTTTGCCTCGAACAAAGATAGAAATTTACTCCAAATGATAAAGAATTTCTACCAAAATTATCAATAAATATATTAATGACCATGTATTTCTCACGAATTTATATAAATTATTGTAATGAGCACTAGATGAATAAATTACCTATGCTAAATATGCATATCTTACCTTTTGCTAAATATTAAATGACTAAACATGACAAAGTTAACCAATAAATTAGTCGCTCGAAATAAGAATTCGGTAAGTTTTATTCAAATTATTCACTAATTTCTGATATCCATGATCATCCATTTCACACTAAATTACCTAAGAATTTTTAACTAATATACATAGGCCTTAATTAATATACCCTTACGACATGTGACCAGTACCCTTACGACAAATACACATAAGGGGACAGAATATTTTGTCGGATAAATTCAGACTATATATAAAAACTTACAAAATGCTATGGTTTTTATTGATTAATTTGTTGTCAAACACATCAAAATGTCAGATAATATTTATAAATTAACTAAAAAATACTATATTACCTAAGAATTCTGTTATGTTTCTAGTTAAATAATTGAAATAATTGGTATATGTATCAACTATATCAAAATATTTGTTATGAATCCTAGAATATTTTAATTAAATGGTACAGCCAAAAACCAGGGATTTCTAACTAAATTGGTAAATTTATCTGGAAATATTTTACTTAAGAAATCGCTATATATTTAAAATAACCTTTCACTAAATTGCCTAAAAATTTGCTATATGGTAGTGTTAAATAAAATAATCATAATAATAATAAATAATAATATTATGTCAGGGCATGAAAAAATAATATAATTGTATGACTAATAAATTTCCAATACAAGTGCATAATTAACAAAGACTTTGCAATAAATGGGCATGATTAACAAAGACACTAGAAATATTATCTTTGCATTTTGTCGAAGATGATTATGGCAGTAGATATTACTATTACTATTACTATTACTATTACTATTACTCTGATATTACTATCAGAGGAGAATCAATGGACAGAAGAAAAGCATCATTATGATTTATAATAATTGTAAATATAATTGTATATAATATATAATTGTATGTAAATTTCCATATATATAAATAACACTATATAAAAAAATTAATGAATATGTTTTAATCAAAAAGTATTACAATAAAACAATAAATTTATAAAAACAAATTAAAACATTTATTTCCGAAAAATAATAACCAATACATCCAGCATCTTCATGGTTCTTGCGAAGATCTTTTTCCATTTTGATGAACTCATGGGTATATTTCATTCTGAATAATCTAAAAATAATATTATAAATACCATACCATCCATCATATCATCAACATTTGGTAGTTGCGCCCAATATAATTAATTACCAAGATGATTTCATATTATTCAATGTTTGAAAATTTCCTACATTATAGTACCGTCATTATGTATGGTAATAATTCATTTGACTTTGATATTGTATTGATTTGTATTGAGAACTTACATGTATATATTATGATATTCATTAATCAGTGTTGAACAGGCTTGACAATTGTGAACATTCTTCTCGTGACACTTAGAACAAACAATTACGTGACCACACGGTAAATACAAAACCGAAACTTGATTTTCTTTACAAATTGAACAAGTTAAATACCGTTTCTTAAATCGGTTTTTGCTATCCATTCATAAATCAAATGAGTGTTTTCAAAATCTAGAAATTGTAACCATGGTTGAACCTTCAAATGTCTAAGTAACATCATATTGTATAACAATAAGCATGACTAGTACCCTTGCAACCTGTTGAGCGTGAGCAGTACCCATAGGGGGACAACATATTTTGTCGGATAGACTAGGAGCATATATAATAATAATAATAATAATAATAATAATAATAATAATAATAATAATAATAATAATAATAATAATAATAATATACTTTGAAAATAAATAATAAGAAATTTGAAAATAATTTTGAAAATGATAATAATAATATTTTATAAATAAAATAAGAATTTTGAAGAAAATAATCATGAAAATATTGAAAATCGTGAAAATGATAAAAACGTTGAAAATTATGAAGACGTAAAAAATTATGAATTATGAATTATGAAGTAAATAATAATAAAACATCGAAAATAAAATAATAAGAACTTCGCAAAAAATAATAATAATAGTAATAATTATAATAACAATAATAATAATAAACTTTGAAAATAATTTGAAAATAATTCTTTGAAAATAATACTTTGAAAAATATTCGATGAAAAGTTTCTGAAATAATCATGAAAATGTTGAAAATCGTGAAAATATTGAAAATATAGAAAATTATTAAAATAATCATACAAATGATGAAAATGATGAAAACGTTGAAAATTATGAAAATGTTCCTGAAAATGTTGAAAATCGTGAAAATAATGAAAATGTTGAAAATGATGAAAATATTGAAAATGATGAAAACGTTAAAAATTATGAAAATGTTCCTAAAAATAATCATCAAATATTGAAAATCGTAAATTGATGCAGAAAATAAAATAATAAGAACTTCGCAAATAATAATAATAATAATAATAATAGTAATAATACTAATAATAATAATAATAATAATAATAATAATAATAATAATAATAATAATAATAATAATAATAATAATAATAATAATAATAATAATAATAATAATAATAAATAGGAGTTTTACAACATTAATTTCACAAAATACACTGAATGAGATTCATCGATTATGACACCACAACTCTGACATCTACTACAGTTTTTCAAACATATGGAACAAATAATGATATGACCTTGAAAATAATAATATTTTGAAAAATAATAATATGACCTTGAAAATAATAATATTTTGAAGAATAATAATATGACCTTGAAATTAATAATATTTTGAAGAATAATAATATGACCTTGAAAATAATAATATTTGAAAAATAATAATATGACCTTGAAAATAATAATATTTTGAAAAATAATAATATGACCTTGAAATTAATAATATTTTGAAGAATAATAATATGACCTTGAAAATAATAATATTTGAAAAAATAATAATATGACCTTGAGAATAATAATATTTTGATAATAATAATATGACCTTGAAAATAATAATATTTTGAAAAATAATAATATGACCTTGAAAATAATAATATTTTGAAGAATAATAATATGACCTTGAAATTAATAATATTTTGAAGAATAATAATATGACCTTGAAAATAATAATATTTGAAAAAAAATTAATATGACCTTGAGAATAATAATATTTTGATAATAATAATATGACCTTGAAAATAATAATATTTTGAAAAAATAATAATATGACCTTGAAAATAATAATATTTTGAAAAATAATAATATGACTTTGAAAATAATGAAGTTATAATAATGTTATAATAATAATAATAATATTAATACCCTTGCGACATGTTGAATGTGACCAGTACCCTTACGACAAATACACATAGGGGGACAGAATATTTTGTCGGATAAACTCGGACTATATAATAATAATAATAATAATAATAATAATAATAATAATAATAATAATAATAATAATAATAATAATAATAATAATAATAATAATAATAATAATAATAATAATAATAATAATAATAATAATAATAATAATAATAATAATAATAATAATAATAATAATAATAATAATAATAATAATAATAATAATAATAATAATAATAATAATAATAATAATAATAATAATAATAATAATAATAATAATAATAATAATAATAATAATAATAATAATAATATTGATTAAAACTTCGAAAATAATAATTTTGAAAATAACATCTTCCACGCGGGCGTTAATATCTTTCCCAATAATAATGATAAATTAAATTATTACATAATCAATAATTAAAACAAAAAATATTATATAATCAACGATTTAAACAAAATTAAATTATTGAGTAATCGAAAATTAAAACAAAACATATTATTATTACATAATCAACGATTTAAACAAAATTAAATTATTATGTATTCGATAATTAAAACAAAAAATAAAATTATTATTATATAATTAACAATTTAAACAAAATTAAATTATTACGTATTCGATAATTAAAACAAAAAATAAAAATATTATTATATAATTAACAATTTAAACAAAATTAAATTATTACGTATTCGATAATTAAAACAAAAAATAAAATTATTATTATATAATTAACAATTTAAACAAAATTAAATTATTACGTATTCGATAATTAAAACAAAAAATAAAAATATTATTATATAATTAACAATTTAAACAAAATTAAATTATTACGTATTCGATAATTAAAACAAAAAATAAAAATATTATTATATAATTAACAATTTAAACAAAATTAAATTATAACGTATTCGATAATTAAAACAAAAAATAAAAATATTATTATATAATTAACAATTTAAAAAAAATTAAATTATAACGTAATCGATAATTAAAACAAAAATAAACCGCTGGAACAAAAATAGATGTCTTTGTTACTAAAAATAGAACGACCTTGGCTAGTCATCGGATCAATGATCGGATCAAAAATGTTACTAAAAATATATTCAAAATGTTACTAAAAATAGATGTATTTGTTACTAAAAATAGAACGACCTTGATGATTCAGCGACTGAGTCATGGTCTTTGTTTAAATTACCTTGGTAAATAAAACTTGATGATAATAATAATAATAATATTAATAATAAATTTTGAAAATATCTTCGAAAATAATAATAATAATAATAATAATAATAATAATAATAATAATAATAATAATAATAATAATAATAATAATAATAATAATAATAATAATAATAATAATAATAATAATAATAATAATAATAATAATAATAATAATAATAATAATACTATTGATAGTAATAAATAATATATCCCATGGGCGCGTCATTGTCTTTGTTCAAAAAATAAATGAGTCATCGATGAGTACTTTTTTATTGCCGTTTGTTTGATATGTATATTATAAGGTTTGAAAAATTTTTGAACCTTGAACCCTTTCCATGGTATGACCTTTGAGGGTATGACCATCATACTCACCTTTGTATTACCTTTTATTTGACATATATATATATCTATATGTATAATTTTTAAAGGTTTTGGACCCTTTGAAGGTTTGAAGTTTCAGGACCATTCATAAACCTTTGAAAGTATGACCATGATACTTAAATCTCAAATACCTTTTGTTTGATATGTATATTATAAGGTTTTAAAATTTTTGAACCTTGAACCCTTGGACCTTCGAACTCACCATCAAAAGTCCTTTTGAATGATATATATATTATATGATTTGATAAATATTTAATTTTGGATACCCTTTGAAGGTTATTGACCCACCATATACCTTCGAGGGTATAGCCATTAGATAGACCTCTCAAATACCTTTCGACTGATATATATATTATAAAGTTTGAAAAAATTCGAAGGTTTTTGACCCTTTGAAGGCCGAGGATCCATCATATACCTTCGAGGGTATGACCATTAGATAGACCTCTCAAATATCTTTCGAATGATACCCTTTGGTGAAGGTTTGACCTTAAAAATATGACCTTGACCTTAGAAATATGGCCTCTACTTTAAAAATATGACCTTGACCTTAAAAATATGACCTTGACCTTTAAAAAATATGACCTTGACCTTAGAAATATGGCCTTGATGAATCATCCAATGATCTTGGATGAGTCATGGCCTTTGTTTCAATGACCTTGATGAGTCATAGGATGAGTCATGGCCTTTATTTCAATGCCCTTGATGAGTCATATGTCTTTGTTTAAAATTTGACCTTGAAAAAATATTTTTTCGTTTACCCCCTGGGGGGGGGTAGTGTGCCAGAGGTGACATGTGCCAGTGGTGACACATCCCACTACTTACATACAAACTTGTATGGCAAGGCTTCCCTGTTCTTGTTATTGGTACAACAGATCGCAATCGCCAGTTTCATTGTTTTGGTATTGGAGTATGCACCGATGAAAAAACTGAGGACTTTTTGTTTACTGCATTGAAGAATGAAGTTCCTAAAATCTTCAATGCTCCCTTCAATCCAAGCACATTAATTTCTGATGCATCAAAAAGCATCCAAAACTCTTTCATAGCAGTGTTTGGCAAAGACGTATTGGTGATTATGTGCTGGGCTCATATGAAAAAAAATGTTCAGAAAAAAGTGGATTCTTTGATTCCAAAAGATGCAAGACAGGAAATTTTGTCTGACATTGATTCTTTTGCAACTCAGTCAATCCAGAGAAGTTTTTGAAAAAGCATCAATTTTATTCTTGAAAAAGTGGAAGGCAAACAAGGAGTTTGTCGAATACTTCACAGCTGAATGGCTGAAATCAAATAAAAATTGGTTTGAAGGTGCCAAAAAACTAACACCTAGCACAAACAATGCCCTTGAGGCATACAACCGAGTCATGAAAGATGAAGATTCTATGAGAGAGCGAGTCTCACTATCAAGATTTACTGTTGGATTGGTTGATTGGATTAAAAGGTGGTCCAACAATTACGAATTTGGAATTAAAGTCATCAAAACCGAACCAGAAATTGACTTGGAACTTTGGACTAGCTCATACCAGTGGGCAAAGTTGAAGAAAACCATTTCTCCAGAATCAACAGAGAGTGGTGTTGTTTACAAAATTGCTGCAAAAGATTTGACAGAAACCTACGATGGAATTGACAACTGGGAAACGTTTGATGAGTTTAAAATTAATGCATTTCTTTCATGGACTACTATTTTACCAAAAGATCAAAATGACTGGATTAACGGAGACTGTAACTGCCCTTCTTTTTTTAAAAAAATGCTTTGCAAACACATTGTTGGATTAGCTATTCGACTAAAGCTTGTAGCCCCTCCAACCGAAGCGAAAAATGTTCCAATTGGAACCAAAAGAAAGAGAGGTCGCCCTGCAAAAGCAAGAAAAGCATTGCTGTTGCAGTAGAACTAAAAATTTATTATATCTAGTGCAAATAAAATGCAGCCATCATACAAAACATTTTGTTAAACCATTTTTTAAATGTCTATAAATTGTTGTATTTAAGCATTCACAATAAATTGTAATCTCTATGCTTTTTTATTCATTGAAATATATCTGAAATTTTTATTTTATAATGTATAAATATTTTTGAAAATAGTGTGCAAATATTTATTTTTTAGTTTGCAGAACATAGTTAGCAAATATCGATTTTATAGTGTGCAAAAATCATTTTTTTAGTTTTCAAAAATAGTTAGCAAATGTTAATTTTTTAGTGTGCAAAATGGGATTATTTAGTTTGCATTTAATTAGGAGCCATAGAAAATTATTCAAGTTTAAACGACTATTCAAACTAACTATATTGTGTCATCAATTTATTCTCTACCCGATTCCTGCCAGAAGTAGTACTAACATCCTAACTTCATATAATCTTCAAGGTCCTTACATTTTTTTAATAAAAGTTGGAATTTTAATTGTTAGTTGGTTTGTTTAACTAATATTATTTTAATATTATTTTTGTCACTTAGTTGTAAAAATGTTTCTGCACACACGCACCCCGATTGTCCCGCCCATTTTTTAACGGTGACTCTATTGGGTCCTTCAGATCCCTCTTACTACTCAATCACAAAACACACAAATACGACAAATATATAACTAAGAATATACAAATACTATAATACAAATAAAAATACAAATAGCTAAGAATATACCACCGAACATTCCAACAGCCGGAACTGAAGAAAATTTATTTCAACAGAATATTGGATTGCCGGTTTGAAGGTAGAATGAAATGGGCTTTTTTGTTTGATTTTTCACTTTGAAATAACAAATATGACTAATTAACAAGGACATTGCAATATTAATGCAAAACATATGCAAACTTTAACAAAGATATTATGTAAACAAAATTTAAATATCGTCTTTTAAATGTTAATAATAATAATGTCGTCAGAAAAAGGTTATTATGATTAATTAACTATCGATTTATTTATTGTTTCGAATATTTAATCAACTTTTGCTTGAAAGAAAGGGCGTCCGCTTGAATTTTTTCAGGGGGGGTGGTCAAATACAAACAAAGTAGAGAACTTCTAAATATTAATGTAATATTTAAACATACAACAAATAGTATCATTTAAATTCTTGTTATGCTAAGGTGACCATTTGTAAGTGTTTATCGCGTACAGTAAGCGTTTTCAAAAAATAAACTAATTTTAAATTAGTTAGCAGGCATTTTTTGTTTATGTGTCCTAAAATAAAAATAAATTACAAAACAAATTGAAAAGTGACTTTTCATAAAAAATTAAGTAATGGTAAGTATCTATATATGACCATATGACGTTATTCGGTTTTCGAGTAACTTTTATGAAAATTTAAGATAAAAAAGTACATTAATAAATATTATTTTTTGTTGCAGATAATTGAGCGAGTAATTTAAAAAGATACGATTAAATACATTTACTGAAAAATTGAAGACAGAATTTCCCTTCATCTTACAGATAAAAGAAGAATTAGTAAAATGCACCATTTGTTTTGGTCAATTTGATATTAGTAGTCGTGGCTGATCAGCTATTGCAGACCATTGTAAAAGTAGTAAACAAAAACTTGTTTTTGAAGCTTCGTCATCATCCAAGAAAATTACAAATTTTCTAAGAGGCTCTAGTTACGGAAAAAGTGAAAAATTGATGGCAATTCAAGAAGGAATGTTTGCATTCCACACAATTAAACACAATCACAGCTTCCGCAGTACTGATTGAACCTCAAAGTTAATCAAAAAGTTTTATAGCCAAACATTTAGTTGTGCTAGAACTAAATGTGAAGCAATTGTTATTAATGTTTTAAAAAACTACTGCGATGATAATTTGGAAAATGATCTGTCAAAAGCCTCATATGTTACCTTGCTTTCCAATGCATCAAATCATCATGAAATGAAATTGTACCCAATTCTGGTTAGATATTTTGCTATCAAAGAGGGAGTCAAAGTTCAATTATTAAATATGGAATCAATTACAAGTGAAACGTCAGAGTATTAGTCCGAACACATTTTTAAATGTATTAATGATAAAAAAATGTCTTACAAAATATTGGCTATTTCTGCAGACAACACAAACTTAAATTTCGGTGGATTGAAGCGACGAGGAATAAACAATGTCCACAAAAAATTAATTAATAAATTTCAGCGAAACATTGGAGTCGACTGCAACGCACACATTTTATCTAATGCAATTAATACTGCCTCATCAAGTTTGTCAATTGATGTCGAAATCATCATTCCTGAAATTTATCTGTTTTTTCATCGTTTTACTGTAAGAGTGGCTTCATTAGAAGATTTCTGTGAAGAAGCTGGCGTTGAATATTGAAAACTATTAGGATTTTCAAAAGTACGTTGGTTAGCTTTACTTCTAGCAATTGAAAGAGTTTTGAAATTGTATCAGCCATTAAAATCATACTTTCTCAGCATTGACAAATAACCAAAAATCTTAAATTTGTTTTTCAATGATGAAATTAGTGAAATGTTATTGTTATTTATCCACAGTCAAGCTACAGTTTTTCACAACACTGTTAAAAAATTGAAAAGGACGATTTTTCTGCTGCTGAAGTTGCTATAATTTTAAAAGATTTAAAAGAACAAATTGAAACCAGAAAAGACAAAAAGTTTCTTCCTTTTATGGTTACCCAACTATTAAAAAACGCTGAAAAATCAAATAATGATATTAAGAAAAGGTTTATGAAGGAATACTTAGAAGAATGGACTCAACATTTTAAAGTGTACATATTCGCATGGTCATTACTTCATGAAAATGTAAAATGGGAACAAGTTACTGTCACAATTTCTTAATTTAAAATTTTAGTTCAATTTGAAATCGACGACAATGAATTATTTGATGAAGTTCATTGAGTAAATTTGTATTGTATAGAAGAAAAGTTTTTAGAATGGCACCTAAAAGCAATCGAACAAGACAAACGTTGGGTTGAAATTTTTTCTCACTTTACAAAATACCATATTCCATTCCTAAATATTTTAAAAATGGTTGAAGCAGCTTTTTTTGCCAGATGGAGAGAGTGTTTTCAATTGCCACTGACATTGGGACTGACGATAAATCGCAATTATCTGTGAATGCATTGTCTGCAATATTAAAAGTAAAATTTAATTTACGAAATGTAAACTGTACTGAATTTATCGATATATTAGAAAAAGATGAAACAATCTTGAAAAAAATTCATCCCGTTGAAAAATACAAAAAATAGATAATAAAAAATATTATATGTACTTGAAATGTGATTTGAATCAGTATTTTATTGTTTATTTGGTAAAAATTAAAGTTCATTTTTATAATGTACGCGTTTAGAAAAAAATATAAATGGTCACCTTAGTTATGCTCATTTACAAAAGAAAATTGTTACTATATATAATCAGATTAATAATAGTGTTGGGTTTTTGGTTAATTTAAGTCTGTTACCTCTGACTGCTCGTGTCCTTTAAATCAAAACAATAACGACCCAACGTATATTGAAATAACAAAATTCACAGTCTTTTTTCACCACTTTACAATCAATAATCAAAGTTACGTTTGACCGATTCTCCGCTCGGTGTTGATGCTTTGATAAAGATAATATTCACCTTTTATTCTCTTAGGTTCTCTTGACCAACGTTTTCCTTTTGTTTCTTTGATTTGATCCTTTTCACTCTTTTTATTCTTATTCTATCTCTTTTTTTCCCTAATCTCCTAAATTCGTTTTTGTCTTTTCCTAAGCTCGGTTTCTTCTTGCCCTACCTGAGGCAAAAAGCCGATTTGCTCTGATTTTCCCTTTCCTCATATACTCCTCAAAATCGGGATGACAAATGGTTATTGCCGAGCCAATCTTTCACTTGACATTTGCTACCACGTATCTGCTTCGGCTGTCACCCGTAATGGTCCAACGAACAAAGATAAATAATGGCCCGTTCGGCCTTTCTACACGCACTATCTTCTCCTTGCTCTTTTCCAATTAATCATTATGTCAAGCTAATAGGCCCAAATCTTCCTTCTGTTTACTTTTCTTGTTGTTTACCCAGCTCGGGTTTCCTTCATCTCTCGGGTTCTCCATTTGGCTCGGGTTTCCCATTAGCTCGGGTTTTCTATTAGCCAATTAATTAATTAATTAACGTTTTCTGTTTTTACACATTTGAATGCTTTTCGACCCTTCCTAACCATCAGCATCTTGTTGACCATTAGCTAATCTATACCTGTCCCGTTTTCCCCATTCGATTTCGATGATTCTTTTATTTATTGATTTTTCTCAAATTTCCGGATTCTTGCCTTTCGTAATTGCTTTTGGCATTTTCTAATACTGTTTCCATCACACTTTCCTTTACTATCGATTCTGTGCATGATCCCGATTTTATTTGTCTTTTTTCTTCACTTACTTTTTATTTAAATTATCAACCTAAATTTCATTTAAATTTATTTTAATTTACGGACTTCAACAATAGTATATTTATGATTTCAATTAAAGTCATTTTTATTGTTGAAACATTAATGTTATTTTAAGAATAAATAGAATCAAAAAACGTAAAAACAGTTCTATTTTGTATATTTATTCAATTATAAAACAAAATTACAGGCTTATCCATGAATATTACTTTTTGAAAAGAAACTGCAAACTCCTGTGATCTTGACCAAATTTATTGATCACTTTGTCCATTATTTTTCGCTTTTTTTACTGTCATTGATTCTGTCATGATGAACACTTATCATGCAAAGTCCAGAAAGTCTATTTTCACACATTGTTGACCTTAGCCACATTTTGACTCTTCTCAGTCTGCAAAATGATCTTTCAACGGTGCAAGTTGACACTGATTTTACAGATTGTGTTCATAATATAGTTGAAAAAACTATGAATTGTGGAGATGGTGATTGTGAATGTGTTAGTTAATAAATTAGTTAATTCTGTTAATCATTTTTAATTTCAACAATACATTGTTTGTTTCGAGTAAAACAATAATAACAACATTAATTTTTATTATAAATTTTACAACAAATATAAATCCAGTTACAAATGCAGTTGCTAGTTTCAAGATTTTGAATTTTGCGATGTCTTCTTTCAATTCCTTTGTATTTTTAGCTATATCGACAATTGTAATTCGCCCACCATTGGTATCCATGGGAAAACTTTGATTCAACTATCTAAATAGAAACAATATTAATAATTTAAAAATCAAATGACATACTTCTATAGACATTATCAAATGTCCAGTATCAAATAGGACATTTCCGAAAACCTTCCTTTTTCCTCCTTTTATTCCTTTTCAACACTAACAAATTTGGGCACACCTCGAAATATATACATAAATACAAGGTTTATTCGTTCAATCAAAGGTTCTCACATGCTCACGCTTTTTCCTATATGTAATCAACTCTTTTATTACTTGTTGTGTTTTGTTTAAAAGATGTGCTTGGAAACACACAAAATATCAATTAAAATAAATTTAGATTCTTATTATTAATTCTATTTATTATAAACTATTATTATCAATTATTTATAATTAGTAAAAGATAGGTAATTGTTGAAAGGAACAAAGTCATTCTGAAAAATATTTAATTTAATTATTAATTACTTTCACAAATTTTATCAAATAAAACAGATTTTAAAGCTTGAAATAAAATTTCTTTAAACATCAAAATTAATTTTTTAATTATACTAAAGTATTATTTTATATTTTAAAATATATATTAATATTATTATTATTATTTTAGACAAATGTTATCATATTATAATATAAGAACCCTTGTTTATATAATATAATTTAAATAATATAATTTATTGATTATAATTGACATTTTCAAATTTTAAGTTTCACTAATTTAATTTTTAAAATTTTTCATAACTTAAATTTATATGATAAATGGCTGATTCGAAATTAGCAAATGTTTGGCAAATAATAAGAAATCATAATTATGAAAGTTTAGCAGAAATTCAGCACGAGATGATATGCTCACTGTGTAAAAAATTAATGGTCAATGCTCGAAGTGCTCCATGTGGCTGCAGATTTTGTTTCTCCTGTATTTCAGAGTATCTAGAAAGAGAGAATAGAACTTGTCCCAGTAACACAGAGGACTGTAAGCTGGAAATGCTGAATTTGAGTGAAAATATTGTTGTGGATTACGCGATGAATATTAAAATATCAAAGATAAGAGTGAAATGCTCAGAAATTTCCTGTGATTATGTTGATGAATTAAGAAGAATGGAAGATCATTCACGGATGTGCAAATATCGATCAGTTGCATGTCCATATGTGAATATAGGATGTGACAAATGCAATATATGTCATGATAAGGTTGCGGATCATTTGCAATCTGAAATAATGGAGCACGCAAAACTACTGATGGATTTCATTACCAATTCCAATAATGAGACGGAGATATTGAAGGCAAATAACAACAAATTGACCGCTGAGAATGAATTTTTGCGAACTGAAATCAGCGAATTGAAATTGGATGGCGAGAGGAGGCGAGTAAGATTCAATATTTCATTTGATGCGGATAAATGGTGAGAATTCAGGAGGAAATTGCTGAATTGCAGAGGAAATGTGCTGATCAAGCTGAGCAAATGAGCCACTATATGCAATGTGGAGAATATTTATGGAAGCTCGACAAATTCTCTGATAAAATGGCAGATACAAAAAAGGGAATCAACCGCAGCATTTATAGCAAATCATTTCTCACGCATGCAAATGGTTATAAAATGTGTTTGTATGTGTATCCTGATGGATATGGTGATGGCAAGGGCACTCATTTATCTGTGTTCTTTCGTTTGATGAAGGGCGAGTTTGACAGCATTTTGCAATGGCCATTCAGGCATTCTGTGACACTCGCATTGATAAATCAGCGCACCGGACTGGCTCATGTCAGTATGACTAGGAAATGTACAGATTATCCAAATGACAAAGCATATAGGCAACCAACTGATATAAATATTGGATATGGAAATCCCCAATTTATAAGCCATGCGGATTTATCAACTAATCCAGATCTGATGCGTAACAATGAAATACATATAAAATGCTCCGTTGACCTTGACTCGTGATTGAATAATATTTTTATTTTTATTAATAAATTTCGTTTTGAACCAGTATTTATATTATATTTTAACTATTTAATATATTAATAGCAATTTTATAATTACTATATATAGTAACAGTATAATCAAATATTATTATATACTACTTATTTCTAATAATAGTAATTGATTAAACCTATCTTCTATTTTCAGTAATTCTTTCTTATTTTTATTTATACTATTTCTAATTTTAGTAATTTTTATTTATTTTATCATCAAGGCTCCAGGCCTATCCCTAACATTATTATTATTATTATTTTAAAGAATTCTATATTTTTAAGATTTTACACAAAACCAATCTCTTTACTAACTCCTATGCAATGCACAGTGTGTATTAGAACTATAATTATTTTGTTTATTTAATCTTTTAACTGTAAAATGATATGTTCCCTACAACTAACCAATTAAAAGTAAATGAGTTTGATTGTAATTTGTTTCTTTAAATTGAATGTAATTCACTTGAAAAAGGCAGTGCCAAAAATTCGTGAATATCAAAAACATCGATATATTATTGATTTATAGTCAAGGTTTTTTAATAAACACTCTTGATATTGATAATTATTCGTCTGGAAGACCATAAGGATTAATCTTGTCAAAATTATTAACAACACTTGAAATTTTTTCCAATCCTGATATATTGTATTATTTTATATTTTAAAATATATAATTGTAATTGTATAATCTTTGTATAATTGTAAATATTATCATTTTGAAATATATACCTTTGTTTAAATAATTTTCTATATTTAATTTCGACCTTGAAATTATTTGTTAAATACGGATCTTAAGTTTTAATCATTTTAATTTACTAAATTTTCCATAATTTAAATTTATACGATAAATGGCTTGTTCTAAATTAGAAAATATTTGGCAAATAATGAAAAATCATAATTATGAAAGTTTATCAGAAATTCAGCACGACATGCTATGCTCACTGTGTAAAAAGTTATTGGTAAATGCTCACTATACTCCATGCGGTTGCAGGTTTTGTTTCTCCTGTATTTCAGAGTATCTAGAAAGAAAGAATAAAATTTGCCCTGGTAACACAGAGGACTGTAAACTGGAAATGCTCAATTTGGATGAAAATATTCTTGTGGATAATGCAATGAACATCAAAATTTCAAAGACAAGAGTTAAGTGCCCAGGAATCTCTTGTGATTATGTTGATGAATTAAGAAGAATGGAAGATCATTCACGGATGTGCAAATATCAATCAGTTGCATGTCCATATGTGAATATAGGATGTGACAAATGCAATATATGTCATGATAAGGTTGCGGATCATTTGCAATCTGAAATATTGAAGCACGCAAAACTACTGATGAATTTCATTAGCAATTCCAACAATGAGATGGAGATATTGAGGGCAAATAACAACAAATTGACCGCTGAGAATGAATTTTTGCGGACTGAAATCAGCGAATTGAAATTGGATGGCGAGAGGAGGCGAGTAAGATTCAATATTTCATTTGATGCGGATAATTGTTGAGAATTCAGGAGGAAATTGCTGATTTGCAGAGGAAATATGATGAGAAATCCGCCACAATTGACCAGCTGAATGGTGAAAATGTTGCGATGAGGGGAAATATGGAAAGGAATCAAGTTTGTGAATGAATTGCAATATTGATGTGATTGATATTTGGATTGTTGTTATTATTCAGGAGGAAATTGCTGAACTGCAGAGGAAATGTGCTGAATTGCAGAGGAAATGTGCTGATCAAGCTGAGCAAATGAGCAACTATATGCAATGCGGAGAATATTTATGGAAGCTCGACAAATTCTCTGATAAAATGGCAGATGCAAAAAAGGGAATCAACCGCAGCATTTATAGCAAATCATTTCTCACGCATGCAAATGGTTATAAAATGTGTTTGCGTGTGGATCCTGATGGTGATGGTGATGGCAAGGGCACTCATTTATCTGTGTTCTTTCGTTTGATGAAGGGCGAGTTTGACAGCATTTTGCAATGGCCATTCAGGCATTCTGTCACATTCGCATTGATAAATCAGCGCACCCGACTGGCTCATGTCAGTATGACTGCGATATGTGCAGATGATCCAAATAGCAAAGCATTTATGCAACCAACAGATATAAATACTGGATGTGGATATTCCCAATTTATAAGCCATGCGGATTTATCAACCAATCCAGATCTGATGCGTAACAATGAAATATATTATCAAATGCTCCGTTGACCTTGACTCGTGATTGAATAATATTTTTATTTTTATTAATAAATTGGTTTATTTATTTGATAATTTTCATTTATTTCATTTACAAAAATTTTAATATTTAAAGTGAAAATTGAGGATAAATTTGAAAGCAGTGAAAATTGTGCCAGATGAGGAGAATTTGTCAAATATTTGAATTATCCACCATTTGATGGGGAATTATTCAATAATGTGAATGCAATTAATGCAATTTTGTTTCATTTCACTCGGCACCTTTCAAATATGTTCAACATCATTTAGTATATAGCAGCAAAGGAGAGAACTGCGCATCAATAACAGCCAATGAGGAAATTGCCAGTTGCGGATAATTGTTACGGCTTTTTATTAGTTTGGGCCTAGCAAAGCATTTCTGTGATCTAGCAAGGAATAATTGGAAATGCGGCTCAGCATTTATTTGACAGAAAACTTTTTGATTTCGTATTTGGAAGCGCTGGAGCAATCTTTTGTAAGCTGTAATTTATATGTAAAGCAAGAACTTTATTAATATTATCATAATTATTTTGTGTCAGGCCTCAGTTTCAAATAAAGTCAACCCTGATAAAAAGTACTGGGGGCGCATATCAAATCTTATGCTACATTTCAACCAATATTATAGCTCCTATTGGTTCATCCGACTGCTTGAGCCGTTTACGCCCGACATTAAATGGCACTGGAATCCATCATTAAAACAAAACCTTCAAAGCTGACAAATTTATAATTAGGTTCAATTTCATTATTAAAACTAATAATTGAATTCAGCTCTAGAAACCGATTAAAGAAGCAGTGCAGGTTGGAAGGCTACAAATCTAATTCTGAGCATCACTTTGTGGCAATTGAGTATTTGTGTGGAACTTTGACAATCTTTGCACCTTTCATGTCTGTGATTGGCGGGAACTGAGCTAGTTTAATTACGTTGCAAGTTCAATTGTATTTTATTCAATAAACTCGATGATGTTAATGTGCAAGTTCCATATTTATTTTATTGTTATAATTATCTACATACGGCAAATGCCACAGACCTTCAATAACACTGCCTAGCAAAGATGACCAGATATTGAATGGCCATTGATCAAAATTATGATAAGATTAACGCATTAACAACGTTTTGTACACACTGAGCAAGTAGGCAGCCCACGTGAATTCTTTGATTTGTATTTTATTGTTATAATTAACAATAGACTTATCAACAGCAAATCAATAGCAATTGTTAAAGTAAGATTTTAATTTTTTAGCTTCACCTTTCAATGAAGAATGGATGGCGAGAATCCTAACCTCAAGGAACAAATATTGAGAAGGGAAGCCAACTAGCACCTCTACACTACCTAAACATGAGTCCAGTTGAACATTAGAATACCCCTTTGGCAATGGTAAAACATTTCTTTTATCCTTCTGATGACTCAATTTGGTGATATTTTTGGTATTTTGACGACTTTTGAAAACTAATTTTTATTTTTGTTTTAATTTTAATATTCCTTGCATAAAATAATTTACTCAATCATAATTTTATACCACAATTTTATACTAAATATTTTTTCTTTAAACCAACTGAACAATCCTTTTGTACAAAATGACGCTTTCAAAACTATCTGAGGTTGCTTCCACACTTTTTTTAATTCATATATTTTGCGGGTTTTTCAATATTTTTTAAATATTTTGTTTTAACCAAATGAAAATGCTTTTTCATTTAAATGGGACCTTCAAAATATCTAAAATTTTATAGAAATCTCAAAAAATCATTTCAGCCCGTTAATTTACTTTTTACTTTCAAATTTTTAACGTGTTTCACAATATTTTTCAAAATTATATTGTTTAAACCAACTGGAAAATCTTTCTATAAAAGAGCACCTTCAAAATCTTGGAAAACCGTCTTAGCCTGTTGGCGACGCACTTTATAAAATTCATATATATTGCTAATTTTTTAATATTTTTATAATTATTTTTGTTTGAAACAATGTGAGTGAACTGTCGCTCGGTTTTCATTTCGTTTTTCTAGTGTTTCATAATATTTTTCGAAATTAATTGGTTTTAAAACTGAAAAATCTCTCTACAACGTGAAATCTTTAAAACTTTAAAAGCTGGGGAATTTTCAGGAAATTAAAATATTTCGGGGTTTATTTAATGTTTCTAAATATGAAAATGCTTTTTTATTTAAATTGGACTTTCAAAAGACCATAAATTGTATATAAACCTCAAAAATTCATTTCAGTCCACTTTTTACTTTCAAACTTTTAAAATTAAAAATATTTTTCGAAATTATTTTGTTTAAACCAATTGAGATATCTCTCTATAAAATGGCACCTTCAAAACCTTAAAAAACTATTTTTCAACGAAAAAACCTAAGTATTATTTTTTACTAAAAATATTAAAAATATTTTTAAATGTTAAAGTTCACATAATTTTTAAAAGCATGAAATTTTAAATTAAAAAAATATTTTTCATGATTAAAAATCAAAGTAATTTGTTTGGATCAATAAGCTTAAATTAATTTGTTAACGAAAATAATTTTTTCAATAATTAAAAAACTTTAACTAATGTTTCGCCAAAAAACTCTAGTAATTACTATTATTTTTAGATTGAAAAATATTGTATGGGTTGATTAAAAAAATGTGTAATTATTAAAGTAAAATAAAGTATTTAAAATTAAACATTTTCAAGCTTTTTAATATATAAATTTTTTTAAATCTATATATTTTCAAGCTTTATCCACTATGTCATATTATTTTATTGAAACATTTATTTATTATTTCCATTTTGAAAACACTTGTTGGACAAATTAAGTAGGTAGTCTGGTACCCCCCTGATCGCTGCATTCGAATTTTTTGGTTATGTATTTGCTTCATTCGAATATTTTTGCTTTTTATGGTTACGTTATTGATGCAGTGAGCTACGCTTATTTTTTCTGGGATTTTCAATAGAAAAAAAGGTCCTTTAGAAATAAAGCCACGGTCCTTGGAATTTCAATACAAATATCAGTCTACACTAAAAACAGTCAAGGATTTTTCTGACTATAGTGAGGGGGTCTTCTTGGTCATTGAATTTTTAATAAAAAATCCAATTATTACTAAAAATAGCATGAATTAAGTAATTTAAGGTGGGTCTCTTGTCCTGAGAATTTCAATACAAAATTCAATTTTCGCTAAAAAGCAAGGATTTTTCCAAGTAAATTAAGGTGGGTCTCCTTGGTCCTCGGATTTTTAATACAAATATCAGTTTACATTAAAAAGCATGGAATTTTCTAAGTATTTTTAAGGTGGGGCTCCTTGGTGCTGAGAATTTCAGTGCAAAAAGGGGTTTTCACTAGAAAAGCACGGTAAATTAAGAATAAATAGGTAAATTATGGGTTTAAAAATTGAATTACAGTAAATTATGGGTTCACAATTTTGAATTAAAGTAAAGGTCAAATTTTAAATTAAAATAATTTATAGGCTCAAATGAGTAATTTAGGGTCCAAATTTTAAAATTAAAGTAAATTAAGGTCCATATTTTTTAATTAAGTAATCAATGGTCTAATCAATAGTGGATTAAACACTTCTTTATCATTAAATAAATGTCTATCAATTAAAATATTATTAAAATATTTTTATTCGTTAGTAACTCATATATTAAAAATAATTTAAATTATCTATCCTCCTCATTTATTGTCCCGATTCTTGATATTCCTTTAAATAATGACTTATATTCCCCGATTTTTGATTTTCTTTTATTTAATCACTTATATCCTCCCCACAAATATTTCTTCTAACCGTTTGCGGACGGTAGGCCAGCAGTGCTGGCCTTAAATGGTTTGTACGAAAGTGGGCGGTAGGCCAGCACTGCTGGCCACGAATTTTGTTCCAGACGTTCTACAATGTATAATGGCCAAGTTTGCTGGCCAAACTTAAAAAAAATCATACCACGATATCGGGCATTTGTATACTAAAAATTATGCTAAAATATATACTACTTATTAAAAGAAATCCGTCCGCAAACGGTTAAAATTGTACTTAATATTTTTATTAAAGTGATAATTTTTAGTAAAATAATTTTAATTAATTCAATTATTATATCTACATCTTATCTATGCAACTTTTCAGTATATTTTCATTTAGCAATTATAGCTCCCATTAATGAATAATTCTACCACTTATTTTCACCCATTTGAATTTAATAATTTCATTATCATAATCTGCTCAATGAATAATTTCCTCATTTAATGAAGATTCTTACCACCTGAGAATAATATTTTCATTGTTAATTTTATTAGTTTATCAAAAATTAATTCTCTTTTCATTTTATCCTACAATT
Source organism: Schmidtea polychroa (assembly GCA_959609185.1). Classification (NCBI taxonomy): domain Eukaryota; kingdom Metazoa; phylum Platyhelminthes; order Tricladida; family Dugesiidae; genus Schmidtea; species Schmidtea polychroa. Next base: position 337,710 of record CAUHTR010000003.1, on the reverse strand, counting down.
GCTTACCATTTTAAAATCAGACTTTTTATCACAATTTGTGATAATTTGACTGATTTAATGATAGATTAGATGGAGTTAATTGGTTTTATTGTATATACTCAGAATTTATCCGGCGGGATGTTTTGTCCCCCTATGGGTACTGGTCGTAAGGGTACTGGCCGTAAAGGTACTTGTGTGTTTTAATGATTTTATTTAAGTAAATTTTAGTGTTTATCCCTTTCATTCGGGAATTAATTCTGTGGGTAAATTAATTATCTAGACCATCAAACCTAGTAAGGGGACTCAAATTATGCAAAAAAATAAAAAAATAATTTAATTTTTTTTAAATAACGGCTTTAGAGAATGTTCTTAAAAAGTACTTCTCACATTATATTTTCGAAAAGGCACAACAGATATTCAGCACACAAAACTGTGTACAATATATTGTACACTCCGTATAAAAGGGTTAAGGCATTCATTAGTTTTTTTAGTTGATGGTTTTAAGAAATATTCAATTGAATTTCTATTATTTTTGTGAATTTCTCTCATTTTTGTGAATTTCTATAATTTTTATGAATTTCATGTTGATTGAAAGAATATTTAAAATTTTTTATTGTTAAGGTTTTATTGTTAATACTAAGATAAATTTAATTAATTTCTTGATAATTTACTGTATTATTATTTACTTGTTTTTTAATTTTAAATAAAAATTTATTTTTAATGACAGGTTAATTAGAGTTTTTTTACAATAATCAATAATAATTTTGATGATCACTTTTTAATAATATTGAATTTGACTAAATAATTTTTTCAATAATTATATTTTCTAAGAATATTTCCATTTACCCATTGATGAACTTAAATATTAAAAATCATAAGCTAAGAAACCAGTTAACTTTATCAAGAACAGATATTTGAAATCTACTTGAAAATTATTGTAGGATATACTAAAATTTCTGATTTAGTTTGTTATTATTGATTGAAAATGATTGGCTGAATCGATAAAGAATTATGGTCAATCAATATATATCATCTCTAGTTAGGTTCTTGATAGTAAATGGGTGAAATATTTGGAGAAAATATTGATTTTAGTGACTTGATCGTTTAGTGAGCTCATACTACATGAATTAACTACTAAATTATTTCAATGGAAAAATGTTTGGTGTCTGTAAATATTAAATAAAATTCTTATTTTGAAGAATTCTCAAAGAATTTTAAGAGGATTGAATGAATTAAAGGGGATATGACCTAAGTGGGTGGAATTAAGGGATATAGTCGGTTGTATATTGATGTTTATAGGGATAGAAATATTTTTTCAGGGATTGATTAAGATGTGAATATATGATTTTTAGGAGGATATTGATGCTTAAAGGGTAAAATTATTTGGTGAGGGATTAATGGCTATATTTTAAATATTTAAATGGGTTCTTATTAGAAAGGTTTTAAGGGAAATTACAATAGGGGAAAATAGTGAAGCAATAATAGTTCCCATGTGAAATTACATCGTTTTATTAGGTTGTGATGAATACACAGTATATTAATTTAGATTTATGGTTTAGATCAATGTTTTATTAAATTTTCTATTAATTATCCAGGGTTTTATTAAATAGTCTAGGTTTTATTAGATTTTGGCAATGAAATATTTAGAGATAATTAGGTTTAATATCAACTTTAAAATATTTTATCTTTATTTAAAATGTTTTAGACAATGACAAAAGTAGAGAAATTTTTACTTAAAATATCGACAACAACTAAAGAAAATTGATTTTTATTGGAGGAAATTTATCGGGTGATTTTAATTAGAAATTATATCGGTTGAATATCGGTAAAATATGGCCATTTGAAGAAATATATGTTATTGGATGGATAAATTTAATCTTTCAATGGGATCTAGTAGGTTAAATTGTACAGTAATATTTATTTTAAATTTCGAGTTTTAGCAAAATTGTTTTTAATTATTCTTAATTATTTTTAATTATAACAGGTTTTATCAATATATTTTATAAATCATTTAGGATTAATGATTTACATGTTTTATAGGGAAATATTCGTGATAATAGGAATTAAAGATATAATTAAAGTCATTTAAAGGGATTTTAAGGAATCATTAGTCTGAGGAAAATATATAACCTTTTAAGGGTACTTATTGTAGTGCCTTTGACTCCCACTTTTATATTTTTAATAATTGAACTAAAAATATATTATTAAATTAATTAAATTAAAATAAAAATTAAAAACGGTTGTTTAAATAATATCTAGTCTATCCAGAGAATATCGGATTCCATCTGCGGAAATTAAATGTCCCAGGAAACGAGCCTCGTGTTGGAAGAAAGTACACTTATTGACATTTACCTTAAGGTTGTTTTGCCGAAGTGCTGTTAAAGTTCTTGTCAGATGGATTATATGCGTCTCTATGTCAGATGACCCGATTAAAATATCGTCTATGTAAGGAACTGCGAAAGGTAGGTCCATTAAGACTTGATCAATATACCTTTGAAAGGTCTATGCAGAATTCCGAAGGCCAAATGGCATATGCACGTACTCAAAAAGACCGATCGGAGTTATTACGGCTGTTTTTCTATGTCAGACTCTCGCACGGGTATCTGATAATACGCCTTCACGAGGTCGATTTTGGAAAAAATCTTTGTCTTTGAAAGACGGTGAAGGATAGCACTAACAAGCGGAATGCTAAATGAATCATGTACACTAATAGCATTCAGGTTTCGATAGTCGCCACACGGACGGAAAGTGCCATCTTTTTTTGGGACCAGGTGCAATGGCGATGACCATGGAGATTTAGATCTCCGAATGGTACCCTCGTGTAAGAGGTTAGTGAACTCGGAACGTACGAATTCGAGTTTTTCATTAGACAGTGGTCGAAGTTTGCACCTAACTGGTAAAGATGAAGTTGTGCCAATTGTGTGGCAGTAAAGTGGCTTCGAAACGTCTCTTATCGCAGTTATTGGCGTGTTAAAACACTTATTAATGATATCTACGGCTATTTGTGGGTGTTCGATTGTTGTAACCGTTTTCGACTGAGTAGTATTTTGGTTGTTAGTTTCTATCTGTTGTGGATGTTCAAAGATGTTGGAGGGAATAGTGCTGCAGTTTAATTGGTTATTTATCCTTAAAGTGCGTTCACGGGAATCGACGAGTAGTCCATTAGCACTTAAAAAATCGGATCCTAATATGGGGATAATAACCTCTGCTAAATAATAGGTCGGAATAAAATGGCAAAGAGAAAGCAATTGTCTTTGAACCCAATGTCTCAACAACACTACCGTTTGCGGCCTTCAAAGAAATATCGACAGTGTTGAGGTCTGGAAGGTACTCTTTAGGTAAGATCGACAAGCTGGAACCAGTGACGACAAGGAATTTTAGTTTGTTGGAAGGAGACGACAATATACTAAAAGCGTTTAATTCTGCTTCTATTAAAAATAAATATAATTTTGAAGAAAATTTGCCTCCCACCTCTGCTGCTAGAAGTGTATGCTTACCAAATAAATTTATTTACTTGCCTGTAACCCACCAATATCAATACAAAAAGGTGGCCTTCACTAAAAAAGCACGGTAGATTTACGATTTATAGGTAAATTATGTTCTAAACTTTAAAATTAAAGTAAATTATGGTCCAAATTTTTGAATTAAAGTTAATTATGGTCAAAAATTTAAATTAAAGTAAATATTGGTCTAAAATTTAAAATTAAAATAAATTATGGTCCAAATTATTGAATTAAAGTAAATTATGGTTCAAATTTTTAAGTTAAAGTTAATAAAGGTTCAAATTTTTAAATTAAGTGATCAATGGTCAAAATTTTGAATAAAAGTTTATTATTGTCTAAAATTTAAAATTAAAGTAAATTAAAGTAATAAATTTTTAAAAAAAATTAATTAAAGTAAGATTTTTAAATTTATAAACAAAAGATTGAATAACCACAAATTTTTTGAGAAATGTAATTTTTTAATGGAAATTTTTATGAAATAATTTTTAATGTAATAATAATAATAATTGTAATAATAATAATAATAATATTATTATTATTTCAATCAAATACTAGACAACCCATCTCCATCATTTTCTTCATTTTTTACTTGGTTTAATCTTACATGTCCATATGCAAAACTAGTATTTTCCCCACCCAAACCCTTTTATCATCTGCGTTAGTAAGAGTTATTTTTTTATTTTTTATTTTAAATAATTATTGACTTTTTGTTATTTTAGTTTGTGGTATAGAAAAAATTTGATTAGTGTTATAACAATCCAGGTATGGTGTTTTATGTCACTTCACTACCTTTCAATGTTACTCCTTTCGCTTTTTTAGTTTTATCCTCGCCTAACAAGCTTTAACATTTAGGTTTAATAAAAACCCACTCCTTATATTTACGACCTTTATTCTCGTCTTTGAACTTTTTTGGTCAAGCGTCATGTTCATTGAAATTAGTCATAATTAACAAATGAAAAAGAAAATGATGACTGAAAAGAGAAATGAATAATAATTGTATGGGTCCTTGTCTAAAGACGGAACATTTTTGGATATTATACATATACACATAAATATAAATAAATGGTTTATTTTAACATATTTAACATTACTGGACTAACAGAAGAGTTTGATGAATCTTCCTAAATTAAAGAAACTAACTACATTTAGAGATATCATTAAATTAAAACAAAGCGAGGTCAGGTAAAACAATATATTGTTTACTAATTTGATGAAAATAGAAATAAATCTTGCTGTAGCCTAATTTAAATTCAAAATAGCTTTCATATTTAATGGAAACGATTGACCATGACAGTACAACGCATCGTAACTATTCTAAGATATGCTAGTTTATATAATAACTATATGCAAATATAACTTTGATATCACAATAAATTGCTCAGTACTGTTTCAAAACGCGAAAACCACATTAAGGGGAAAATTAAATTTTTGATATTCCGCCAGAAATTCATGACTTTCTACATGGATTATCTGGACAAGAAAATATTTCAATGGAGACCAAATTTAATTAATTCTGGTTCAAAGTTTAAAAAATTACACTTTGTAACTTATTCTAGGTCAAGGCCACCGTTTATATTTCTATTTTTGTTTTAATGAACCAATTAATTTTTATAAATAAAAAACATCTTTCAACTGAATTAATTAAAAGCTTTTGTTTTAATGAATTTCCGGCGTATTATTTGAAATGTAAATAATAATAATAATAACATTTGTTTTAATAATTATTAATTTTTAGCATTCACAACGAATTGATTTTCTGCATGAAAAACAAAAATAATACAAATTATCATCAAAAATGGCATCAATCAATAAAAAATGAAAAAACAAATTTATTTAACATAAATTTTTGATTCTGGAAATCTTTCCAAATATTTATCCAATCGAATGAATTTCACGTTGAGAAGGTTACCTGTTTGGAAATGGAAATGATAAAATCATTCACAATTCACCGAATAATAATAATTATAATAACCATTGAAATAATTTGCATTGACCTTTCTAAAAGCCCTCCCAGCTACCTCTCGGGAGCTGCACAGCACATAGACAATTACTTTGGAGCCCTTTCTTAAAAATTGTATATCCTTCATTTCTCCGGAATCTTTAATTCGGTTCATTACTTCCCGGCGCAAATAATTCTCACCGCTCTCATCAAAGCTACACAAGAGTCAAACAGATAGAAAAATATCAAAAGTTAGATAATTTGAAGAGAAAATATTTTAAGAAAAAAGAAAAGTGCGTGCTGAAAATTTGCGTTAACCCCTTAACGACCTCACCCGAGTATACTCAGGCAATAATAAAAAAGCAAATTTGGTATATCCCGAGAATACTCGAATAAAATGCATATTAAATATAATTAAATATAATAAAAATTGTATTATCACTTACATCGAAATAACTTATTCTTATAAATATGGGTTTTTAATCAGGTTTTACGGTATTAATTCAACCGTTAATCAGAGAAAAAACCAATGATCGAAATCTATCTCAAGATGAACGAAATTTGAGAGAAATATTGATTATTTCATGTCAAAATTGAAAACTTTAAAAATCAATAACTTCCAAATATTTTATATCATCTTGTAGAGAATTTAATGATTACTCAAATGAAGTAAACTTATTTTGAAAAATATTGATTATTTCATGTAAAAATTGAAAATTTTAAAAAATCAATAAAAATTAAAAAAACCAAGCAGCTAAAGAATATTTCAAAACTCACTTTATTAAATCCATATTGCGAATTTTCAAGCATTCAGTGGGTCCTTTTTCAAATTTGACTTGACAGTCACTTTGTAGCGCTGGAAAATAAAACGAATAACAAACAAAAACTATAACAACAACGACATGTGGTGAAAAAATCAATGATCAAAAAGAATAGCAAAACAGCAATTTATTGTAAAGATAAAATTCTCCAAACATTTTGTCTGTTGTTATAATTACAATCAAAACGAGCAACAATTTTGATAAAATACATGAAATGATAGTGCTGTGCAGGCGCGTACGCAGGATGAATCCATGGGGGGGGGGGGTTATATATATTATTTTTATATATATAGAAGGGGGATTATATCTATCTATATATATATATATATATCGGCATTCGGAATATTTCTTAAATTGTTTTAAGTTTAAATATTTATTAATTATAGTTTTTTATATTGTTGTTGGAATCATGGAGGGGGGGTTAAACCCCCAGTACCCCCCCCCCCCTGCGTACGCGCATGGTGCTGTGTAACATAACTAATGTGATTGATTATAATAAAATTTACAATTATTGACTTTATTTGAAATTATTAAAATTATATATTGATATAAAAATAAGATTGCGGATTTTCAAAATAAGAAAATGGAGAATAAAATTCAAGTAAATTGAAACGACTGCATTGGATCTCATTACAAATTTAATTATTTCTATATGACAAAACGTGTGACTTGCAGCAGGGAAATCAACCACAAAAGCATAATAATTTACACATATCATAGTGGTTCACTAATTGTCGACAATGGCTACTATGGAAGTGTTGTTTAAATTTCTTTACAACTAATTGCACAATTGAAAATCTTAATACACTGTTGGTAGACATAGAGCACTAAATTCAGTTAGCTGTGAGAGAGATGATAAATTTGAATGGATAATTCGTTTTATTATATATACTCGGAGTTTATCCGACAAGACGTTTTGACCCCCTAAGGGTACTGGTCATAAGGGTACTACTCGCATTCAACATGTCGCAAGGGTACTGATCGTAAAGGTACTGGTATTTGATTATAATGCTTTAATTTGAATGATTATTTGTTGTTTAAGGCATTCATTGATAATTTTTAGAGTTGATGGGTTTAGTAAATATTCAAGTAAATTTCTATCATTTTTGTGAATTTCCATCATTTTTTAATTTTCTATTATTTTTACGGATTTCTATCATTTCTGTGAATTTTTATCGTTTTTAGTGGATTTTTAATACATACATTACAGGATTCTGTTTAGTATTTATTTTTGAAATTACAAAGACTTCATCACTCTAATATGTATCAAACTTTTTAATAAATGGTGATGCACTAATTTTACTAATTCTAACATGGTCACCGACTTTATATTTAGGTTTTGCAATTTTTACAGATTTTTTAGAAGTCAATGATGTTTTTGATGTAATATCAACCGGTCTCAATCCATTCAGTCCTCGATGTGATGAATGATTATAACTTGTTATTATTTTCGGTAAAACATTTACCCATTTTTTATTACCTTGATGCACGAACAATTTCTTTAATCTATCTCTCAATGTTCGATTAAATCTTTCAACATGGGCAGCTTTGTATTGAGAATGTACCGAGTAGTGATTTATTTTCAGTTTATCGAGGATTTGCTTAACTTTGCTATTGTAGAATTATTTACCTAAAATAATAATAATAATAATACCCAAATCTGTTTGCAAGTTATTAGGATGTCCATCTTTAAATAAAATATTAATTGCCTTGGACATTTCATCTGCAGATTTTGCCTTGACTGGTATTGCTCGTGCAAACCTGCTGAATACATTAATACATGTTAAAATATATTTATTCCCATTGTTAATTTTCGAATACGGTATCATCTCCATCAAATCCATTTGCCATAAATCGTCAATTACCAAATGTTTTATAAGCTCTTATTGGAAATCGTTTCCGCATTGGTTTGTTCAAACTGTACGCAAGCTCATCTGATAACATTTCTGGGTTACTTTTTTCGAATTCGGAACTCTTTTCTTTAATTTTGCCACAAACCGGCTTCGTCTTCTGGGTTCGTCCAAATCTTCTTCATTACAGCAAGAAGATTTAAAAATTAAATTTAGTATCGGGCAATGAAGGATTAGCACCCATTGTTTATGATTGATTTCCTACAACTCCACCTAATAATGATAATGCCAAAGCCTCACGCCCAGAGGTATCAATGCACCAATAAATCCATCTTGTTGTTTATATATAATTTTCCTCATTTGCTTACGATTTTTATTATTTACAGTTAAATCCATCTTTAGATCCATCTTTAAATTTGCAACAAAAATCTTCAAACTAATAATATATATTTAATCCAAGAATTTCTAAATAACAAGTTTTAATTAATTCACAAAATCTGCCAAATCCAAATTATTTAAACAAACAGATATCTAACTTTTACTAATGATAACAAATGTTTCCTATGTTTGCTCAATAAATGCTTTTTTGATTTACTGATTTTAATCTTGCCTTTGACTACTTTAAGTATAATATTGAGTAAATCACCGACAACAAAATTTGGGAATGATTGCAATATATTCATTCTTTTCATACTCGGGGACTTTAACAATGCATTAAAAAATGGAACACTGCGATGATTTTTAACTACTTTTTTACCGGTTTTACGAGTTTTATGGGTTTCACGTTTAGGTTTAGGATTTTTCGAAATAAGATTCATTGCAGAGAAATTTTCAGTTACAAGTTTTTTAGATGGTGTATAACTAGTTGTTGGTGGAACTTTTGGAACTTTAATACTNCAGTTAAATCCATCTTTAGATCCATCTTTAAATTTGCAACAAAAATCTTCAAACTAATAATATATATTTAATCCAAGAATTTCTAAATAACAAGTTTTAATTAATTCACAAAATCTGCCAAATCCAAATTATTTAAACAAACAGATATCTAACTCTCCCCTTCTTAAGAATTTTTCCACTTCTTCAGCCACTCGATTCTTCTTTCTTTCGTTCCTTCTTGTGAATGTAGTTCGACTCGATGAGGTGATAGAAATCTGGCGATTTTATATGGGCCATCGTATTGCATACCATCCTTGTGCCTGTTCTGCGGCTCTTTACGTACGAGTACCTCCTCCCCCACCTCGAAAACACGAGTGCCCCTCTTTGTCTTATCCATAGCTCTCATAGTGTCTGCGGCTTTACTCGAATTAAATCTCGCGTCTTCGATTCTTTCGCTTCTTGATATCTCGGCTTGTTTCAGGTTAGAGTGTAGGTTAACACTCCGTCCATAGATTATCTCAAATGGTGATAAACCTGTAGCACTTTGTCGACTGCTATTTATAGTGAACTCTATTCTGGGTAGAAGTTCGTGCCAGTTTCTCTCTTCACATCCGCCTGCCAATGTTGCTGTAATAAGATCTCTTATCGTTCGTATGGCTCTTTCGGCTAAACCATTTGATTGGTGCTGATAAGGCGAGCTGAATTCCTGTTTGATTCCAAGTTTCTGTAGCTTCTGTCTTAGGAAATTCCCTTCGAAATTTCGGCCTCTATCTGTTAAAATGCTCTTCGGTTTTCCAAATCGATAGATCCAACTATTAAGTATTGTTTTGAAAATAGGTCCCTTCGTCTTGCTTTGTTATTGCAGTTAAAGAAATCAGTTTGCTAAAACGGTCCACCATTACTACCATATATTTTTTCATGGCGTTTATTTCCATGTAAGCCACATCTATAACAATCTGTTCTAGGAATTCAGAGCTATATCTAGGTTCTTGTCTGATCGATCTTTCTCTTAGGCGCAGATCTCGCAACATCGTAAACAGAGTTGGATTGTTTCTTGCATTTTCGGCCAATAAAATATCTTTTCCATATAATGAAATAATTTCTTAACTCCAATGTGACATAGTTCTTCATGTAGTGTTGTTGTTAACAGGCCTGCAAATGTTTCTGGGACTAACATTAAGATATTTTGGTTCTTTTCTACTGTTATTAATCCTCCATCAATTCGTGTATTTTTTACGTTAAAAGGAAAACAATTCTTTTTCTCTTGTGTACATCGATTTTCCAATATCTCTCGCAGCTCTTGAAACCGAATGTCCTTTTGTTGTTGTTCCCATACTTTTTCCATAGCTTCTGTTCTTTGGATAGTATATATATATCTAATCTTTGATTTTCCTTGCTTAGCTTCTTCATGTCTTGTTTGACACTGAGTGCAAACCATACTTTTTAATCTTGATAGTCCATCTGCATTCGAGTGTTCTTCGCCTTTCCGATATTTTAGTTCAAAATCATATTCCGACAGGTTAGCTAACCATGTTTGGAACTGCGGACTGATTGGCGTTTTTGTAGTGTTCATGAAAACCAATGCCTTGTGGTCGGTGCGAATTATGAATTTTTTTCCGTACAGATATTCTCTAAAATGCATGACGTATTCATGTACGGCGAGCAGTTCTTTCCTGGTTACACAGTATCCCTTTTCATGTGATGACATATGTCTCGAGCCATAAGCTATGACAGATTCTTCTCCATCTTCTGTAATTTGACTCAAAACTGCACCAATGGCTCCAAAACTAGCGTCTGTGTCTAAGATAAAAGTCCTATCTTCTCTTGGAAAATCAAGGATAGATGCTTCGCACAACCGTCTCTTCAGAGTTTGGAAGCTCTCGTTGCATTCTTTAGTCCAACTTATATCTTTATTGCATCCAGATGTTGCAGCGTATAATGGTTCGGCGATTTTGGCATAGTCTTTGATGAATCTTCTATAGTAGTTCGTTAATCCGAGAAACGATCTCAATTGTTTTGAACATTTTGGTACTTCTGCTTTCTCGATCTCTTCCACTTTCTTCCTGTTTGTCTGGATACCCTTCTCGTTAATTGTGTGACCAAGGAAACACAATTCTGTTTTATTGAATTTGCATTTTTCTGGATTTATCTTCAGTCCTGCCACTTGAATTCTTCTGAATATTTCCCTTAATAGCTCATCGTGGTCTTTTTGACTTTTACCATATACCAAGATATCATCTAGATAAACTACTACTCCCTTGAATAGCATTCCTTCTAGCACTGTGTGCATCAGTCTCTGGAATGTCGCAGGAGCTGTTGCTAAGCCAAATGGTAGTCTATTGAAGCAAAATTGTCCTTCTCTTGTACTGAATGCAGTCATCTCTTGAATTTCTGGAGCTAACTCCACTTGATAATACGCCTGACCTAAATCGATTGACGAAAATATTTTTGCATTCGCGAGACAGTCTAGTAAGAATTTGGTGTTAGGCATCGGAAATGACTCTTTTTCTGTTATGGAATTTAATCCACGATAATCTACACACATCCTGATAGATCCATCTTTCTTCCCTACTATCACTAACGGGGCATTCCAAGGACTCTTGCAACACCGAATAACATTTGCTTTCTTTAACTCTTTTATCAGTTCTTCAATCCTTTTCTCCATGTGCATTGGTTGACGTCGAGGATGTTGCATTATTGGGCCTCCTGTTATCCGCATCTCATGTCGAACTAAGTTTGTAAATCCCAGATCGAATTTCGATGCCATAAAAATTCCGCCGAATTCCCTGATCATTCCTTCCATATCTTTATTATTCTCACCTGCCATCGCCACTAGTGCTTTATTTATTCTTTCTTCATCAGTGTAAATTTTGTTTATCAATGACGTTTCTATATTATTGATTTTCATTAACTTTACTCCAAACTCTTTTATTGTATCAATGCCTCCTATGAATTCGGGTTTGATCTCTTTTACCACTACTACTGTGATCATTTTGGTCTTCTGATTCCACGTGGCCGGTATAGTCATGTATCCCATTGCTTCTTCACCTCCAGTTGAAAAAACTCCGCACAATAATATCATACTACGTTTAAGTTCTGGTTTGCCTATTTTCTCCCACAAATTCTTGCTCATAACTGTTACTGATGCTCCAGAATCCCATAACATGTCTGTTTCGGCATTATTCAACATTATTTTACTCCAATTTCTTCCATCTTTCGTCTGGTACATCTCTTCTTCTGCCTCGTCTCTTCGTCGTTCATTTCCTATTTCACAATTTATTGTCTTGACTCCACCGACGAAATGAAACCCATGGAGTCGCTGATGTTTTTTCCGTCTTCTCTCAATATAGTATATTTCTCAGGGACATTGTATCTATCTTCCATATTGCTGTGATCCATTCTGAAATCCTGGCCGTTCTCGGTGTAATCTCTTGTTTCAGATTTTGAATCTTCTTCTTCTATGCACGCTATTCTTTGATATCGTTGTGTAACATCTTTCCGTAACGAAAAACAATCTCGGAACCCGTGTCCTTCCTTGCCACATATCAGACATTTATTTCCCAGTGGACACTCATACCTTCTATGTCCCCTTTCGCCACAGCAAAAACAATCACCTACCGTTAATTTTGGGACCGATGCTTGTGGTAGTCCCCTACTTTCATTGTACAGCCTCCTTGCAATATTCTTCATGGATATTGCTGGCAGCTTCCTTTCTGAGCTATTCGGGATTCTCGCATTTCTCAAGAATTGTTCTCTTGGAGATTGTTCTCGACGACCATGGTTATTTCCTTCGTATTGTATTGGTCCGCGTATAGGATGTTCTTCTCTTCTTGATCTGTGGTGACTAAATTGGTCTTCTGGTCGTCTTCTTTGTGATGATGTATGCATGGGATCTTGGGTATTCTTTTGAATTCTCATCTTCCCTCCCTCAGTCACGCTAGCGTATGTTCTTTGACCGATTGCTTTAATAAATTCTGTTTTATGGTTTCCATTTTTGTTACTTTCAAAAATTTTAGCCAATGATCTCGTTTCTTCAATTTTTGTTTCTGGCTTCGTCAATAGTATCTCTCTCAGTCTCGCATCGCGTGCTTTATTTGCGATGAGATCTTGAACAATATCTTCTTCAGATTGTCCTGAATTTATAACTTCAGCTAAAGCTTTCCTTAGCCGTATCTCAAAAGCTGCAAACCTTTCATCATCTTCCTGTTCCATAGCTGCCAATTCTCAGATTTTGTCAGTTATTGATTTTGTAATTGTGAACGTATTTAAGAACCACGCTTTGGCTTTTACATCTGTTGTTTCTGTTTCTCTGACGTTTCCCCACAATGTCTTTGCTTCTGCCACTAATAACACATCGAAAGTGCTTGTCAATCGCTGTCCATTTGTCAGCAACCATTCTTCTATATCTCTGATCCATTCTTCTGCTTCTTTTAAACCTCGTCCATCATATCGTCTGATGTTCAGTGTGAGCATGTCTTGGCATGATTTCGGTAGGCATTCCATTAGCGATTTTGTCGATTTTGAAATGGCGTTGATATTTTGATTTTCGGCGTGGTAGCCAGTTAAATCCATCTTTAGATCCATCTTTAAATTTGCAACAAAAATCTTCAAACTAATAATATATATTTAATCCAAGAATTTCTAAATAACAAGTTTTAATTAATTCACAAAATCTGCCAAATCCAAATTATTTAAACAAACAGATATCTAACTTTTACTAATGATAACAAATGTTTCCTATGTTTGCTCAATAAATGCTTTTTTGATTTACTGATTTTAATCTTGCCTTTGACTACTTTAAGTATAATATTGAGTAAATCACCGACAACAAAATTTGGGAATGATTGCAATATATTCATTCTTTTCATACTCGGGGACTTTAACAATGCATTAAAAAATGGAACACTGCGATGATTTTTAACTACTTTTTTACCGGTTTTACGAGTTTTATGGGTTTCACGTTTAGGTTTAGGATTTTTCGAAATAAGATTCATTGCAGAGAAATTTTCAGTTACAAGTTTTTTAGATGGTGTATAACTAGTTGTTGGTGGAACTTTTGGAACTTTAATACTGTTTTTAGTACTTTTTCTTAATTTCCTAATACTTTTCACCCTTGCTTTTAGAAACATTATTATTCATAGAGGTTTTCAACTTTGTTTATAAACCATGGCACCTTTTGGGTTGAAAATATCTGTTTTTACTCGTAAATCATCGGGACATTAATGTGTGAAATCAAGAAATATATATATCCATGAGGTATTTTTGTAGCATCTTGAAATGCACTGATAAGAAAATTACGATTGTTAGGGTATACTTGACGTGCAAGAAAATCAATCACTGTTGCCTCTCTAGGATTCTTTAAAATAACTAAATATTGTACATTTAAATTACGTGTTCGATGTGCACCACCTTGATGAAATAGATTTTGTGTTATGAAAATAACTGCTGCACCGACATATCTGCTGATTTTTGTGAATTAAATTATTAAAATCTTTTTCTTTATTAGCTTCTTGGTACAAATCATCGATAATAATGATATCACCTTTCTTTAATCGGCTGGACCAGTTTTTATCGAATCCCTTTACTATTTTCATGTTTTTTTAATTTACAGAAACTTGATTGAGTCAATCCATGTTCTTCATCAGCACCCCTATGCCAATAAATCCTGTTGAATTTTGTTTTGAATAAATTTGATTTTAGTAATTTGCAAACAAATAATGTTTTTCTACTACCACTCGGACCAATGATTTGGTATACTGCATCATTTCTTAATTCCATTTCAAATTTTATATATATCTATGTATTTGTTTATATTCGATGATTTAAAGAACTCGTGCTTAATTTGTATATAAAGACTAATTTTCATAAATGATTTAATGATGTTGGCAAATATAAATTATCGAGGAAATTTTGATGTATCGAATATGAGGTTCCCTTCAAGGAAACCCCAGCAAATTGTCGATAGAAGGGGGAAATACCCGAGAATATTTTTAAAGACAGGTAAATGTAGAATCATGGGATGTAAGAAACCCTTGGATATTAATAAATTACAATATCGAATAAATAATATTAAAATGCAATCAATTACCGTTACTATGGATATGGGACATAGTATCAATCTATATAACATGTCGAAAAAATGTGATTTTATGTTTGAACCGGAATTATTTCCGGCACTAAGACTATTAAAATATAACCCTATATGTGTCATCGTGTTTGCTAGTGGAAAGGTTGATTTGCTGGGGTTGAGAAATTTGGAGTATAGAGAATTTGTTGACAATGTTCTAAATGAGATAATTTCATTGGTCGATTTCTAATTGGTTAATGTTTGTTTTAAACAATCTGTGTTCTGTTTAGAATTCAATTTTTACAAAAAAAATGTACAAAATTCAAAGTTCAACCATCACCTCAATGAAAGAGCATGAAAATTATGGTAATTTCAAATTTTTTATTATTACATTAACATATATATATATATATATATATATATATATATATATATATATATATATATATATATATATATATATATATATATATATATATATATATCTTACAGATGAATATCAATCAATTGTCCTGCAGAGATTATGCTTTTATTATCCAGAATTACATGAAATTCTGAAGGATAGAGATTGAGCTATTATTCCGGATTTGGTATACAACCAAACACGAATCTCGATATTTGATATAATCAACACCTTTCTATGGGATGTCAAGATAGGAAGGGTCATGAAAGAAATGAAACCAGAGGATCCTTGTCTTTTCCGATGCAGCTGCTGCAATTTCCGTTATCAACGATACGTTGAATGGTCTTTAGTAAAGACTCTGAGAAATCATCACTCGAGTCAGATTGTATCAAAATAAATTTTTACGTTGAATTATTTAGTTTTGTTTTTGTAAATAGAAATATAAATAATAGAAATAGAAATAATAATATTAAAAATAATAATAGTAATAGAAATAGTTATAATAATAATAGTAATAATAATAATATAAAATGATGATTTCTTGGTAGCAGCATTTATTATCTAAAACAATAAAATGATAATTTAAGCTTTTTGCTGCAAATAATGTATTTAATGAATTTATTTAATGAATTAATGTATTTAATTATAACGGAATGTATATATATAGGTAAGGATATTGCAGTGTCTGTTAGAGTGGCGATTAATTAGTACCGTATCATGAATGGTTATTATTAGATACGGTATCTATAATGATAAAGGTATAGACGGGTTTTAGTATTAAGTGGTAAGGGTATAGGTAGTGGAGTGTCTTAGTTCGTTGTAATAATGTAAGTAGAAGGAAGATAGAGGTAGTGTTGGTGATAGGGGTAACTGCAGTGGTAGTGTTGACGATATAGTGACCATGATAAAGATAGGGAAGATAGATGTAGTGGGATAAGTAGTGAAAGAAGTGGTATTTGTTAGTGAAAAGGGTATTGGCATAGTTAGTAATTAATGGGAAAGCAGTGTAGTGGTAGTCCTAAAAGTAGTAGATAGTGATAATAAGGAGTAGTGGCATAGAGAGGGTAGGGATATTGAGATAGGTAGTGGTAAAGGTTTAAGTATTGATAGAGGTAAAGGTTGTGACAGTGATAATTGACAAAGGTATTGGGGAAGAAGGAAGTGGTGCTGAAGCGGTACTGAGAGAGATAAAGATGGGGGTAGTACAGTTAATATATATATATATAAATATATAGTGTTATGCATATTAAAGAAAAAGATAAAATCCAAACAAAACGAGAACGCATGGAGGTACTCAGCTAGAAGGTTGCTGAGTGGATTAATGGGATTGAATTGGATGGTTCTGTTTGAATGATGTCGGAGGTGGCGGTCATTTGTTTGAGAGGGATTGTATATCGGAACTGGATCAAATATTATTGGTAGGCAAGAGTTAATTGCCGATAAAAGTCTTATACAAAAAAAAACACAAAATAAAAACATCGGATATAAGTTATAGAGCAGGTTTGATTGGGTTGGACTTGAGGTTTGGGTGGAGTTGCTTGATTGGTGATTGATAAATTGGATGTATTGGATCCCCGACATATGGTAGACAGATGTAAGAGAGAAAGAAAAATAAAAACAATGGGACAAAATCAATAAAACAGTGATGTTTGCCAGTAAGGGATTTGCATGATATTGGATACTGCTCGGAGTCCATGGAGTTGGGATTTGATAAACATTGACAAAATTTGATACATCAGGTAGTCC
Source organism: Schmidtea polychroa (assembly GCA_959609185.1). Lineage (NCBI taxonomy): Eukaryota > Metazoa > Platyhelminthes > Tricladida > Dugesiidae > Schmidtea > Schmidtea polychroa. The sequence goes on along the minus strand of CAUHTR010000003.1, from coordinate 320,526 downwards.
AGCCGTTGTCCAATTGCTAGAGTCGCATTGAGGTTGTTGAGGCTTTAGAGTAATGATTCATAGAAAAGGTGGGTATTCCTATCTATAATTATATCGGTTTCCCGAGGAGAAGTATGGAATATATGTTAAAAGAGTTAATCATGGAGGGTTTCTGTTATTATTAAATTATTATTAAATTATTATTATTCCCTCATATTATTTATCCTATCGTTAATATTATTATTATTACTATTAAAATCTTTGATGTTATTATTAAGGTTATTATTATTATTATTATTATTATTATTATTATTATTATTATTATTATTATTATTATTATTATTATTATTATTATTATTATTATTATTATTATTATTATTATTATTATTATTATTATTATTATTATTATTATTATTATTATTATTATTATTAAGGTTATTATTATTATTATCATTATTATTATTATTATTACCATTATTATTATTATTATTATTGGATTTGTTAAACTATTTATTTATTTTATTATAATAGTTATTATTATTATTATTATTAAGTATTATAATTATTTTTGCCATCATTAGTACCATTATCATTATCATTAATAAAATGTCCTAGTGGTGTTGCAGTCGTCGCGGCACACGGTTTCCACCTTTAGTAAGTTTGTAGGTGTATTTACTATTTTACCTATAAATCTAGGTTACTCTGCAACTGTCGCAGCATTCTGACTAGTTGATCTTGGATTCCTGTACGCATAATTAACTGTAATTGGCAATCGAGAAATGGTCTTGACGGTGCACTGATTATTGAATATGCTTGGTTTTATAAAGAAACCCCGTTACTAACACGGATATCTACACAGCTGGAGAAAAACATAACAGAAAAATTACTGCGTTTCGATCTTCAGGAATTCGGAAGAATTGCTCGTACTAAAGTGAATCCAGAGAAAGGTTACATAGTTATTAATTTCACTATTCATGCAGTTGTTGTAGAAGCCATCCGTCGCGGACCCAGATTTTCAATCAATGACGATATGACTAAACGTAACTGGGCAAAAAGAACTTCACCGCATCTGCCAGCGTCATACCGCCATTTCAACCAAGGTAAAGGCAGTCTTACTCATTCAGCCTCTACCATTCTACATTCCAAACAGTCAGTGGGAATGTGATCGGATCTCATACTAGTAGCCAAACTTGGTCTTCATTGTATTAGAAAATATGTGAGCTGATATTCAAAAAGGTATTCTGTATTGATATTTTAGTAAACATTTGAGTATTTATATTGTCTAGATACCGAGTGAAACTTTAACCCAATCTGGAGCCATGCAGCCACTCTGATTTGTTTTCTAGAAATCCTAACTTGTGATCACATCTTACATTAATAAAACAACTGGTATTTATTTTATCCTGCAATGTGTGAGTTGATGTTTAAAAGAATTGATATTCTCTTTTGATTTGTTTTTTGTCATTTCATGTCATGTAGATATTTAATCCTTTACTTTGTATAAACGTGGGGATATTTTAATGGGTCGCATCAAATTTTCTGAGTGGCGTTCAGCGCGATACTACTTGGATTGCTTGAATTAATCGCCATATTACTAAATCATCCCGATAGACCACTGGTTCTACAATATCTATCTCCGACAAGTCCTAGAAACCATTTACTTCATCCTTCAAATCAACTATCTGAGAGTTGTTGTCCTCGGGAGGGACTAAAAAATGTTACTGTCAATTACATGTATACATTTTTGCCAATGTGCATTAAGAGTTGATTGATAAATACTGGACGGACCTTATTATAACATTCGTACTTGTTAGTGTATAAGTTAGCAAATTTCAGTTACCAGTAGTTGAATAATTCATGCCAGTCATTCAGATAACACATCCACATTGTCATAAATGTATCAAATTAAATATAAAATCATATAGGTTAGAATTAGAGGTAGTAGTTTATAAATGAACCAGCATATTTTCACAAGTTAAGGCAGAGGAAGTAAAGATAGTAGTCATTTTAAAGCTCATAAAGTTACACTTATTAAGATTAGTTCTGGGGTACTTTGACTTTTACCAAGTTTAAGTGGGGCCTCTTTACCCAATATTACTGATAATTTGGAGTTAATTAGGATTATAAAACTTTGTAGTGTGATCATATTGAGTCTGGAGTTTTACTCCGTTTATTGTCCTAGTGTTATGTTGTAATAACTGATTTTGGATGTATGGTTAGATCTACGATTACTGCATGAGAAGTCAAATTAACAAAAATAACTTTTTGCTTACTTTTGTGGCCACACTGTGCTCACTACGATAAGCCCTATTGTTATATAAGGAGTGCAGCTACAGCCGAACCAAAAAGCCCGTTGTAACCGCAAATAAATCAATTTGAACATATTTATCACCAACTGTGTTGGTCATCACGAAGTATTTTTAAGCAGATACACTACACCGTATACACAGTGCAGTCAACCGTCACTCCGGGTTAGTATATCATTTTACATCTTGCATTTGCAGGTTGTGGACCTCATACTTGAACATAGATGCTGGATTGGTTGGGATCTCCTGTTGAAATTGTCAACAACTGGGATCTCAATCAACCCTTCTAAGTTATTGAAAAGGAAATCATATATACACATACAAAATCATATAATAACAACCAAAATCTTACTTCTTCCAACGTTGTTCAAAAATCAATTCAACAAAATAGAATAACACCAATGATTCGTCTTCAAAAAGAGTGAGTTTTACCTTTGATATAGAGAGTCGTTAACACAAACAGTGATTACCACTTTTGGCAAAAAGAGAGTGTTTTGTGACTGAAATGCATCGGTATATATACCTTATTTTTGGTGTGCGAATTTGTGTGCATGTATTAGTGCTGTAAAACAAATAGGAATTATTTTAATTCTAGAATTTTCTATTTTCGATTTTTACTAATTTTCTCTGCGATTTTTTCGCAATAATTTTTATTTTATTTTTCAAAATTTTATTTTGTAATTATTTTTTGCCAAATTTGCCTCCATGATAGATTTCGGGCATTCCCAGAACATTCCATTTCTAACTTAATCTAATTCTTAATTTTGAAATTGTTTTTTGTAAATTTTTTTTAACCATTTTTATTTTTTAATTAGAATATTTATTTTTATAACTTTTATTAGGTCATTCCGCGGCCATGATGGATTTCGCCAATTTTTATGGGTTGTTCTGGGTTTAATAAATAAAATTTGCTGTAATTTTCTCTAAATAAGTTTCCTATGAAATTTTATTTAATTCTTTTCTTTGAACTTTTAAATAAACCATTATTCTGATTTGTTTTTGGTTGTTGGTATGTTTTTCTGTTGTATCTGAGTAAGGTTTTGTGCAATACTTCTTGTTGGGTTTCATTTTATTTTTATTTGGATGTTTTAATTTTTTTGTGTTGTTTTCCCTAATATTAGTGTTGGTTACTTAGGGGTGTGTCATTTTAAATTTTAAATACGTTAGGGGTAATAATAGGTATTCACTCGACTCTTTCCTAAGCACCTCCATAACTATTGTACTTTAAACCATTTGTGTACCCATGGCGACGACCATGTTGGTACTGTACACAAAGGCGAAAAAACAATGAGCAGGTGAGTTCTATTGCTAAAACTACTCCCCATTGAATTTTCTCTTCGGGTTCTAGACGGCCGATAGAAGGTCTTACGTCATCGATCATTTTCTATTTCTACTTTTCTATCTCATTCGGCTATGGTCCTCATTTCTAGATGTTTTCTATTGTTTCCTTTCAAAATTTTGTGCAGGGATGCGCCCTTATTTTTCTATTAATAAAGGTTGCTAGGTATTTTTCTTGATATTTATGAATATTTAACCTATCTCGCAAAAAATTTGAGCAGGGATCGGCCCTTATTTCCAAGTTAATCCACACTTGCCATAATATTTAAATTGTCCTTCAAAAAATTTGAGCAGGGATCTGCCTGTATTCTCAGTCCTAACCTATGTTTGACCAAAGTACTTCCAGCGACGGACCCGTGGAGAAGCCTCCACATTTCGGCCCGAAATCAGCTGCGCGATTGAAAAACCAGCATACCCACCAGTCTGAGCATCCCGAAGGTACCCCAAACCATGATATGCTGGATCTCAATTCCACGGCACCATCGTTTACAACCAATAAATAATATAATTGGACTCAATAAAAACTATTATTTAAAACTTGAAACTAAATGAAGTTAAACCATTAAAAAGGACAACAAAAGAAAATTTAACTGAGACATTAATTGCATATAAAATTTATTAATTAAAACACTTCGTAAAAATTACAAGAACAATAACAAATAAATTACCACATCCACGTTGGCATAAAATCGAAACTGAGAGCTTTACTGTCTGCAAATTAAGTGGCTATGTTGAAAAAAAAGTTTTTTCAAATGAATTTGTGATCAGTATTTATACTGATTTTGAATGCGCATTCATGCATTCGCTGTCACTCTATCCAATCAGAGTGCGAGAAATTTTGAATTAATTTTGCATACATGCATGAATGTGTGTAATTATTTATTTATTTTTGATTTCATTAATTTAATTAATTAATTATTTAATTTTTTTTATTAATTTTAATAATTTATAAATTTTATAATTTAAATAATTCGAGTTATTTTAATTTTTATTAATTTAAACACTTATTCTTTAAATTTAATAAGTTACATAATTCTAGCCATTTAATTCTATAAACTTTACAATTTACATAATGTTAACTAATTTTATTATTTTGACGATCTAATTTTTATATCGTTTAAATAATTTTCAAATAATTCTATTTTACATTTTATTATTTTTCTATCGAAAATTTTTTAAGTGTTCAATTTTTTGTTAAATTTATTTATCTCTTTATTATTATTATACGGGGTTTATTGATTCTTAATGTTTATTTTATTTATTTTATATTAAACCTTGATCATAAATTTTTTCAAATTGGCGGTTTTTGTGTTAGGTATTTTCGATCGATTAAAACAAACTCTCAGTTCTCGTTTTCAGCCCAACATTAGTGTTTAATTGGTGTTTTATTATGTTTTGATTTTTATTAACTAAGTGCTGAGTTGCGGGTTGTGTACCGACACGTTTCAGTCATGAACTTGATTTTTTGGGTCTAGAAACCAGTTCTAGCCCAACACCAGCATAAAACACACTTTTTTCGGATAAAATTAAAAAAATGCTTTCTGATAAATTTTAACCGTTTGCGGACGGTAGGCCAGCAATTTTGGCCTTAAATGGCTTATACGATAGCGGACGGAAGACCAGCACTGCTGGCCACGAATTTTATTCCAGACGTTCTACAATGTATAATGGCCAGCTGTGCTGGCCAAACTTTAAAAAAATCATACCACGATATCGGACATTCGTATACTAAAAGAATTTATGCTAAAAAATAATATATTAAAATACTACTTATTAAAATTAATTCCGTCCGCAAACTGTTAAGTTTAAATGCGGAAAACGAAAATGAAAATATTCATTCTTTTTTCTATAAAATCAATGACATATTAATTATATAATGGTAGACTTGGACAGGATTGGATTGTTTAAAGAGTTGGGATATATTTCCATCAATGACCCTTTCAAAACGGTTTTAATAAATAATTTTTCCGGCAAAAATTTTTTCGTACCCGGATCCAAAGTTGCTTGTGCAAATGATGACGGCTACTTCAATGGATTTCAAAGGGTTTTTGATGGTGAAAGGGGAATAACTAGCTTTATTAATATTCGCAGAAAATGGCGATTAGAGAAAAGATTAAAAAATCTAGGAAAAGACTGGATTCCGAGTAGCAATACTGTCAAATTGTGCGGGTTAGGCAGTCGGTACGGCTCATTTCAAACCCACATTCCGGCATTTGGTAATGAAACCAAAAAATATCCATATATCTCACAGAAAAGAAACATTATGACAAACCCAGGCCCGAAGGGTTGCGGATACGGCTACAGTAATGTTTGCTTTGACAAGTACCCGGAATACATCATGGGAAATAAGTATGATGACTTTGAAACGTTATATAAGAAATTGAGCGAATATCATTATTCAAAAGTAGCCGGACGACGAACTTTTTTACCTCCAAGCACGTTTTGTGACTATTTCACAGTCAATCCATTCGAAGGGGGAAGCAATGCTACCAAACCAGTAAAACCTCAAATAAAATTGGATAAACCATTCATAGTAGCGTCTTATCCGAAGAAAGATGGTGGAATGAAAGCAGGAACAATAAATCCATTTCCAGTTCATCAACCCTGTCCTTATATAGATTCAAATTATGTTATGGCGAAAGATTTCTTAAATGATAAAGGGAGAAGATTTTTGCCAAATGGAAACTTTCCAACATACTTTCCTACTCAATCAGTGTTACAGAAAAATGTTACATTTCGTTGTAATAATACTAACATAGGAAACGTATCAAGTGTCTATTAACATCAACAATGTTACTGGTTGAAATTGACTGAAACACAGTTACGTGAATGTATGTAAAACAAATTTTGTATGCAAATACACACATTGAGTTGAAATTAATTGTATGTTTGAGTAATGATTGGAGCATTTCTAGTGTAGTGAAGATCATTTTTGATCTGTTTATATTTATTTATTTTTAAATATTTTACTTATTTAAACATGAATATTGCATTCGAAAAATATTTAACAATAAATTAAAAAAATTTCACTAATTTATAATTTTTTCATTTTAAATTGTCTTAGATCTCAAATGTTAATGTTGAAACACACTCATGTGATTGTATGTATAATTAATTTTCTTTGGGCATCATGTGTGTTTGAGAAAAGATTGGAAAATATTGTAAGATTGATTTTATTACATTGTTTTATTTATTATTGATGAAAACTGCTCCAATTTTTTCTAGTAAAACAAAGTTATGTTCCTGTTTACAATATCGATCCGTAGTGCTTATAGTTGTTGGTTTATCCGTAATGCATATATTAATGGGCGTCGTTTCAATTTGCCTTGGGACCATCAGTAGCATAAAAGGGAAAATATGGATGGCTCATAAGGTATCTCCTATATGGAGTGGAGCAGTTGTAAGTTATTTTTAATATAATTACTATAATTGATAATTGATTGTCAGTTCATTGTTACCGGTGTCATTGGATTATTGTCTCTCAGATATCAAACATCATATATTGTAAGTTATGAATATTTTATTAATTTTTATACTTTTAATTTTTTCATATAGTGAAATTTAAACATGAATAAAAATTATAAAAATTATTTACGATAATTTTGATTTAATTATTTTTACAGCGCAGTAGCAATGGCGCTCTTAGAATATCGTGCGCCTGGCAGAGAAACTATACATATGAGCCTCCCCCTTTTCTTATTCAATAACTTTCAAATAAATTATAGCGTGAGTGCAATCGCGATAAAATAACACAGCGAAGCAATTCCTACAATAGCCCAGCAACTGCATCGCGGTTCTAATCTCTGCTATGTTATATGACCTTCCTTTAACGTCCTAATGATTTAGCCAGATGTCTACCAAACCAAAAATCGGAAAGGTCTGATATACAGGCTTTGCGACATCCGATTTAATTTCTTCGAGCTCGGAGTACCTTGTTACCCTGCAATATCTTTGCTAAGTTTGATATAAAAATTTCAAAAACATTAAGCAGCCCTGTACCAGTAAGCCGTTTAATACAATAATAATGCACAATAGAAAGTGTGTTAATCCACACAAATTAGACGTTTTATTCGGACATTTTTATATCGATAATCTTAATTTAAATAAACTCTACATCAGGGATGCACAAAGTGCGGCCCGCGGGCCACATGCGGCCCTTTTGAATAATTTGTGCGGCCCTCGTGTATATTTATTTAATATATTTATTTAAATATTTATATAAAAAATTTTCAGAAATTGCAGCACTAAAAAATAAATTTTGCATCATTTTCCTACATGTCAAAAATATTTTCCACGACACTCCGCGGACTATGATTTTTGCGTAAGTAAAATTCAGTTACTGAAAAATGTTTTTGAATCAAGATTTGCTGATTTCAAAAAAACGAAAACTGATTTCCAGCTATTTGCTGATCCGTTTTCAGTTAATATCGATGAAGTTAATCAAGATATCCAATTAGAACTCATCGATTTGCAGTCACCTGATCAGCTTCGTAATAAATTTAACGAAAGCGATCTTCAAAATTTCTATAAATGTTTACAAAAAGTGTCATATCCTAATTTAATTCAAAAAGTAGCATACATTGCATCTTTATTTGGTTCAACATACGTATGCGAACAAACGTTCTCTGTTATGAACATGAACAAGTCGAAGCAACGTAACCGCCTTTCAAATAATAATTTACATTCAATTCTACGTTTGGCAACAACAAACTTGACACCAAATATTTTAAAAATTGTTAATAAAAAACAATGTCATATTGCTCCAAAAAAAAAATTAAATTAATTATTTCAACTAAATTAAAATGCATTTTTTGTATATAGAAACCGGGTTATAATTTAAAATTTTACAAATTAGGTGTTTTTTTCTAAATGTGGCCCTCATAGAATGTATTATTAGAAAATGTGGCACCCATACTGAAAAATCTGTGCATCTCTGCTCTACATTATTATGTATACAGAATCTAAATACACCGAGCACATGCCAGCAATTTCCAGGATAAATTATCAATATTTTGATTATATATGCTTACTATTCTGGTGCGCGAATTGGGATTGTAAATACCATTACAAAGTTTGACCACATTTCGTTATATAATCAAATATTAATTACACTAAAGCTTATGTTTAAAAAAAGCTAGTTCTAATAGTACTTAAAAAATTGACTCAATATTGAAACCAAAATATAGAGAAAAAATTTCAAACGCGATAAAGACATTAAAATTAAAAATTAGATAAAAAATTTTATTAAAAGTACATAAAAATCTATTTGCGATAACGATATCGTTTGAAATGAAAATGAACCTGAAGCATATTACAATAAAATTGGCATTTGTAGCCAAATCTTTCACTAGTCTCCCATTCTTTATTCACAATTTTAAATGCGATATCCTGATAAGGAGGACCTGCCTTGAAATTGATAATGGCTTCTTGATCATTGTCTGGACAGACTGATAGCTCGAATGTCGGAGTTTTCGATTTATCAATGAGATCCGGGTAGAGAATATTGAACTTGTATCCTTGTACAATTTTCGGTGGAGGGTTATCGACATCATAATGCGTCTGATTATATTTATTCCAATCAAATCCAGTATTGACACGATTCAAAAACCGAGGTTTACGTGGCCGGTATTTATCGGACCAGAGGAAAGAATTATCCTCAACTAGCACCTGATCGTTAAAATTTACATCATCTTTCTCATCACCCTTTTGGGCTAACAAGAGAAGTTCATCTTCTTTAGTAGAAGAATGATGACCTAACGTTAAAAATTGTTTTCTCATTGATGTTAATTTTCGCTCGTCATCCTCAGCCCTATAAATCACATAATCAATCGCTTCTTCTCCCAATTCAAGTTCTGATATTAAAACTGGTTCGTAAAGTTTGTAAAAATATTCTTCTCTTTCATCCTTCGGATTTTTCTTATTCACTTCTGGTTTCAAAATATCTTTTAATGGAGGAGGATTTGAATTGTCGATTCCTTGTTCTTCTTTAAGTTTCTTTAACTGGATTTTCAAATTTCTCATATGATTTTCCTGGAGGCGTCGCTTAGCTATCAATATCTCTGCGAAGTTACAGAAATACTCATAATAAGATATATCGATATGTCTGCGATCACCAGTTTCCAACATTTGCTTGGCATCATTATACAGCTCAATCGCTTCATCAATTGTACCAGACATCACCATACCTCTCATATCTTCAATAGATTCCTTGCTCAAACCTTCGCTGCAACCATTCTCAGCTCGAGTTAACTTTAATAGCTCATCTTCAACAATTGTTTTAAAATCGGACCAGTACTGTGTATTTTTACCGGGGACCATGTTACAGGAGTAATTATCGATGTCAACCAGTAGATTTCCTAATTGTTCTTTATTCAACATTAATAAATATTGGGTAGGTTCATTCATTATTACGTTCGTGTCGGTTGAGCATTCATTTTCCTCGTTTATATATTGTATTAAGTAATCAATAGGCTGCCCGCGATCACTGTTAATTCGTATTTTTGATCGAACAATTGCTTGATCCAAATCAAAGGTAGAATCGTTTTTGCGACCATGATAATTTTGAGATTCTTTAGCCCTTTGAATAATTTCTTGTTCCATTTGACGTTCCTCCCGTAGCCTTTCGTGTTCTTTCATTCGCTTCTGAACTTTTTCCAGTTCAGCTTCTTTTGTACGGCAATCCATTTTTACTTGACGTTTATTTTTCTTCCAAATAAATTGTTCAGTGAGATTGGGATCCATAAACGGATTTACATCATCAGTAAACCCACAAATATCTTTTTTCCGAACATTAGATAATTTATAACCAGTTGCATCGTATCTTTCTTTATATTCATTTACTTTGTAATAAACTAATTCTGGTGATAATTTCTCCTGTTTCCTATCGTTCTTATGACGACGATGATGATTATATTTAGATTTTTCTTCTTTTTTATCTGGATTGCTTGAGCTTGAGTGATGTCTCGATTTTTTCGATTTCATTTTGAATTAAAACTGAAATTTCTAATGACATTAAAAGGTAATATTTAAACAAATATTCACAAATTTATTTAGTAAATTATTTAATTAAAATATTGAAAAGTTATTAGTATAATTTAATACGAATAATTAAATATTATTCCGTTATTTCTATTTAAAAACCAAATATTAAACATTCAAAGGTTTCCATAATATTAAAAAAAGTGATTTTAAAATAAAATTTTAAAATAATGTCGTTACAATTTTAAATATTATTCCATTATTCGTTTTTAAAAACCAAATATACCTATAAAATATTTAAAGGTTTCCATAACATTAAAAAAATTGATTTGGTAGGTGCTCGCGAAAATTGAGCCTACCTTTGTACACTATAATTGGCAAGCATTGAGTTGGTTCGCGAACCACCATTAGAAGGTAATTTTCCGTCTTAATTTTGGTCCCTCCGTTTAATACTAAATCAAAACAACAAATCTTAAACCACACTAAATTTATTTCTATAACTACAGTAAATGACAGGTGAGCTCTATAGTTGATCAGCGTTCTATACATATGCGGTCATGGACCCTTCTTAACTTCAATATAGTCTCTCTTGCCTGTGCCATTCGCTTTGTAACTGCTGTTGTAGAAATTTCATTTAGGGTTGGACTAAAATAAATATTACCCATTTAAATAAAAAAAATCGTTACAAAATGTTAAACATAAACTATGAATGTTCACACTGGAACTCGAACACAAGCGTTATAGCCTGTTTTATGTGCGTATTATTATTTATAGTATGTAGTTACTAAAAGTTAGTTGTGTACGAAATCTGTTGAGCCCAACCTAGTTTCCGGTAAAAATATTTGTTGAGACGGTCGGAGTAAATGTTATGTTAATATAAAAATAGTTAATAAATATTTATACAGATTATAATAATTTTATTAACGGATTAAAAATATACTAAATCAACTAAATATTGGCAATGGGTAACATTCAGCCACTGATTAACAACGCAATTATTTTCGGATCGTGAGTAAAGAATTTGAGTAAGTAACTCTTTATTTTGTTGAGGATACCTAAATAAGAAATTTATAAAAATATAACTAAAATCACTAGGGGAAGATTGTCATGACAAACGGGACAATCTATGGGAACTCAGAAAAGATAACGGAAGTAGAAAGAAATGAGAAATGAGAAAGAGGAATGAAACAAAAGAAATTAGACAAGGAAACAAAAACAAAGGTTAGTACTAATTAATTAGTACAAAGGAGAAAAGGAATTTCAAATTCCAGAAAAACAAAATATGGGAAAAAGCCTTTTTTGACACCTTGTCAAGGATAGAGAAATCGCCGGGAGAAGGCGGCCTAAAAAACGAAAAAGGAAAAACATATCTCGACACCTGTCAGAGATAAAATGGGAACAGTCGGGAAACGCAGGAGAAAGAAAAGTGGAAAACATTTGATTATCTCTAGTGCACAAATAAATCAAGCCATATAAAGAGAAACTGGTGGACACAAATTTCAGACACAAAATAGAGACAAAACCGAGACGACGAATTAGACAGAGTCGGACGAAACGTTATTGGAAAACGATTTGTGAAGAATAATTTTGAGGTATAATTGTTGGAAAAGATTTGGGAAACGAATAAGTTGAGAAATAAACGAAAAGAAGTTATTTGAATATTTGAATAAAGTTGCGAAGAATGTCAAAGAAAACAACCGACTCTAAGTCCCAAGCGATAAACCAATCAGTAGTTAGTGATCTTTCAATCCGGTGTTGTACACAAGTGCTATTCCTCACTGAGTGTTGCAATAAGCATTGTATAGTCAACGAGCAGAGTGTTGAATTGATTGTCAGTGTTAAGTGAAAATTATTTGTGATTATCAATAAAGATTTCTGTTGTCAAGTGTTATTTGTGGGTCAGTCAAATATACGCTTGGAGACAGAGTAAAAATTTTAATTTTGCAATGATTATCACCAACCCAACAACCCAACAATTTGAACAATTTAATAAAATTCTTTACATGAATAATTTGATATGATTCTTTGCTCAAATAATTTAATATAATTCTTTGCTATGTTGGCGTTCTAAGGAGTTTTTTGTCAAACTTGACTCAGAAGATGATCTGTTTCCAAATGAGTTATTACTAGAGGTGAATAGCATATCTCCGAGGTAAAGCCTAAAATGCCAAATACGACTATTTACAAGAACCAACTGTATACCCGTGTAGATGAGACGCGTTAGTACTGTATACAGCGGTGCTATTTATGGATAAAATTGAGCTGGCTTAATCCTAAGAGAGAGAGAATCAAAACCTATAATACCTTTATTCTACATAGCTTTCATATGCAGTACTATATCCACGCATTCTCCCAATAAGAAAATTTAAATTCTAATAACTACTATAATATCGAACCACGGAAAAACACTAAAATATTTTTCATGACGAAACATTTATTCATTTCCAAATATTGTACAAGACTAGCAATAAATCGTAGATAAGTTATCAGGATCATATCAAGTCGGAAATTTGGATCATCCAAGTCAACGTTGAAATAAACATGTCTCCGGGACCTGAGTAACTGTTGAATATTGAAAGATCTTGACGATTTTGTTGGCTTATTGGAATCCACGGAAGTTCCTTTTAATGCTATTGGTAGAGAGAATGATTTGCAGAGAGGCAGTCTTCTACATCACCTATTGAGGAAGTTACTAGCTTCTTTGCTCATTCAATGGAAAAGGAATCATGTGCTTGAATGAGGACAAAAATCAATTCAGAGACTAAAAAATGGCTACAGATGGAAGTTGACTTGATCCGACCCACTAACAAAACTATTTATGGCTTAGGGAGCGTAAAATGTACTTCAATAATTAAGAAATCGTCAGGTAACGATCAAAGAAAGAATGAAATTACATGAATGAAAGATCGAACTTATCTTGGGGCAATCGACATCAAAGGAGCAACGAATTATGAAATCATAAAAGGAAATCTAACTAAGGAATTCCAGTTACTGTGTGTTAAATGCAAAGACCCGAATTAACTGAATAAGTGTGAAGAATTTTAAAGATTAAAAGCGGTGACTAGAAAGGAATTTATTGAAAAGAACAAACTGTGTAGAAATTGTTTGAAGAAAGATCATTTTATAACGGAATGTAGGAAAATCGTACTCTGTAAAGTGGTTAGTTGTTCAACGAAAAACAACTATTTACTTCATGAAGAAAAGAGGAAAGAAAAATGAAGTTATGATGATGATGACGACTTGTACTGATGTAATCAAAACTGAGAGCTGAGTATACTTAAGCTTGAGGACGATTCCCATTTATCTTCAATTGAACATTAAAACAATTAAAGAGAATGCTCTACGTGACAATACAAGCTCAGAAGTTACATTAGTGGTCGAATTGCTGAGTAGCTGGGACTCGATGGAGAAGAAACTATTGTTGCAGTAGGCATTATCGAAGTAAACGTTCAAAATATGAAAACAAATTCAGTACATAGGACTTTGCTGAGTAATGATTGAAAAATGGGAAACGAATTTAGAGCTCTCTCGGTAAGTAACGTCGCTGGGGATATGAGGGTGATAAATTCGCTTTAGGAAAAGAAAAAACGAACTCATTTGAAATGAGTCAATTTACCGATGCCGAACAAAAAAAAAGAGGTTAAAGTGTTAATAGGTGCCGAATATCATAGGAAGGAAATTGTTGACCGAATTGGTGAACCTTTTGGTAAATTGACACCTCTTGGGTAGATATGTGTGTTGGGCTAAAACCGAGAATTGAGAGTTTGTTTTAATGGATCGAAAATACCAAACACAAAAACCGCACAAAGTTTAAAAAAATTTATGATCAAGGTTTAATATAAAATAAATTACAACATAAAATAAATTACAGAATCAATAAAATCCGTATAATAGAATAAAGAGATAAATAAATTTAAAAAAAATTGATACTAAAGATTTCGATGGAAAAATAATAAAATGTAAAATAGAATTAGTTGAAAATTATTTAAACTATAAAATTTATAAAATTAAATCGTTGAAATAATAAAATTAATTAACATTATTTAAATTGTAAAGTTTATAGAATTAAATGGTTAGAATTATGTAGCTTATGAAATTTATAGAATCAAAGTGTTTAAATTAATAAAAACTATAATAAAATTAACCAAAATTATTTAAATTATAAAATTTATAAAATTAAATTATTAAAATTAATAAAAAATTAAATAATTAATTAATTAAATCAGTTAAATTAAAAAATAAATAATTGCAAAAGTAATACATGCAAAAGTAATTCAAATTTATCGCATGCTAATTGGATATAGTAGCAGAAAATGTGTAGGCGTGCAATCAAATCAGTATAAATACTGTTGGGCTGGAAAGAAAGGTGATAATTTAAAAATCATAGGAGAAAAACACTAGGAAATAAAATAAAAATCAGAAACAAATCGAAAATAAATTAAAAATCCAGACAAATAAACAATAGGAATAAATAATAACAAATTAGCTAAGGAGAATTAAAACAAAAAATAAAAATGAAAAATTAAGATAAGAAAATCGGAAAAATAGTAAAATAATAAAAATTAAATAATAAATAAAAAAATAAATAAAAAATACAAGAAAACAATAAGGAAACACTAGGAAAACTACGAAAAACAAAGAAACCGAATTAAAATAAAGAATTACACCGCGCCCAATTTTGATTGGTCCGCACAAACACAAAATTAAGTATATAAGGGAAACACTGAAATGAAATTTTTAGTGTTAACCAACCAATTTTTAAGGTAAGTTTACACATATTTGATACTCGAGTGTTAACCAACCAATTTTTAAGTTTTAAGTTCATACAGCAACTCGAAGACAATTAAGGACTATTCCCAGAGACTTTCGAATCAACAAATCACTCGAGGATCCATATTTTTCATTCGACGGAATGATAGTTAAGAAACCAAGTAAAATTTTGTTTATATTTTGAATTAGAGATGTTTAGTAAATTAAATCTTTTGAATATGATTTGAAGTTTTAGTAAATTTCATGATTTTTTAAAAGAAGTGTTTTCCTTGTTTACCATTTAATTAATTAAATGTTTATGATTTAACTGAATTCCGATAGATAATGTCTAGAATTTCGATATTTAATATGCTCACATTTGATGAATTTTAATGCATTCCGCGAAGCTGAGGTTCAGCTGGCCACAGCTCGAGGGACACCGGTTGTTCCTCTTGCCAGAAGGTCGACTGTTACTTCAGCGGCGAAGTGGTTGAAAACGGGTCATTGTGGGGGTTTACTCACTGATCTGTCGCCACCGGAGAAGAAAGAGCAAAGTCGGCAGAATAAAATGGTACAATTGAGAAATGCGAGATTTTCCACTAAAGAGCGTGTATGACCCTTTGCAATGACTAAGGTGATCGAATCATCGTCCGTCGAGCATCACTCCAGAAACTCATAATTCTCGAGCTGTATCTGTCATCGTTATAATCTTCTAAAAATCATATACAGTGCCGATCTGGTCTCGCGTTGAAAGTTCGACCTCTATTTTCACGATATTAATGTCCTCCAAGAATCATCGGAATGCTAAATAAAGTGGAAAACACCATCTTCGCCCAAAATCGTTGTTTTGAGTATATCGTGTCATAATAGATGAGTCAGTCAGAAGTTGAGAAAATACGAGAGAATTGTTAGACATATTCGAAATACAATAATTGTTTTCACCGCGATTTGACTATCGAGACTTATTGCACTAGCAACCTCATGCGAGGGACCGGCAAACAACACTCATTCATAAGGAGACGATAGTTTTGACGAATAAAACAATTTGTGGCTGACAGTTAAAAACACATGCAATTTGATAGAAGAGTCGAGTTGTGCTGATTTTCAATTTAAAATAAACGAAATAAGTCTCCATTCCAAAAGGTTTCAAAATTGTAAAGTGACTTAATATCAAAGCATTAAATGACTCGCCTCCAAAACCACGTTGTGCTATTTAGGTTTTCCTCATGGGGACTACCCAAAAATCTGAATCGCAGTAAGAACTGTCTCGCCCGTAAAGTCTAGTTCGAGATGAATTACGTCGTCCAGTTCCACAAAATATCACAATCAGCTAAGCACATTTTTAGGCAATATGAACGCCATCAGATAGACAATCGTAACAGCTGATAATTTTTAGACCATCGATCACATCGACATAACACTATCGCACGCACAGCTGAGCATTCACACGCTAAATCTACTCGTCGAATAACATCCATGTGCCAAATTACACGTACATAATTATCGCACGATCGACAATCACATACACATGAATTGAAAGGGAAGCCAGTTAACCAGACACCTGCACTTTCACTAATCGAATCACACCTAAAATACAGAGATAACTCCACAGAGACGTACAATGGCACTGATAATATTACATCAATCATGAAAGCGAGGTATTGAGGGTGATAACTATACGAGATAATAATCCAAAAAGTCATTCTGATAAGATCGCGAGAGTCGATCCAATAGCCAAATTGCTAAATATTATAATGTAATTATTATGCGTATTAAAAATACAGTTTTTAATTAAATGTTTTCCGGGTTTAAAACCCTATCCTCCCCCAGCCAGGATCAGGAACCCACATAAGGGGGGTAGGGATCTCCTGGCCGATTCCGACAGACTTTTCTATCAGCCGGACTTATAGGTTGTATTAACAAATAAAGTTTTTGAGGCGTGTGTGGTGAGTTGAATAACAATGATGAATTTGATTTCGTTTACAAAAATTTTGGGTAAAATGAATAATTTCAGAAGATCAAAATGGATGATAATAAAATTAAATTTTCTTTTATCTTTAAGTGAAATAGAGCTCCGACGTTTCTACCGCACACGTACGTGGATTGATTGAATTTTTGTTCATTTATTATCATTACCTTTAATTTTTGTTGTCTGGTTTGATACCGTAACCTCTGATTGAGTGTGCGGAATAGTCTATGATTCTGGAAAGCTAGATATTAATAAAATTCTTTTCAATTATTCAGGATGTCTAAAATTCCAGCAGACACCACAGTCTTACGTCCATGTTTTTCTTGCGCTAACAAAATCATCTGATCCAGACCCTTCAAACTCAGAATGGCCTCCTTAAGAAGAAGTCAGGTCATCTGGAGGGGACTTATTTCTCCCCAGCACAAATGAAAGAGGTGAGGATGAAACTCATCCGGGTGGAGAAGTGCCGAGACGATTTTTTAGAAGAAAATCGTGCCTTACGCACCCTAATCAAAGAACAGTCTAAAGCGCTGCACAAGGTTTACGTGCAAGCATCAATTACAAAGAAAATAGTGGATATCCCCATCGCGGAAGAAGACAACATATTCCCGCCCCACCACTTCTCGGGGATGTCATTGACCAAATCAGTCAACCAGGCATATTTGAGCCATTCAAATATTTCCCAGCCGACGGTTCCGGCCGAAGTCATCTACACAGGCACCAGTCGAGCTGTTCCAAGAGTGGTAGACCTAACGACCCCGGTCACTCTCCCGGAGGTAAAGAAAGGCACCAAACGCCGGCAACCCTTTAGGGCCGAGCGCACCAAAAGAAGAAGGGCCCTCCTGGCCGAAAGAGAAGCGGCTCTGATCGCCTCCGCTCAACCACCAGCTCCGGTGCCTCCTACGGAATCCAGACTTCGTTCTCCTCCTGTCTTCAGGGTAGTTCCGCCCACCAGCACGTCATGGGAGGAAAACGCCAGAGATTTTTTTTGATCTTGACGAGATCTTTTCAGGAACTTCCACGAACACCTTGTGATTCGATTCCTATGCAGTCTATGATGTTAATTATGAGTGTAATTTTTGGTCATGTTTTTATAAATATATCTTGTTGTTGTCGCTTATAAATGTATTTTCTTGCGTGGAGAGACGGATGAACTGATTATGAGGGTTTGATTGAATATTGGATAAAGATAAATCGGCGAATTGGGTGTCATAGTAGGGACTGGTCGATAACCGGAATGATGCATGAGATTTTGGAATGATGAAAATGACGTAAGTCCTTTTAACGGCAGTCGAGTGTTAGTGAAGTCGAGTTGCGATGAAGGAGTAGTCCTAAGGCAGGGACTCACCTGCTTCATCGTAGCTCGCCGACATGGCACAGCACCAACATGATGCGAATCATGGGTGTCATGCTCGAAGTATGATCGTGTGTGTTTTGGTTAAGGGTCCCGTGGGACGATGACATTCTGCATGTGCAATTAGGACGATCAACCCATAGGATGTAAAAATGTTTTTCTGACCCGACCCAAGACCCAGCAATACTGATTGAAAATTCAGTCAAAACTAACTAGTTTAATCTGAAGTAAACATTATTTACCAGACATTGTTAGGCACTCTCAGTTTTCAGTTTATGCAATCGCGGTAAGTTGGATTTTATTTTGGAAATTTTATGGGAAATACAATTTTGTATAAAGTATATAGTAATTTCATTATTTAATAAAATTTTAAGTTGAATTTAGTTTTAATTAATTTTGGTGTTTTGTTTATTTCGTTTTTAAAAATTTGAATAAATATTTATGGTTGGATTTGTTTTTTTCATGATTTTTATATTTTGGATGCCCTCCAGCTTGGGATACGTTTGTAAACCATTGGCCGAAAGACTGATAGACAGCAGATGGTTGACCAGTTTGGCACATCGTTTTATAGGATATAGTTAGAGATGGGGCGGATGGGAGGACATAGATTCATTCTGGACAGTTTGAAGCATTGTTTTGACTAGAAATAGCATAGAATGGGTTCGTTTTAGTAGAACATAGGCTGGAATTTGAAATACAGGCAGGTCCCTGCTCAAAATCTTTGAAGAACAAGTTGAATTTTTACAAGTACGGCAGAACATATGGAATGACATTTTTTAACTGGGAAATAAAATATCTACAAATATTACAGACAACACATAATAACTTATAAATAGAAAAATAAGGGCGGATACCTGTGCAAAAAGATAACGATAGAAGACAACTAGAAATCAGGACCATAATTAAATGAAGACATGTCAATGATCCAACAATAGAAATAGACAACGAATAATGACGTAAAACCTTCTATCGGCAGTCTAGAACCCGAAAAGAAAATACAATGAGGAGTAGTTTTAGCAATAAAGCTCACCTGCTCATTGATTTTTGACCATTGTATACAATACCAACATGGTCATCGCCATGGGTACACAGATGGCTTAAAGACAATAGTTATGAAGGCGTTTAGGAAGGAGTCGCTGAAAAGATCAATAAATACCCCCTAACACATTTGAAAATAAAATGACACACCCCTAAGCGACCAACATGTGTAACACCAGTAATAATCAGATGACCTAAAATTATTAAAGTTTATTCAAATTAATTCAAATTTATTCAAACTAAATTAAATTGATTTAAATTATTTTAAATTAATTCAAATTATTTTATATAAATTAAAATAAATTCGAAATAACTAAAAATTTTTAAAATTCATTAAAATTTATTTAAATAAATTCAAAAATATTTAAATTATTTCAAAAGTATTCAAAATAATTCAAAATAAATCAAAAAAATCAAAATCATTTTATTTGAATTGAAATAAATTCCAAATAATAATTAATTTAAAATAAATGAAAATTAAATAAAATTAATTCAAATTACTTCAAATAAATAACCAAGAAATAATGAAAATCGATTATGGTGACAATTTTTGAATATAAAAAGCTTCCGGACATGGAATAAACATCGATATAATGCTAGAGAAATTGATACAAATTCCGGTAGACGTTACACGAGACATCAGAAGAAATTGATCTAACAATCGAGGAGAATATGACGATGGTCATTGAAAATGCATTGATTCAGTTGAATTGGTCAATAGAATCGTTTGTGGAAACTTCGAAAGAAAGTGTCGCATTGATGACAAGTGTCTTTATGATTAGGATACATCCGAAACTTGAATTTTGCCCAATGCCCGAATGCAGAATATACAGTAAGAGAAAAGCAACCTCAAACATTGATGTCGGAAACACCATCAATGGTTTAATATATGAACGAGAAGAAACTGTTATACAGTATTGGCATGAGACCAAACACTCGGAAATGAAACCATCATGTTTGTTAGCCGGAAAGAATTATATAAATCTTGAGGCATTATACAAAATTTTGTAGCTTTCATCACTAATAAAGACTTTAACATTTGATTGTAATCTTTGGACTTCAGCTTATATATTACAATTGAATTCCTCTCTCCCGTTTCGACTCTACTAAATTGAATTTATTTAATCAAATTTCTCTTACGATTTCTCCCACATCAACAGTGTCTTTCTTTGCAGCACCAGTTATTTGTTTCCCTACTATGATGTGAGATAAATTAATTTACTTGATTGATGCGACAGTGCTGACAAAAGAGATAAGTTGTCAGTTGGGAGTAGCGAGTTGATTGTGTTTCGAGGTGTGGGGTTGCTATTATTGTTATTAATATTATTATTATTATTATTATTATTATTATTATTATTATTATTATTATTATTATTATTATTATTATTATTATTATTATTATTATTATTATTATTATTATTATTATTATTATTATTATTATTATTATTATTATTATTATTATTATTATTATTATTATTATTATCATTATTATTATTATTATTATTATTATTATTATTATTATTATTATTATTATTATTATTATTATTATTATTATTATTATTATTATAGCTGGTGAAAGAATGATGAGGGCAAAACTGATTTTAAAATTTTATCTTTGGAAATAATATATTATTGTGACTTTGAAAATATCGCTAATCAGTGTATCGTGGATTATCGAATTTTTGAAGTTATCGATAATTAATTATTATTAGTACACCGATCCCTCCCTTAACGAATTAATTCCTTCCAAAAAATTTGAACGTAAATCAAAATTTCGTCAAGCGAATTTTTTTTTTAATTATCGGTAATATAAACCAAGAATTCTGATTAAAAACGGTAATTTATAAATTAAAAAATCCAATCAATTCATATTATTGAAAAGATTCGTAATTCAAAACAAAAATAATATGTATTTTATTTATTCACAACAAAAATATATATCTATTACATAAATAATTCAAGGAACATTAAACATTTAATTAACTTAGTAAATTCGTAAATCGATTTTTTTTTCGTAAACTAAGATTGTGAATTTTTTTCTAAATTAAGTTATAGCGAAACTTCGTAAAAAGAGACTTCATAAAGCGAGGGATTGGTGTATTATCATTATTATTATTATTATCATTATTATTATTATTATCATTATTATTATTATTATTATTATTATTATTATTATTATTATTATTATTATTATTATTATTATTATTATTATTATTATTATTATTATTATTATTATTATTATTATTATTATTATTATTATTATTATTATTATTATTATTATTTGTATTATTTGTATTATTATTATTATTTTTATTATTATTATTATCATGAAAATCATTAGTATTATCGGGAATATTATAATATGTACCATCATTATTAGTATTATTATTGATACTATGAGTAGTAGTATTATAATTATTATTGTAGTATAATTATTATCACTATCATCATTATTATTATTATTTGATTTATCTTTCTCATTTTTAATTTCTTTTTACTTCTGTTTTCTTTTCTGAGTTCCCATAGATCGTCCAATTTGTCATGACGATCTTCCCCAAGGTAATTTATTTATTTATTATGTTATTTTTCATTTAGGTATCCTCAACATATCTCCCCCTTTAAAAAATTTCGTCCTCGAAATAAATTAAAATTTTGAATTTTATTTATTTTGTTAATTGCCCTTTTCATTTTAAAACCCCCAAATAAATAATTATCCTTTTCTATAGTTGTTGGAGTCTATTGTAATGTATATTATATTAATTCGCTTGCTATTTTAACTAATAACATGTCCTATGTGTTTTGGTGACCGCACTGGATAAAAGTGTTACTAACAATCCAAACACTACTAATACTCATATTCCTATCAAAACTTGTGATTATAATAATGGTGATCCTAAGAATAACAACAACAATAGTAATAATCTAACACTAACAAATAATAACAATACCAATAATAACGATGACAATAAACATTAATCATAAAAACTACAACAATAAAATAACAATAACAATAAAAATATCTTAATAATGATAATAGTAATAATGATTCTAATACCAATAATATTAATATAGTACTTTAATATTGATAATAGTAATAACAATAATATTTAATACCGACAACATTAATATAATAATAACAATCGTACCAATAATTTGATTATTAATTATAGCAATTATAGTAATAATGGTCATACTATTAATAATAAGAATAATACTTATAACAATAATAATAACAACAATGATAATAATGACATTGATAATATAATAAACAGAGAAATAGATGAAGCAGCCATCCTCAATTTCAAAACAGCTCTTTGTCGCATTGCGTACCAGATCAAATGGAACAATACAATACCGCATGAAAATGAAAATAGCGAAAACCAGCTCCCAGTATACATAAACACAGATAAACTCTATCAACCAAATCCTGATGCAGAATTATATTCAACACTCTCAAAGGTCTGTCACAAAATCATGGAGATAGTTGAGAAGGAAAGAAGAAAACCATATCTCTCAAACCTAACGAAAGACGAACAGGCAATATTAAAATCCCTTAAAAATAAACCGTACGTTTACTTACCAAGTGACAAGGGGGGAGAATTTTGCATTATAGAGAAGAATCGTTACTGTGAAGCTGGTTACGAACACCTCAGCAACATTGAAACATAGAAGAAAGTCAGCCGCATGTCACCAAACACCATCGAAATGAAGATCAACAAAGTATGGAAAGCCATAGCTTTGGAAATAAGGCTCAACAACAGAATAACCAACAGCTTCGTCACAAAAAATTCTGATCTTCCTAACTTCTACCACCTAATTAAAACTCACAAAGAGGGTCCTGGTATCAAAATTAGACCTATAGTGTCCAACAAAAATGGACCAACAACTAAAACATGTTGGCTCCTTGCAAAGATCTTGAAACCTTTATTGGACACGATACCACACCATCTTCAAAGCAGCGACTGCCTCATGACAAGACTAAATAATAACATGACTTGTCATAGAGAATTCCAATACCCATTTAGTCTTGATGTCGTATCACTATACACATCTATCGAACCAACAGAGGCTATTCAATGTTTAGAAAAGGAATTAAGAGAAAGCAACTTGTTAATAAAGGAAATGAATATCGAGAATATCACCAAACTACTTACTGTTATCCTCGAGAACACCTATTTTACCTTTGAACAAAATATCTATAAACAAGTTAAAGGTCTGCCTATGGGTTCTAGCATATCAGGACTGCTAGCAATCATCTTTATGGATAACCTCGAACGACAGACACTGAGGACCATACAACCCATCGGTTTCTATGCAAGATATGTAGATGATATCTTCATCTTGACCAAAAACAGAAAAGAAGCGGAGGAAATATTTCATACATTCAATGCGGCTCATCAAGATATTAAGTTCGAAATCGAATATCCGGAAGAAGATGGATCCCTCAATTTATTGGATTTGAGAATCAAAATAGAAGAAAATACTCCAACATACGGGTTCTACAGAAAACCAGCTCGCAAAGAAATATTTATGCACCAAAGATCAGCGCTTCCATACTTACAGAAAGTACATGTCATAAGAAACGAGAAACGAAGAATAGCCAATCGATGCACGGAGAAAAACGAAAACTTTAAAGAGCAATCAAATTTCAATAAAATCCTACACCGAAACGGATACCAAGGTGAGGACATTGAAAAAATGAATTCTACCCCAAGAAGATCTAGGGAATTAACACAAAAGAATCAGAAATATTTCTATCTGAATATCCCATTCATCAGTGACATACTCGACTTCAAGATCCTGAAAGAACTTAAACGTACCGGTCTTCCAATTCGGATAGCACATAAATCTTGGACATTGAGAAGGGCTCTGGCAGGCAACATAAATAGAGAAAACAATTGCACAATGAAAAACTGCCAGACACCGAAAGATATGTGCTTTAGAAAAAACATCGTCTATTGCATCACGTGCAATGTATGCAATGAAATCTACATTGGAAGTACCCTCAGGACATTGCACCAAAGAGTTAAAGAACATCTAGATCCTGGTGGAACATCCTCGTTGAGCAGACATCTCCGGCGGTGTCAGCCAACAGAGGAAAGAAAAAATATTTCAATAGAAATCATAGCTAATGGAAACATCCAAAAGAAAAATGTCAGAATCAAAGAAGCAATTCTCATCATAAACAGACAGCCAAAGATCAACACTAAAGAAGAAATCAATGAAATCATGAATTTGATCTGTTGTCATTGACTTTGAGAATAACTGACAATATATAAAGAAATTATAAAAAAAATAGAATAAATTAAAAAGTAATAATTAGAATAATATAGAAAAAATTTTTAAAAAATAGGGTTTGAAAATCAAAATTGACACATTTATTGAAATATTTAAATAGCATATATAAGTAGTTATTGGAGGCTTTATTTAAAATATTTTCAAATATTTTATTAGGCTTCTAGAAGCTAATTATAGAAGCTGTAAAAAATTTAAAAATTTTTAGTTTGTGTCATTTTGAAATTTTAAATGTAAAAATTATAAAAAAATTTTAAAAGTTTTTAGTAAAACAATTCATTATATTTACAACCAATGAGAATTAAGAGAAAGGAAATAAAAGAAAGATTGAAGGGTATTTTGAGGAAGAACATTGCTAAATTCCAGGAGATTGACAAGGACTATCGTATAGTCGAAAATTCTTTCATTAAATACATTATTTGCAGCAAAAGGCTTAAATTATCATTTTATTGTTTTAAATAATAAATGCTGCTACCAAGCAATCATCATTTTATACAATAATAATAATAATAATAATAATAATAATAATAATAATAATAATAATAATAATAATAATAATAATAATAATAATAATAATAATAATAATAATAATAATAATAATAATAATAATAATAATAATAATAATAATAATAATAATAATAATCGTAATAATGGTATTAATAATGACAATAGAAATAGTATTAATACAAACCGTAATGGGATTTATAATAACGGCCACTGTAATAATAATGAAAATTTAAAGGATAATAGGCATCTTATCAGAATAATAATAATCCTATTAACAATAATAATAGAGTTATATGTCATTGTAGTCTATTAGGGTGGGTTCAGGTGGGTATAAGTTGTGCTGATAATGACACTGTTGTTTACTAACATTATCTAACCTAGGAGTAGAGGCGGGAAAAATAGACTTGATTTTTTGAGTTTAGTATAAATATAATTTATAGTAATAATTGTAACTTGGTCTACTATCATAATATATCCTGGGGCGGGGGGGGGTATTTATGAAAAAATGTAAATTATACTTCGATTACGCTTAATTGGGACACCGCTTAATTGGGACACCGCTTAATTGGGACAACCGCTTAATTGGGACAAATCTCAAAGAACCGAAACCAAAACAAGAAACCACTAGTAAATTTATATGTTTAATTGGGACAGTAAATTTAAGATCACAGCACATATTATGTTACACATATTCTCAAGAAAAAATATGTACAAAGAATTTGACATGATGCGTTGTCTCACAGCTGATTGGTGCGGCAACTGTCTCATTTGTTGCTTATTTTTTCAGTTACCAACACACCTCGCGTGTAAACAGTGCGTGAACTTATTTTTTGTCAATTTTATTTTTCAAAAATGTGTCCCTTGCCAAAATGCCAAGAAATGATTTGACACTTTCCAGTAAAATTGCTTTACTAGATAAAATAAAAAGCCAGCCAATTAATACAAGTTATCGTCGTCTCGCTGAAATAACTGACGTACCAAAATCTACCATATCGCGTGTCTTACGCAAGAAAGTCAACTGCGTGAGGAATCGGTATCACAAGAAGGACAAGCAAAAGAAGACGCGAGGGGAAGGATCCCAATGTCGAAGAAGCACTAGATCAATGGTTTTTTATTGTTAGTGGCAGAGACGTAAATATCAACGGCCCAATATTGAAGGCGAAGTCAGAGGAGTTAGCTAAAAAAACTGGGCCGCAACGATTTCAAAGCAACTGATAGTTGGTTATACCGATGGAAAGCAAGACACAGTATTAAATTTACAAAGTGCACGGTGAAAAGGGCAGAAAAGTGCCGAACAGTGGAAAACTACGAGAATTCCTACTTTTTTAGAGAATTTTTGTGCTGATGACATTTACAATGCTGATGAAACTGGCCTCTATTATTGTACTATGCCAGATGGTTCCTTATGCTAGTAGTATGATTGGTCACCGCCCGGCCAGGTCCCCGCCCGGCCACATATACCCCCCCCCCCCCGGGAAATTTTTTTTTTAGAACGATGCCACATATTTTTAGAACTATTACGTAATCAATGCCTAATATTTATATAACGATGCCTAATATTTTTAGAACTATTGCGTAATTTTTTAAATTAATTGGCCGGGCGGTGACCTACTTTTTTTCTTCCCAAAAGTAATGTTCCCACCAACAGATTTTATTGAACGATATCTCATCTTAAAGCCCAGTCCAAGACCTTTCGAATGAGCTATAGGTATTTTATATATCTTTAATAGTTTTAATGTTATTAACAATTGATGACCACCATCTTTTGAACGTTAAATTATTATTATTATTCAAAATATTATTAATTGGCTCAGCGGTGACCTACTTTTTCATCCCAAAAATTAATGTTCCCACCAACGGATTTTATTGGACGATACCTCATCTTAAAGCTTAGTGCAAGACCTTTCAAATGAGCTATTGAAGGTATCATCATCATTAATATTAACAAAGAGAATGACTCACTCAACGATGCCTAATATTTTTAGAACGATTACGTTATACTTTTAGAACGATGCCTAATATTTTTAGAATGATGCCTAATATTTTTAGAATGATGCCTAATATTTTTAGAACGATGCCTATTATTTTTTAGAACGATGCCTAATATTTTTAGAATGATGCCTAATATTTTTAGAACGATGCCTATTATTTTTAGAACGATGTCTATTATTTTTAGAACGATTACGTCATACTTTTAGAACGATGCCTAATATTTTTAGAATGATGCCTAATATTTTTAGAACGATTACGTCATATTTTTAGAATGATGCCTAATATTTTTAGAATGATTACGTCATATTTTTAGAACGATGCCTAATATTTTTAGAACTATTAATTTTTGTTTTAATTATCGATTACATATTAATTTAATTTGTTATTATTATTATTATTATTATTATTATTATTATTATTTATTATTATTATTATTATTATTATTATTATTATTATTATTATTATTATTATTATTATTATTATTATTATTATTATTATTATTATTATTATATAGTCTATCCGACAAAATATTCTTTCCCCCTATGGGTACTGCTCATAAGGGTACTACTCACACTCAACAAGTCACATGGGTACTGTTCATATTATTATTATTAGTATTTTTTTTTTTTCAAAGATATTTAGTTACATGCTCACTGCAAACTAAAGTAAATATGAACAGTATTATCAAATTAAATAAAACTTAATAAAAATTTAAATTCTTTTAATGGCTCAAAACAAAGTCCTAATCCATAGTGACAACATTACTAGTTTTCAATAATAAAACAATTTTTAATATACTTTCTATGTTTAAACACTTAAGGAATGATTAATAATATTACACAATATAATGATTTTTATCCATAGAAAGAAATACGAAAACTTTTCATTAATATAAATCAACACAAATCAATGTTTTTACAAAGTTATATTAATTTATCACAGGAAAAAGATATTAAAATCGCTTAATCACTCAATTGTACATCATCAATATCAATTTCGTCACTCAATTGTACATCATCAATATCGATTTCGTCACTCAATTGTACATCGTCAATATCTATTTCATCATTAGGATCATCACCAGAATCGAAATCTGGACTTAAACCATTGAAAAGTGGACCCACTTCCTCATCACCAGAAACAAAATCTGGACTTAATCCTCCGAATAGTGGCCCAACTTCTTCAAATATTTGATCATCATTTATATCATCTAGTGCTAAATAATGACCAAATGCGAGACTGGAATTTTTCCCCACCCAAAACCGCTTGTCGTCGTTGTTTGACAACGCGATTTTATTGTTTTTAAATGTGTACAATTGGTGGTTCCGCGTCCCTATCCTACTTTGTGGCACAGAAAATACTACGTTGTTATTGTAGCATTCTAAATATGAATCGTGCCTAATTTCTGTACCTATTAACCTGACTCCTTTTGCTTTTAAATGATCTTTAGCCCCTAACAAACTATAGCACTTGGGTCTTAAGAAAACCCATTCCTTATACCCTAGACCTTTACTTTCATCTTTAAATTTACCTATCACCGAATCAAGGTTTCTAGAGTATAAGGGATGTGCAGGGTCATAGTTGGAAGTGTCTAAAAGATTGTCACGAATCATTGCCGGAAAAAGAGTGTCAAGCTTACAGTTCCTAACCTCAAGAAAAAAGAGTCAGTATCGCCGGCAACGATATTTATCTCACATTTAAATTCATTTCTATATTTAGCCAATTCTTTATACTGTAACTGGTACATCCTCAGTTTAGACAGGTCTAGCACCGTTTGGCCAATGTAACTAGGCCTTTCTAAACATATAGAATCCTTATTGAGATGTGCAGCAATCAAGTCATCATCAATTTTGATAGATTTCTTGAAAGTCGGCTTTGAAGCATATACAATCATCTTTTCAGATGAATTGCATAGCCTCAAATTCATCCGTTTTTTAAGGTTTTCTACGGATTTCCCATACAGACTATTATTAAATAATTTGTATAGATCTCTATGCAGCTCACATGTAGAATTGGCTCTCAAATTAGTGTTTTTGTCTATGTAAGATTTAAAAATGGGTGCATGCTTAAATTTGATTGCTCTATGTACATTTTTAATAATAGCCCCCAATTCTATATACAACTTGAGAAGTCGCCAATGAAGAACATGGTTCTTCTTCGGCCAATGCGTGAGCATCAGCTTCTCAACTTTAGAATTTGGCGGGCACATCTTTTCAGGAGCAAGAGGAAAATCATTCAGAAAATCATGCAAACAATCAGGGATATCGATATCTACCTCCATAGTATAACCATATGGAAGGTTATCGATATCAGCATTCATACATTCATTCAAGACAGAATCAAGATCATCATACATCCAAACAAAGTCAGCATAAGGCAGATTTTGGCTTAAGGCCCAACCATACAAGTTATTAATATCAATATACAAGAGTTCTGTGTCTTCAGAACTTGCAACATAATGTTTGTTAACAAATGTTAACCCACCCCGTATCCCTCCTTCATAGAAATTAAACATTTCCATGTCCTGCAAAAGTTCAATGGGTTCCGTTAATGTCATAAGCGCAGAGGCCCATGACATACCGGGAATGCCATAGAAATTAAGAGGCTCAAGACCATTATATGCAATGGCCTTTTCACGGAATTGTTGAAAATAGTCTGCGAGGAGAAACACGTCTAATTTAAGGTAAGTTAACATGTAATCTAACATGTTGTTACAGTTTTGCTGAGTCCAAATTACTTGGGCTAATGCATATTCATCATTAGACACTGAATCCCAGATAGGTGGCAATTCAAGAGTCGATTCCAGAACCTCAAGAGATGTGGCAAAGTCATAAGGAAAGATACCTTTGGCTCGAACAATTGCGCCATCGAAAACAGAAGAAGTTAAAGGCAGATCGGAAAGAGTCTTAACCGCTTTTGCTAAAGAAGAATTAACAAACTGCATGCTGTCAATAAAACGAACAGACAATTTGTTAATGTACGCGATGAGGGAGATGAATTTCTCAGTAGTGGTCGGAATAATATTTAATTCCCAAGAAGGAAAATTATTGAGACCGTACTTCAAAATATGATGGAGATCATACCCCCTCAAATTGTGAAAAACCACAGGTAACTGTTTCTGAATTCGTCGAGAAACATTACATTTCCTACAGGCAGCACCAAGATACTTACCTGAAAAGTGACAATGATCCCTAACTCTATTTCTAATAAATTTTTTACAAAGGTAGCAGGTTCTGGAATCACGAAAGGCCCGCTCTTCAGCGAAAGACAAGGTTTGCATGGGCTTTTTCCCATTAATTTCGTAATATGGCAGGACAATTGTCATAGCAATTTCCTCCAACTTACGCAAGAAAGATAAGATGCAATCATCCCCAACAAACTCATAATAAAATTTGGAGTTATTATAATTATTTATTAATAATAAACCTGCTGTTATTGGCAAATGCTTTTGATGGTGTATTATATCCCCCGGTAAAATTGATTCAAAGTCTGCATATATCACGAATGGCGGGGTTATGGTTTTCGCATAATTTTGAAAAATCAAATTTTTCTCTTTAGGTAGCGTGTATAATGTAGTACCTATCTGGTTTTTAATGCATAAGGCAACGTGAA
Source organism: Schmidtea polychroa (assembly GCA_959609185.1). Lineage (NCBI taxonomy): Eukaryota > Metazoa > Platyhelminthes > Tricladida > Dugesiidae > Schmidtea > Schmidtea polychroa. The sequence continues at coordinate 289,409 of CAUHTR010000003.1, read as the reverse complement.
TATCAAATGCATTTTTATGTCTAAATCCGTTAAGACAATGGGGGCACCAGTTTACTTTAATTTGAACACTACAAGAGCTACTACGGTGCGAGTTCATTAATTTTTGCAAATTGAAAACTGCGGTATAATGGAAATTATCTCCATCTTCCAATAAAAGTAAATATATGGGTTCACCACCTATGACCTTAGATCGGTGAATTATATCCAATTGAGGATGATGTGGAATATAATTATCGTCAACTATATTTTCAAAAGGCTTAGCAGGGGTCGTTCTATAAGTTAAAACATTTATTGCTAAATTTAAATCTTTATTTTTCATCTCGAATTTAGGAATATCACATAATTTCATTGGACAGTCGGAAATGGGGTCAAAATTTAACTCGTTGAGATAATTTTCATATGAACTAACACGGTACCTATGACTATGTACTACATTACGTTTTAAAAGTGCTAAAATACTATATATAAAGCACATATCATCGGTGTTTTTAACGTTTACTATTGCATTTTTAGATTTTAAAGATGATGGGGTGGGGATATAACTATGCCCAGCTAGCCTATTCATATGTGTAAATTTTGTTAATATAAAATCTATTTCTTTGATTTTAACAACCCGCCATCCACTACCCAAATATGTGAATTTTTCTATTTTATTATTTAATTTGTGAACCCCCTCACTTAGAAAACTATCTGAAAAAGCCTCTGCCCTATTCGAGAAGAAATTATCTTTAATTTCACCATCTTTTTCAAATTGAATCAAAACAGAGAATTGTATTTTCACCGACCCCATTCTGTTTATTTCATGATTTAACTTATTAACGATTTTATCGGTTATGGTTATTTGAACGATGTTATCCTTTTCTACATTAAATCGTAAATTCTTTCGAACCCCCTTAAAATCAATTTCGATTTCAGGTTCATCGTCAATATCGACTGAACCGCCTACTTGAATATTATTAACCACAGTTATTTGTTCTAATTTATTAATTTTAGATGGAGCATCAGACCCAATACTAACAGCAGGTCTTTTTAAATTAATATTTACATTAATAACATTATTAATTAGAGGTTTTGTAATATTATTTATATGTTTTGTATTATTATTTACAGGTTTTATATTATTATTTACAGGTTTTGTATTATTTACATTAGTTTTAATTATAGGTTTTGCGGTATTTCGTAGTTTGTTAAATAAATCCTTTTTATTTAAAGAGAACTGATTTAAATGGGATTTATGTATACTGTAAAACTCTAAATATTTAATGCTATGGGAAGTCTCGCATATTGGGCATATATAGTACTTGATGCCATAAAATTTACGACCATAATATTTTTTCATCACTTTGTGACATAAATTTGAGTGACCAGTTGAAGCCTGGCAGTAATGTGGATAAAATTTGCCTGTTAATTATATTTATCAATTAATATTAATCATGAAATTTATATATCATTTATATTTCTTTTATCATTTAGTTCTTTTACAATTATTGATATATGTTTCATTTAAATAAAAATGAAGTAAATATTAATAATTGTAAAATATTAATAAAGTCTTGTAAACTATAAATGTGGGATTTTATTATTATTATTATTACTATTATTATTATTATTATCATTATTATCATTATTGATGCAGCTGCATGCAGATTACATTTAAAGATTGTATGTATTACGTAATAAATAAATAGTTGATGCAGCTGCATGCAGACTACATTTAAAGATTGTATGTATTACGTAATAAATATTTAGTTTGACGCAGCTGCATTTAGACACATTTAATAAAGGGTATGTATTACGTAATAAATATTTAGTTTGACGCAGCTGCATTTAGATACATTTAATAAAGGGTATGTATTACGTAATAAATATTTAGTTTGACGCAGCTGCATTTAGACACATTTAATAAAGGGTATGTATTACGTAATAAATAATTAGTTTGATGTAGCTGCATGCTCACTGCAGACTACATTTATTGGGGCAATCATAATAAAAGAGATATGTAGCTGCATGCTGACTGCAGACTACATTTATTGGGGCAATCATGATAAAAGAGATATGTAGCTGCATGCTGACTGCAGACTACATTTATTGGGGCAATCATGATAAAAGAGATATGTAGCTGCATGCTGACTGCAGACTACATTTATTGGGGCAATCATGATAAAAGAGATATGTAGCTGCATGCTGACTGCAGACTACATTTATTGGGGCAATCATGATAAAAGAGATATGTAGCTGCATGCTGACTGCAGACTACATTTATTGGGGCAATCATGATAAAAGAGATATGTAGCTGCATGCTCACTGCAGACTACAAGATATATTATTATCATTATCATTATTATTATTATCATTAACATTATTATTATTATTATTATTATTTTAACTAATGTAGTTGCTCATTGCAAACTACAAGGAATATTTTAAAACTATAGTTTCTTAATCACTTTTTTAAACATTTGCATAACCTAATAATTTCATAATTTTCTCTATTTTCGTTATAATAATTTCAATATAACATTTTCATAATTTTCTTCATTTTCGTTATAATAGTTTCATCATAGTATTTTCTTCATTTTCATCATAGTAATTTCTTTATAATTTCCATCATAGTATTTTCTTCATAATTTCGTCATAATTACAATAATAATAATTCAAAAACATAATAATTTTACGAATAAGATTTATGCAAATGTTTAAAAAAGTTATTAAGAAAATTTTAAAAATTTTGTTAAAGAAATATAAAAATAAATAAATGCTTACATTGTGATTCCTGATCGGAATCAGATTCCTCATCAGCTACCTCCTCAATAGAAGTGAGGGCATTATTTTCATTAATAGAAGTGAGGGCATTATTCTCCTCAATAGAAGTGAGGGCATTTTCCATATTGTTTTCCTCATCAATATTAATTGGGGCGTCCATGTCATCATTAAACGCTAAAATGATTTTTAAAAAATAATATACTATAATAAAATAAATTTACTTTGTTTATTGAAAACATTACAGGAAACTGGGGCATTAGTTTGCCCAATAAATACGACATCATCATCGTCGCTAATTATAATAGGTTCTAAATAAAATAATAATTTCATAAAAATTAAAATATTTAAATTTACCGAAAATCCTATCAGCATTCAAAATTGAATCATCTTCGGTCACTTGGTACCATAAATTCTCTAAAATAATAATAATAAATAATAATAATAATAATAACTAAATAATTTACCATTTTCACCCATCAACATGGCATTCAAAATATTGTATAAATCAGCGTCCATTTTAATTTAAAATTTGTAAATTTAAGAATAATTATGACAAATTTTAGATTTGTCAATGTTTATATAGAACAGGAATATTTCCATGTCTCAACCAATCAGAATTAAGACACATTCCTGAATACTTTTTCCTCTATCAGCCAATCAAATGGTATCAAATGGGATTACACATCTTTGTTAGTCATGACTTTGTGCATGCACAATGATTGTGTAGTCTTTATTTGGATATTAATATTAATTATAATAATAATAATAATAATAATAATAATAATAATAATAATAATAATAATAAAATAAAAATAATAAAAATAAAAATAATAATAATAATAAAATAATAATAATAAAAATAATAATAATAATAAAATAATAAAAATAATAATAATAATAATAATAATAATATTAATAATAATAATAAAATAATAAAAATAATAATAATAATAAAATAATAAAAATAATAAAATAATAAAAATAATAATATTAATAATAATAATAATAATATTAATAATAATAATAATAAAATAATAAAAATAATAATAATAAAATAAAATAATAATAATAATAATAATAATAATAATAATAATAATAATAAATAATAATAATAATAATAATAATAATAATAATAATAATAATAATAATAATAATAATAATAATTAAAATAATAATAACAACAACAAAGGAAAGGATACATTTATTAAACATCAAATTTTTTATACAACAACCAAGCTAAACAATGTTGACCGCATGTTTGTGTTAAGGGATTTTGAAACATTGTTTTATTATATACAATAGGTTTCCCCATTGTTTGTAGTTTTGATACCAACAAAGCAGGGTAATAGAAACCCATTGGATCGAACACGAATATATTACTAGGTTTCATATATATAGCAATCCAATGTTCTCCACCAAGATGAGACGATTGAGTATTGACGATTATGGCTTGATTATTGCTCAAATATGGGATTTTATCAAGAGGAAAAACTCCTACAAATTCATTTCCCAATATCTGTTTTCCAATTCTATTGACCTGAACAGAACTACTTTAATAAATTAAACAGTATTGAAAAACTTACTCCATGACAACTTTTTATATTTCTGTATACATTTATACTAGCACGGTTCTATTTGCAGTAATTTGAACTTCATTTTCAAATACTCCATATATTATAACATGTACTGGTTCAGTAATGGCCTTTGCAAACTTTATATCCAGTCGTAAATTCCCGTTTTGTGGTAATTGACTCTGATTTAAATCAAAATCGGGAGCTAGAACAAATGTGAAAAATGGATATTTGCTTTTAAATTCTTCAAGAGTTATTCCGCAATTCAAATTTTTATCTAAATAACCCAGATTTCTAACAATACTCTGCATATATGTCGCACAGTAATTATCATTCTCGAAATCTTGAGTATATGTTTCTCTATAATCAGTATTTTTCGACAAAGTCAATGAAGTAACACCAAAGTTTTTGAAAATTGAGCTGGAAGCAGTATACGATCCATTATATTGCGTTTCACTTTGAAATGTTACCAGAATAAAATTAGGCATTCTTCTGTCACCAAATATTTGTTCTTTATAGAATGATGAAGCACCTTTAGCAATAGCAAATTGTACAATTTCCTTTGTTTTTAAAGGATAAATTGCATGTTTTGAATTAAGACCCAATTGATGACCAGCTAATACTGACGGGTCTACTCGAACTCTTCTCACCAATAATTTTGCATCAACTAATTGACATATTGGTGCACCAGTTACACTAGTAAGAGATAATGCAGAATCGGACCTTTTCAATCTAATATGTATATTAACTCCCGGTAGTAAATATTTCGGTTGATCCATAAAATCAAGTTGTAATGATGAGCACATAGTGAATACTTTTGAATTTTTAACCCACTTTTTTCTTTCATCATCTGTTGCTGCATAACCCATTGGAGTAAGACAGGTATTTTTAGTATCGGAATTGTAATTTAAAATAGTTTCTATCAAAGCTTTGTGAATGAATGTATTATTTCCGCCCTCAATCTTGATATTATTAAATCCCAACACTGCATCTTTAAACAGAGTATGAAACATGAAATTGTTTGGTAATACATCCGCATTGGCATCCAAAACTTTTCTATCTTTATCTACAACCTTGATCTGAACAGTCAATAAAGTATCGTTCAAATCTAAATATTCAGTTTGCGAACCATTAATATAAAACTCGATATCATTTCTACTATCAGTAATTGAATTCATAGGAAAAACTTCCTCAAAGGCTCCAAATTCTATTACAGCCTGGGGCGATGGTCTATCAAATATACATAATTCGGATTTACCACAAATCATTTTGCAAATATAGTTCCATGTCCTTTCATTCGTTTGTTTATACGTGATATTCCATGTCCTTTACGTTTTGGAGCCAGGGCTGGAGCCGGGGCTGGAGGCGTATCTTTTTGAAACATACCAGCAACTCCAGGTAGAACCTTACCTAATTCAGCTAAAGCATTTGTTTTTAGGGATGGTAATATTTTCTGTTCATTCATAATCACATCTTTAGCAGTTTTCATACCAAAACTACCAATACGTTTAAGAATAGGAAGTGCAAATCTCCCTATTGTTTTTAACCAACCTGATCCGTACTGTTTACCAATAAAATATGGTAATTCACCGCCAGATTGGCTATCGCTATACATACTAATAATATCGGAATTAGCCATCTACTTTACGAAAATGTAGTGTCAAATGAGTTTTTGAGTCTTTTGGGAAGTTTATAAGTTTTCCACTATCGTCACGAATATTTATTTCTATATTGTTTATACATGAGCTTGAAATTGGTAAATACATGGGATTATCTATATTTATATTGACAACTTCATCATGTTCGTATTTTCCAATCCATACCGATTTCAATAGAGGAACACTGGAATCACCAACTATTATAGGCTCAATAATATTAGTATATATGAACATTTGTTGATGATGTTCAAGTATTCTCGGTTTACGTATACCTGCCGATTTTTCCCGATATTGCTGCTTCTCTAATCCAAGTGTATTTGTCAAATTTTTATCAAATGTAACTTCGCAAATGTCATCATTCAAACTGAAGGTAAATAACAATTCTTTCACAATGTCCAAACTTTTAAATATGTGTGAACAATTATACTTTAAATATTTAAGTAACACATCAAGTTTATCAATATATAATTCGTCAGCGAAGGTGAATGATTCTTCAACTTCATTATTATACGACACTGAAATTTTGATTTCTTCTCTCATTACACTGTTTGCTTCAAATAGATCAAAGCGTAATAAGTATTCTGTTTCCATAATTTCATTTTTCAACTTATTGCAACCCATTCGTCTGGCATCTTCAATATATTCGAATGTTATTGTAAATGGTTTAAAATCACAACTGATATTTAAACCATCCTTGTAAAACATAGAGCAATGCGGATCTAATATTTGATTTGGAATATGATATGTTTTATCATAATTACTGATAATAAAGATACCACTACATGTTTTCATAACATTCCTTTTGAAATCAATCTTACATTGACTATAAAATGGGAATGTATTGTACACGAATGTAAAATCTTGCAGTGAAACTTCCCAGTCGCCATTTAAAGAAATCGGATTCTGGAGATTGACCATGAATTTACTGGCTTGATTATCTGGATGAATTAATGGGCAACTATTGCTTGGTAAAATAGTATAAAAATTCACTTTACTGGATCCTTTTCTGATATCCATGATGGGTTTTGATAACCATGCCATTTGACATAGTATTGTTTATCCTTGCCGACCTTTTTAGTTTTCAATATCTTTTGAATTCTAAATACTTTTGGGGGAGGAATAACTTGTAATTCTTGCTCATAAAATTTTCCTTGTACAATATTGTTATCATTGTCTTTGATGACATACATTACAGGATTCTGTTTAGTATTTATTTTTGAAATTACAAAGACTTCATCACTCCAATTCGTATCGAAATTTTTAATAAATGGTGATGCACTAATTTTACTAATTCTAACATGGTCACCTACTTTATATTTCGGTTTGTAATTTTTTCAGGTTTTTTAGAATAGTTTGTTTTTGACGTGATATCAATCGGCCTTAATCCATTCAGTCCTTGATGTGATGAGTGATTATAACTGGTTATTATTTTTGGTAAAACCAATACCCATTTTTTATTACCTTGATGCACGAATAATTTCTTTAATCTATCTCTCAAAGTTCGGTTAAATCTTTCAACATGAGCAGCTTTGTATTGAGAATGTACTGAGTAATGGTTTATTTTCAATTTATTGAGGATTTGCTTGACTTTACTGTTGTAGAATTCTTTACCTAAAATAATAATAATAATAATAAAAATAATAATATTAATACCTAAATCAGTTTGCAAGTTTTTAGGATGTCCATCTTTAAATAAATGATTAACAGCTTTGGACATTTCATCTGCAGATTTTGCCTTGACGGGTATTGCTCGGGCAAACCGACTGAATACATCAATACATGTTAAAATATATTTATACCCATTGTTAATTTTCGAATAGGGTATCATCTCCATCAAATCCATTTGCCATAAATCATTTATTCCATATGTTTTATATGCTCTTGTTGGGAATCGTTTCTGCATTGGTTTGTTCAAACTGTAGGCAAGCTGGTCTGATAACCACTTCTGAGTTTCCTTTTTCGAATTCGGAACTCTTTTCCTTAATTTTGCCACTCCACCAAAACCGGCTTCGTCTTCCGGGTTCGTCCAAATCTTCTCCATTACAACAAGAAGATTTAATATTAAATTTAATGTCTGGTAATGAAGGATTAGCACCCATTGTTTATGATCGACTTCCTATTATTCCACCTAATAATGATATTGCTAAAGGTATCAATGCACCGATAAATCCCCCTTGTTGTTTATATATAATTTTTCTCATTTGTTGACGATTTTTATTATTTACTAATGATAGCAAAGGTTTCCTATGTTTACTCAATAATTGCTTTTTAGATTTACTGATTTTAATCTTGCCTTTGACTACTTTAAGTATAATATCGAGTAAATCATCGACAACATAATTTGGAAATGATTGCAAAATACTGTTTCTTTTCATACTTGGTGCCTTTAACAGTGTATTGAAAAACGGGAAACTCCGATGATTTTTAACAACTTTTACTTTCTTAGTGGTTTTACTTTTTGGTTTAGGTTTAGGATTTTTTGAAATAAGATTCATTGCAGGAAAATTTTCTGTAATAAGTTCTTTGGATGGAGTATAACTAGTTGTTGGTGGAACTTTTGGTTGTTTTTTACCCGATATCCGTGTTTTTGAAAACATGATTTATATGTTTTCAACTTTGTTTTGAACTTTGTTTATATACCATGGCACCTTTTGGGTTGAAAATATCTGTTTTTACGCGTATATCATCAGGACATTGTTGTGTGAAATCGAGAAATATATACCCATGTGGTATTTTCGTAGCATCTTGAAATGCATTGATAAGAAAATTACGGTTATTAGGGTATGCTTGTCGTCCAAGAAAATCGATGACCGTTGAATCTCTAGGATTCTTGAAAATAACTAAATATTGTACATTTAAATTACGTGTTCGATGTGCACCACCTTGATGAAATAGATTTTGTGTTATGAAAATAACCGTTACACCAACATGTCTGCTGATTTTTGTGAATAAATTATTAAAGTCCTTTTCTTTATTGGCTTCTTGATACAAATCATCGATAATGATGACATCATCTTTCTTCAAACGACTTGACCAGTTTTTATCAAAACCCTTTACTATTTTCATGTTTTTCAACTGACAGAAACTTGATTGCGTCAATCCGTGTTCTTCGTCGGCGCCCCTATGCCAATAAATATTGTTGAATTTTGTTTTGAACAAATTTGATTTTAGTAATTTACAAACAAATAAAGTTTTCCCACTACCACTTGGACCAACGATTTGGTATACTGCATCATTTCGTAATTCCATTTTTTAAATTTAAACTATATAATTATTGTTTATATTGATAATTTAAATGAACTCTGTTTTAAAATACCTATATATATCAGAGCTTTTTATAATTATTTCATTAAAATGCTTTCAAATATAAATTACAGGGCAAAAACTGATGTATCAAAAATGGTATTTCCAATAGGGAAACCACAACAACTTATCAATAGAAGTAATAAATATCCAATAATATATTTCAAAACTGGTAAATGTAGAATTATGGGGTGTAAGGAAATAATCAAAGCTAGTGAATATAATGTTTATGATTTAGAAATACAATCGATAACCGTAACTTCCGATATAGGTTTTTCTTGTAATTTAAATAAATTAGCTAAATTAATACCATGCTTTTATGAACCAGAAATATTTCCAGCTTTGAGATATATAAAATATAACCCTATGTGTGTAAATATATTCGCTAGCGGTAAGATAGTAATTCTTGGAATAAAAAATATTGATTACAAATGTATAGTTGATAATATCATATCTGAAATTAAATCAATAATTGAAGGAAAAGAATTTTTAGATTTTTTATTATCACTTAATTAATTATTTATCATTCAATTAAAACAAAAACATGCTGCAATCTGATTGGATGATAAACAATAGTCATAGGTATAAAAACCCTGTACCATTTCATTTTAATCATAATTCACAATGACCAAGAAAATTTCAAGCACTGAAAAACCAAAAGTTGTTCCAGAACTTGTACAACCTGTTCAAATGTTCCACAACTACAAAATGTATTTTTTAAAAGAAGAAATCACTATGAAATTGGTGTCACCGATCAAGCTTATTCCTACCCAATTTCAATTCTTAACCGGCACGCTTTCAATGTTAGATATTAAAACCATAGATGATGTTTTCAAAAGGTTGAATACGAATCTATCATGCAATCAAAATGCATTTTTCAACAACCGATATGCAAAATTTTATGATTCCTTTGATGAAATCAGTTTCAAAGAAAACGAAAATTGGTATATAACAATTGCAATCCAAGGATATAAAGTTGATAATAATGATGTGTATTCTCCAATTTGGAAAATTATGTCTGCTAGACTTTCACAGTTATTTTAATGTTGTATTTAATAAATGTATTTAGTTATATTTGTTTTCGCTTATATTCTATATTTTCTATAAACAAATATATACTATAGTTTTAAAATACTAATAATGACTACAGAAAAAGGTTAATATGATTAGTTAATTATCAAATTATTTAATATTTAGAATTTATAATAAACTTTTTATTGGAAAAATTAGCAGAAATATCTTGTGTGAAAATGGAGGATATATTATCTGTTACCAATGCATTAAATATAAACTGGGTAGCGGAGAGTGAAGATTCGGGATTTGATGAAACAGATGAAGAAAACACTCAAGATGATGAGGAAAGCATTCAAGAAATTGATGAAGTTATGGAGGAATTTACGGATACTGAACCGTGTGTATATAGGGATTGTATAGATCATGTTGTTGAAAATGTTATGAACTGTGGAGATGATGAATGTGAATGTGTTAATAAATTTTAGTGTATATTTAAAGAATAATATTTAGAATTTAGAAAGTTTTGCCTTGATTATTTTTACCAGTACCATTGTGAACAGTACCCATGTGACTTGTTGAGCGTGAGTAGTACCCATATGAGCAATACCCATAGGGGGAAAGAATATTTTGTCGGATAGACTATATAATAATAATAATAATAATAATAATAATAATAATAATAATAATAATAATAATAATAATAATAATAATAATAATAATAATAATAATAATAATAATAATAATAACAAATTAAATTAATATGTAATCGATAATTAAAACAAAAATTAATAGTTCTAAAAATATTAGGCATCGTTCTAAAAATATGACGTAATCATTCTAAAAATATTAGGCATCATTCTAAAAATATGACGTAATCGTTCTAAAAATATTAGGCATCATTCTAAAAATATTAGGCATCGTTCTAAAAGTATGACGTAATCGTTCTAAAAATAATAGGCATCGTTCTAAAAATAATAGGCATCGTTCTAAAAATATTAGGCATCATTCTAAAAATATTAGGCATCGTTCTAAAAATATTAGGCATCATTCTAAAAATATTAGGCATCGTTCTAAAAGTATGACGTAATCGTTCTAAAAATAATAGGCATCGTTCTAAAAATAATAGGCATCGTTCTAAAAATATTAGGCATCATTCTAAAAATATTAGGCATCGTTCTAAAAAATAATAGGCATCGTTCTAAAAATATTAGGCATCATTCTAAAAATATTAGGCATCATTCTAAAAATATTAGGCATCATTCTAAAAATATTAGGCATCGTTCTAAAAGTATGACGTAATCGTTCTAAAAATATTAGGCATCGTTGAGTGAGTCATTCTCTTTGTTAATATTAATGATGATGATACCTTCAATAGCTCATTTGAAAGGTCTTGCACTAAGCTTTAAGATGAGGTATCGTCCAATAAAATCCGTTGGTGGGAACATTAATTTTTGGGATGAACAAAAGTAGGTCACCGCTGGGCCAATTAATAATATTTTGAATAATAATAATAATTTAACGTTGAAAAGATGGTGGTCATCAATTGTTAATAACATTAAAACTATTAAAGATATATAAAATACCTATAGCTCATTCGAAAGGTCTTGGACTGAGGTTTAAGATGAGGTATCGTCCAATAAAATCCGTTGGTGGGAACATTAAATTTTGGGAAGAAAAAAAGTAGGTCACCGCCCGGCCAATTAATTTAAAAAATTACGTAATAGTTCTAAAAATATTAGGCATCGTTATATAAATATTAGGCATTGATTACGTAATAGTTCTAAAAATATGTGGCATCGTTCTAAAAAAAAATTTTCCCGGGGGGGGGGGGGTATATGTGGCCGGGCGGGGACCAATCATACTACTTATGCTATAAACACATTGCACTGTCGGGTTATAAAAAGGCAATGGACCGCATTACTGTGTTATGCTGTACAAATATGTCAGGTACTGACTAACGAAAAAGGAAAAGTACTAGATCTTAAAGATGATTGCTAGCAGTCCTGATATACTAGAACCCATAGGCAGACCTTTGACTTGTTTATAGATATTTTGCTCAAAGGTAAAATAGGTGTTCTCGAGGATAACAGTAAGTAGTTTGGTGATATTCTCGATATTCATTTCCTTTATTAACAAGTTGCTTTCTCTTAATTCCTTTTCTAAACATTGAATAACCTTTTTTGGTTCGATAGATGTGTATAGCGATACGACATCAAGACTGAATGAGTATTTGAATTCTCTATGAGAAGTTATGTTATAATTTAATCTTGTCATGAGACAGTCGCTGGTTTGAAGATGATGTGGTATCGAGTCCAATAAAGGTTTCAAGATCTTTGCAAGGAGCCAACATGTTTTAGTTGTTGGTCCATTTTTGTTGGACACTATAGGTCTAATTTTGATAGCAGGACCCTCTTTGTGCGTTTTAATTAAGTGGTAGAAGTTGAGAAGATCAGAATTTTTTGTGATGAAGCTGTTGGTTATTCTGTCGTTGAGCTTCATTTCCAAAGCTATGGCTTTCCATACTTTGTTGATCTTCATTTCGATGGTGTTTGGTGACATGCGGCTGACTTTCTTCTATGTTTCAATGTTGCTGAGGTGTTCGTAACCAGCTTCACAGTAACGATTCTTCTCTATAATGCAAAATCCTACCCCCCTGTCACTTGGTAAGTAAACGTATGGTTTCTTTTTAAGGGATTTTAATATTGTTTGTTCGTCTTTCGTTAGGTTTGAGAGATATGGTTTTCTTTTTTCCTTCTCAACTATCTTCATGATTTTGTGGCAGACCTTTGAAAGTGTTGAATCTAATTCTGCATCAGGATTTGGTTGATAGAGTTTATCTGTGTTTATGTATACTGGAAGCTTTTATTCGCCATTTTCATTTTCATGAGGTATTATATTGTTCCGTTTGATCTGGTACGCAATGCGACAAAGAGCTGTTTTGAAATTGAGGATGGCAGCTTCATCTATTTCTCTGTTTATACTGAACTTTGGTCATATTGAAAGTAATACTTTTTCACCTTCGGATAGACAATTTGTGAGGTCGGTTACTAATTCATTGTTCACCTTAATGTTGTCGTTTCCGCCCAGTGTTTCATTGTTCGTAACAAGGCCTGCTTTGAGCTCCTTCTGCCTCAAAAATGTTTGATTCTTTTGTTTTTTAGTTGGAACTGCCATTTTTGTAATTTATACTGAAATTTAATTTAAATAAAATTACACAATTTTTACAATATAAGAAAAGAATAACAAATTAATCACAATTAAATACGTATCAATTAATATTTAATTTAAACTTAATATTTAATTTAAATTTGACTTTCACTGTTCTCTATGAATTGCATACTAATACTAACCGTATTTAATGAAAGTAACAAAAAAAACTATAATGCGTTGCGATACACAAATATAAATTTGAAAATTGCACGAAAATAGAAAAACAATATGAACAAATCCGAAACAAAAACAATATTGGTTTCATATTTGTAAAAAATGTTTGGTAAAAAAGTAAAGTTTTTTAACAAAAATAATTCAAAATTTTTATTTTAAATTCATAAAAATTTCGAGTGTCATCAAAATTCTCTCGCGTCACCATCATTGGTCCGGTTATTGACCAATCGCAGTCACTTTATCGTTATATGCTAATATACTTTAACTAAAGTAAAGGGACAAAAGGGGTAAAAAGGGGGGGGGGGCGCCGTTAGAATAGTCCCGACTTGGAAAAATCAATCCAAGGATAGGGACCGGAGTAAATCGGACATAAGCCTTCTATCGGCAGTCCGTGAACCCAAGCAAGTGCCTATCAATTATAGTGTGGGAAAGCAATCTCACTTTTTGCTGGCACTCACCCCCTTGATACAGCACCAACATCGATCGCCCAATGGGTATCAAGTGGTAATAAATTGTTTGTATTCTGGGTTACACTGGAAACAGCACGAAAGGGTAAAATGTATGTATATCAATATCAATATCAATGTATATCAATAAATTTGTATAGAAATCCAAAACATTTTTCGAAATTTGACAAAGTTTCAAAACGGGTGGTAAGAGATGAAATAGCTGTATCTAGTATTACATAGAAAAAATTAATTTGAAAATGTTCTTTTGGAGTAAATTGAATATCTTCATCTCCTTCATAGCTAAATTGGTTTCGGTGATGTCTGCGACGTACACTAATTTCAGCAGGAAAATCCGGTTCTGTTTCAAGTGGTTTACAAAGTTCATTAGAAATCTGCAAATAATTTTCGAAACTTTCGTCATTTCTAATGCTTTTGAAAAATTTCAAAACTTCCTTAATTGATTCAGCACACGAACTGATATTCCAAGAAACTTTCTGCATCATTTTGCTAATAAAATCTACCTTTTCCAAGATTTCATACCATATTATTATTGAAGAAATAAATTTATAAGATTTAAGTTTCATTGCCAAACATTCAGCTTCATGTCGAACTGTTGGCATTGAAGATTCCTCAGCTATTTCTATAAGGCTGTCATAAATTTCACCTAATTCATTTCGCAGTGGTCTAATCGCTTTAATTCTTGCTTCCCATCGAGTTTCACTAACTTGTTTCAATGTTAAAGATTTTACATTTTTCTTTAAAACTTGCCATCTAAATGGTGATCCACTGAAAAAGTTGTATATTGCAGATACATTACTGAAAAAATCCACCGTTGAAAACGAAACTTTAGCTGCATAATTAATGGCCAAATTTAATGTATGCGCGTTGCATGGCATAAACAGAGCTCGTGGATAATTGTCCAAAATTCGTTTTCCCAATTCTTTATGTTTTTCGGACATATTAGACCCATTATCGTATCCCTGGTCCCTCATATCGTTAATATTTAATTCAAGATAGTTTAACTTTTGAATTAAGAAGTCGTAAAAAATTTCTCCAGTATATTTTTCAGCTTGATAAAAGCCAATGAAATTTTCTCTTACTTCAACTTCATAATTTTTAATATGTACATACCTAATAATCATTGTAATTTCCTCGACATGTCCAGTGTCCGGTGTACAGTCCAAAATGACTGAAAAATATTTTGCCTCTTTTATTGATGTTAATATATATTTTTGAATTTGGGTTGCAAGGATAGTGATTATTTCATTTTGAAAGCGATTTCCCAGGTAATGTGGCATGTGGTTCTTTAATGTGTTTGGTTCTTGTACGCATTTTTATGTGGTCTGCCATTATATCATCAAATTTTCCTATCATTTCAATTGCTTTTTGAAAATTTCCATTATTTTTTTCGTACAATTTGCTGGAAGAACCTCTAAAAGCTAAACACTGTCCTGCTAAAAATTGTACCGCAGATATCATGCGCCTGACAATTTGACACCATCTTTTTTTCTCGGCGTCATAATACCGTTGCATATTCTTATCAATTGTAGTTTTTCTTTTTAAATTTAATTCCAATTTTTTCAAACAGGTGCAATTTTCGATGTGCAGCGATGTTTTTTCGTGACGAGATAAGTTGTCAGATATGTGTTGCCAATCGTTGAAGCCTTCATTAACTAATTTTATTTCTTGTTTGCCAAATAATTTACAACAGAAGCAAAATGTGGCATAATTTTTTGGAGAATAGATTAACCACTCACGATTAAATTTTTCACCATTTGGCAGTTCTATAGAAATAAACCTTTGAAAATGATCTTCCAAATTCATTTAGTGGATATGTAGATTATATATTTTGAATAGGGCCTTTTTCAATTAAAATATTCAGCATTTTATTGGTAAGTGTTAAAGGCCAGCAAGCTGGATCATTTAGTTCTATACACAACAAAATATTCTTCATCAATTTCAGTGATATCTTCGATATTTGTAGCTGCAATATCTCCTATTTCATCATTACTACTAATATTGTCATTATCATTCGTATTTTCGGCAGATAATTCATTTTCATTTGAAAAAAATTCACTGCTTGGATTTTCTTGGCCACTGCAAGCATTTTGCATTTCTGGAGGTTTTTCCAAATATTTGGTTAGTGAACCAAAAATTTTTTTAGCAACATGTTGTTTTTCTTCTCGCTTTCTTTTATACTGTGCTCCAGACAATCTTTTCGTTTTTCTTCCATTTTACTAAAATGTTTAAAAATATCAATAAGGATTTATATTGAAATTAATTTATTATAGAATTAAATTCATTACCTTTTTCAACCTTTTGTAACAAAGCGTTGGGTGAGGCGGTGAGGGAATCTGCCAAAGCGCTTTCCGAGTTCGAATAAGGTTTTATTGCCACGCAGCTGAGACGCTTGCCGTGCTATAGACAGACAGGTAAATCACATATTATAACACACACACACGCGTGCGCGCTCCCAACTTACCTACAGCCAGGTAGAGCAACTGAACACACGTGAAAGATGAATTTGCACTTTGCACTTGATTCTGATATGGCCTATGTCGAGCGCATGTGAACGCATGCTGGCGCGTAGAACCCGTAGAACACAGTAAGGTTAAAATCAGTTAGAATAAAGAGAGATGTACTCTGTTCATCGTGGGTTAAAAAGAGTGCTCATCTCTCTTTATTCTTACATCACGGAGTTCTATGCGGCCACTGCGCCAGCATGCGCTCGCCAATAAGCGCACAGAATAATATTCTGTGATAGACGCAGCTAAAAAAAATTTAGTACGCCATAGAGCGCAATGATAATGATTACAATTGACGAATTGACAACAACACTCAACTATTTGACAATTTACTTCGATTATATATGACTATGACTATATATTAACATTGTTATTTTGCTTTTTAATTTTATTTTTGTTTTTCTGGTCGTCAGGCCGCCTGCGTGCGGTGCACGTAATGAACGCCGGTCAGGCACGGCCCTGTTTACAACTAGTTCTTAATAAACAATATTATAAAATATTTATCTATAAAAAATATTTAATAACTATTTATATAAGCAATTTAAAAATTTTTAAACATAATTATATTTTGATTTTTATTCCTTATGGTTCTTAAAAGTTTACTTCCTTAAAATTTGATCTAGTTATTTATATTATTTTTTAAAAACAAAAAATATTATCAAAGTCAACAACTAATCAGACCGGTTATTTCATTGATCTCTTTCATTGTGTTGATTGTTGGTTTATGGTTTATGATGAGAAGTGCTTTTTTAAATCTGAAATTTGTCTTTTGGATGTTGTCACTGGCTAAGATTTCAATTAAAATATTTTATCATTCCTTCTCTGGTTGACATTGTTGGAGATGTCTTCCCAGCCGATTATTTTCCAGCTGGATCTAGATGTTCTTTAACTCTTTAATATTAACATTCCATAACATTATAAACACATTATTATTATTATTATATTATTATTTTTATTATTATAAGTTTCAATAAAAGATTAAGCATCAGGTTTTAATGTTTTGTCCGATCGATATAAGAGATATCTAACAATTAAAAAATAATTTAATTTTACCCTTAATAACCTTAATTATATGTTTTTACTTAAATGAGATAACTATTATTTCTCACAAAACTTCATTAGAACACATCAATTGCTTGTTACAACTCGACTGAGGTTTACGTATATGCATAAACTCTTCCCGGCACGATTTGTTTGTACAAACAAGTACAAACTCGCAAATAACGAACCGATTCACTGTGATGCCAATGGCAACACTGCCGTAATTTTCATTAAATAGTATCCCCCTAAAAATTAAAATTTTTATTTTTTCACAACACATAAATTTTATTATAAAAATATTATTATATAGTAAAAACAAATATAGATGAAATACAAATATGAAATTATTTCCACAATTAACATTTTTTAACATGAAGAGAATTAAAGAAAACTATCGACTTAAAATGTGTAATTTTAGGGGGATTCTATCTAATGAAAATTACTGTTGGTTAATAAGGGTTTTTTTACATTTTTGCAAATATTTTTCATATTTTTCTAATAAACCGAAATTGCGAATGTAATAAATTTTTATATGGATAAAATAATTTTAAAAATTTTAAATTGCTTTCATGAAAATTTTAAATAAATCTGGGTGTAAAATTGTATGGCAAATTAAAATGATTTTTTAAGATGCTCTGTTACACTGCGTCAACGCTCGTATCGTTTGTCTGTGCGATTGTTGGCATACAACTATCAAGATTAGGAATCGTGAATCATACTACTGATGGGCAGACCTTCCGGAAAGACAAAATGGATACTCTTCTCTTGGTTACTCTTGGAATAAGTAGTTTTGAATGTCTAGTGTGTTTTGGAGGATGTTTTGTTAGCTGTCGGTTAAGCACTCTGGTAAAGTTACGGATGCTCGATGAAAGTGAAGGTCCATTTATAGTGGAAATATACGGGGATAAAGATGTTGAAATAATTCCCCATAAGAAACTTCAAAAATACAGAACTGCAACAGAAGGCTCAATGATCAGTTCAGTCAATCGGCTGAGTAACACCAGCAGGCCCCACTCAATGTTGGATACTCAAATAATAGTTAATGAAGCTGCAGAAGAAATATCTTTAATCAATGAGTGATACTTTATTTGTTTTATGTTTAAATATATTTTGCGTAAATATTTTCTGATTTTACAATTGTTTTAAAAATAAATTTGAATTTAAAAATTAAAAATGAAATTAACGTTTCATCAAATTTTCTGGCTTTTCTAAAAAAATTTTTAATTTGATGTGAACTATTGTTATGCTTTATTATTTCGTAAATAAATTGTATTTTTATTGATTTGTTTATTGCTTTTATGTTTTTTCATGTTTGTTATTGTTGTATGTGACAATAATATTTTCTGAAGTTCTTTCAAATTGAAGAAACCTTTAAAAATGATTATCTATCGTGATAATAGAGTATCTTTTTGTAGTTTTTAGGCTAGGAAATAAAGTTATATCCAATGGCGGATTTAGCTATAGGCGCGTGCAGGGCCGTAACAAGGCATTATTGCACCCTGTGCGGTTCATATATCTGGCGCCACCCCCAGCACGCGAATTCAAAACAAGCCTACTATAAAAAGTCTATAATATAATTTCCATGTTACGATTGTTAACTATTTAATATTTATTCATCTCCAGCTTATTCATTTCTAAAGGCAGACGAGAACAATATGGCCCCTGCGATTTGCATAATAATGTCAGGTTGGCGATTTTACAAAATACACATCTAATGCACGCTAATGGACCAGGCCAACCAGTAATGGTAAAGATAAGATAGTCTAGCTAGAGTCGTTTTTATAATTTAGATAATTTTTTTAATTATCCATATTTTTTGGTAACACTAAAAAAATTTTACATCCCAATTTTGCGCCCCTTTCAGATATGCGCCCTGTGCGACTGCACCGCTCGCACCACCCTTGTTACGGGCCGGGGCGCATGGGTGCTGTAGTTCCAGAATACGACATGACAAATAAATATGAGAAATCACATGCATATTAGATTACAGCATCAAGTATATAGTATGTTTATCATTGCTGTACTTTCGCCTGAGATCCTACTCGCCTTCCACACAATAAAATGTAAACCCATCACTGGTTATCTTCCTATGTTCTACTTCAGATACTGTTTCCATTTAGATAAAAACCCATACCAGAATTTTTTAATTAAAGCAAAAATCTTAGCACCCTGATCTAATCAACTTTGTATGCAGCTTTAGGGTTATTTACTCAGCCATATTTGGCAATTTCTTTCCAGATTTAGTTGAATCATGGTTTCATAGGAATCTGATTTTATTGCATTATTGCAATGAAGCAACTAGCACGAAATGTAAGATAAATTACCAAACAATTTTGTAATTCAATGCCACCCTCTTCTGTATCATTATTATCATCGTTTGATGAGCATTCTCGCAGTGATAACCTGCAAAAATCTAGAGATTTTCCATTAAATTTAGGCATTTAAATTCATACCAGTGATTGACAATGAAAGGAAATAACTCCCAATCCAATGTGACACCTGACAACAGGAGTACAAATTTATTATTGTGGATTAGACTCTTTTGAACTTGATTTGATAAGCTTTCCCACAGTTCCTT
Source organism: Schmidtea polychroa (assembly GCA_959609185.1). Taxonomy (NCBI): domain Eukaryota; kingdom Metazoa; phylum Platyhelminthes; order Tricladida; family Dugesiidae; genus Schmidtea; species Schmidtea polychroa. Next base: position 269,123 of record CAUHTR010000003.1, on the reverse strand, counting down.
AAAATAATTTTTCATATCTTTGACAAAGTTTGAAAAGAAAATTTTATAAGCCAAGTCATGTTCCTAATAAACTTATAAATCCTTCATTAAATGAACAAATTAATTACAAAGTCCCATACCAAAACAATTTTTCCTTTCCATCAATTTCTAATTTCTTACACTGAAATGGAGGGTTTATATTTGCAATGTAATAGAAGCTCGTTTATACTATCAGAATATCATAAGCTCCTCGGTTCCCATTTACCTGAGCTACTTTGTCGCACGTGATAGGAAATAAATTCCATAACATATTCCTTGGGATTAATTAAATTGGAATATGATCTGCAGATTTCCCAGCCGACGGGCAATGAATATTTCTCATTGACAGAAATATCAACATTAATTTCATTACTGGTATTACGTAACCAGTAATAGTAAATGTTTGTGTAAATATTGTGAATGGAATCACTCATAGCAATTACGTAATCCAATTGAACTTGCAATATATGAATCTCTCAGGTTCACCAAATTTTTCTGTATTTTCGTGCCATTTTATTGTTGATATCACGTTAAATTTTCATAATTTTCGCCAGTAATATTGATTAATTTGTTTAAATGCATCAATAAATCAATTGTGCATTGTGACAAAATCGATATACATGGGCTCATATATTAATTCAAATCATTTTGTTGTTGAATTATTTATCGCCATCGGTAATAATGCCACTGTTTCAAGAAGTGAGAAATCCTAGCGAGGAGGAAACCAGAATGTTAATGGAGGTAACTAATTATATCATCACCGTCGATTTTATGTCGTGTAGATCAGTTCAGATATTACCAAAGACAGGGAAATGCCAGCAAAGATTTTCAAAGTTATATCTGTGAGATCTCCAATTCACGAAGAGCTTTTTCATTTGGCTAAAGTTATTTACCTAGGATTTTATTTTGACGTACTTTAATTCCTCTTTTCAGATTCAAATTGATAGCGATGAATTTATTCATGTTCAAGCATATTTACCGAATGGGACTCGTCAAAAGATTGCATTGGACAGCATCAAGCCAGCCCTGAGAGATGAAGAACTAACAATATTTTTTCTTGAAAAAATGTTATAATTGTTCGAATATTAGATTTTCTTCTTTTGCTTTCCGTTTTAGAGAATTATTTATTCATTTTTAAATGATTAGCACATTACAATATGTATTGAATTATTTTCGATTGAAACGTGGAGTCACAAAAAGACTCCTTAAGTACTCCTTAGCATGGGCGTCCGCAGGAATTTTTCCAAGGAGGGGCAAAAAAATTTTTTTTCCAAGTAGACAATTTTTCTAGGGGGAAAGAGAGTTGAAAAAAATGCATATGTATAATAAATATTTGGGCATTATACAAAATAGGACTTTTTTTCGTTTAATTACAAAATAGAACACTTTTTTGAAAAGCAGAACGTCAGTTAATATTGAAAGTTTTTATACAAATAAGATGATTTGAAATCATTGATTTCCAGATAAATAACATTAAAAAAAACAGGAAGCCTCTTTGAATTAAAATCTTTTATTAATTTTTTTTGTCTTGGGTCTTTCCTACATTGTTTGAGTGCATCTAATAATATGTGTTAAAATTAATCGAAAAATAGAATGGTTTGGGAAATTCATGTGGGGGGGGGGCAGAGTGCCCCCCTTTGCGGACGCCCATGCTCCTAAGGACATTTAGATTGAATTTATATATAATAATGCATTATATGCCAAATCCACGAATTGGAGTTTATGATTTTGGGTTAGTTGTACATTTCTTTCAAATTTGTCTTTATTTATTAACTCCGTTTGTACCAGTGACTTTTTGATGACCGGAAACAATTCATCAGAAATTAAAACTGATGAAATCTTTCTGTTTGTATGGTTGATATAATCGGTATTAAGTCATTGTAATAGTTTTTAAGGTGCTGTTTATGCATAAATTTTGAAAGAAATCGAATAAATATCTTTCTTTGTTCATATCTAAATTTCCAAAATATTTGGTTAGATAAATATGGTCCCTTTAAAGATCCCTGGCGTCATAAAAAATCTAAAAATCATGGTCAACAGAAATATATGGCCAATCGAGAATTGATGAAAATAGCGTGAATAGAGCAAAACGTGATGAACTCAAATACGTGACCAATAGAAAAACGGTGCATGTTGCGATTATCCAATAGTTTGGCACACACTTTCAATAAGACGGTTAAATATATTTTTTACCTGCAACAAATATTCAATGCTAATAAATAATAATAAAATTCACAATATCAACATGAGCCGGTAAATATTGCATTGAGTGCGATTGAATTTTCAAATAGGAGCAATCGAATTTACACTGAATGTGAATCATAAAAGCGTCAGTAATAAATAAATTATTATGTAATCGTAATGTAATAATCTACTGTATAGCAATCGAAATAAATAAGATATATTTCGTCATTCAGATTAATAATTACAATCCTCCGAATTTCCCTGTAATCTGATTGGTTGGATGACAAATTTATTTAATGGGATTAGCTAGTTAATGATATTTTAAATTTACGAAAGTTTGGGATTAATTCTATTTTTATTATAAACTTTCAAAATGCATCTGGTTTTGGAAATTACTAACTTCTCATTTTATTATAAGTTTCAGCAGGATAACAATTAAGATATCTTTATGTCATTCAGTTTAATAATATTTGAATAACAATATCAGAATTGCGATGCAATCTGATTGGATGGAATACAAATTGCTTGCACTTGCAATGCTGATATGCGCATTCATTGGCAACCGTAACATCAAAATGAACCAAAAAAGGCCAAACACCAAATAAAAATTTATTCCCAAGTTATTCAACACAAATTTAACCGAAACTAAAAGAGAAACACATTTATTCATCGTCATCTGAAACAAAAATCAGCAATTCTTCATCTTCAAATGCCAGTTTTATGTGGTCGAGTTGGCATTCTTTTCGATTTTCCGTCGGCATAAAAATCTGAGCATGAATGAATTGATCTTGATCGACTTGAATCTGCAATTAGGAATGAGTTCAATGAAACAATCAAATGAATATAATGACAAACCTTTGCCAAATGAAACAATCCGTCACGAATCGGACTCCTCATTTGCATGATTTTGAATAGAGTCGATTTAGCTTGCAGTTTTTTGTCGATTTGATGTCGGATCTGAATGGGAAATGAAATAAACTCAAATTCAGATTAAATAAAATTTGCCTTGATTATTAATCTGATTTCGTCATCCGTAGGAGATCTTGTTTCTTTGAATAGAGGCATTTTTCAATCAATTATTTGTTAGTGTACTGATAAAGATATATAAAATTGTCAATTATATATATGATTATAATTGACGTAGATAAACAAATTGAAAAATGAATATTCAATTATGTAATTTCTAGAACAATGAATTATATTTAAGAAAATTCTCGTTCAAATATTTACTGTAAAATTAAGAATATTTATGTAAAATTAAAATTTTTGAAAAACCAATCTGGTAAATAATTTCTTTAAATTTTGTTGGGCTAAGAAGTAGGACTAAGACAAAAGATAAAATAGCATAAGTAAATAAAAAGCGAAAAGCTATAGGAAACAATAAAAAGTATCTTTAAAAATCAAAAATAACTTAAAAATAAATAAAATTAAAATAAGAACAACAACGGATAAAATATAATAAAAATTAAACCTATAATTAAAACAAAATTGAAAGAATCAGAAAAACATCAGAATTCATATAAAAGTAGGAAAAAGCACGAAAGTTTCCAGTTTAATAAAATATTTTAAAAATTGAAATAATAGAAAGAAAAACAGTAAAAGGAAGACCAAATTAACGATAACAGCTATTTTAAATTAATTTAATAAAATTACGATCCATTTATTTTGATTTGTCCAAAAATTTGTAAAATAACTATAAAAGGACCGCATTAAAATGAGATTTTCAATGTTATATAACAGAAAAATAGGTAAAGGGTAAATTTCAGAATCAACGAATCACTCGGAAACTGCGAACTTAATCATTGTAAGATCATTTGAAAATCTTTAGCACTATTTTGGACGAAATCAATCGGATACTGAGTAAAGTTTTTATTTTTATTTTTAGTATGATTTTTAAGTATATCTAAAATATGTATCATGTATCTTAAATTAAAAGCTTTATAAAAAAATTGGTTCGTTTTCTTTTTTGTAATCGTAATGAGTAAACTTTGAACTGTTCACCTTTAGATAGATTAAAGTAATAAATACCTTTTATAATGAATGACATATAAAATAAACCATTTATAAAAACGTTTTATTGATTATAACATCATTAACTTTGAGTTGTGACACTGGAACTCAAAAGTCCATAGTCTGAGGGGCATTTATTGTTCCTATTACCAGTAGGTCGGCTGGAGTTTCAGCACCACGCGGATTGATCGGGCTGAAAGATGGAGGCTTCTCCACCAGTTTGTCACCGCAGGAAATATTGTTTCGAATCTGAAATACCGCCAGAAAGTTATTTTATTGAAAATGATTTTAGAAATTCGTACTGAGTAGAACAGGTTGCAATGATTAAGGTGCTATACGCTGTTCATCACTTCTCACTACTAATACATCTGATTCTTCTCCGTCGCACAGAAACATCATTCAGTAACTCTCCACACCATCGAGCTTCATAGCCACATCGTGTAAGATCTGCTTTAGTTTTCCGAGTATTACGTCTTCATCTGCTGCACAATATTAAATTTATTGGGATCACCCAGATCAATAGCATAGCATTTAAAACTTGAACGATGTTTTGCAAAAGTGTTTCTATTCAACTTATTTCGTGCGAGAATGCACTGATGTATTGGCCAGGCTATTATCCATCCAAAATTAGCATTCGTCGACACCATAGTATCTTCCGCATCTGTCACATAGGAATTTCCTTGTCATAGATAAAGTTGATGGCTTCTGTAGATAACGATTAAGTTTTGTGAGTATCACGAGAGATCTTCAAATTTTCAGCCAACAATATATGAGTAAATTCCACACAATGTCAGTACATTACGATCTTGAACGAGCTAACAATAATCGATATATTCACTAGCCGGGTCGTAGTAGTCCATATAGATAACACCACATCGATTTTCGAGTATACAATGTACAGGAGCATTAGATAATTAATGGCATAATCAGTAAAGCCCTATCGCACAAATTCTAATGATCATGGGCAATGGCAGATGGAAAATAGACAAGCGCGTTAACGGCGGGGGCGAGCCGATGTCATTATCATGTTTATGAGATATTAATCTACTAGTAGCGTGAGATCCAGGAGAAGTGATCATTTTAACTAATTCACCGGCATAGTAGAAAATAGACAAATTATTATCGAGAGTGGCATGAGAACGCCGGATTGATATCGATAATATGCAAAGAGTGCAATTCACATTGACTATTTTTACCAGCAAATCTTAAATTAACGTAACCTGAAGGTGACTGCCTACAATTAACTAAAGATATTTATTATTTCTAAACAATTTATTTAAATTAATTGTAATCATGAAGCATCTGTACTTAAATTATCCATAACTCACTGTTAATTCATTTTAGTTGTCAAATTATTTAGATGACATAAATTTAATAATTACGTAATTAATTATATATCCCAAATTTGTTCCGACTAAGGACAATACAATAATCTCTCTTGGTGTTTAATTTACCGATCGTCTCGGTGTAATATTAATAAGAAGTAATTTGTAAATGACAATAATGAATTTGGTTATTTCGTTTAAATAATAAATTGTCGATTAAATAATTAAATTGAGTCGTAAACGAGTTGATTTCTTTTCCGTTTGCGTGTCGGATTGTTATTCGTTCACAAAGACTTCTTTCGATACCTGAGGGTAGGAAACTTATCCTTCTATCATACGATCTAAACTCAGTATAGTAGTAGTATGATGTGGGCCATCCAGATCATGAACCCTCTGGATCACATATACCCCCCCCCCACCGAGAAAATTTTTTTTTTTAAAATAAAAGGTTAAGGTCAAGGTCATTTAATTTTTAAATTAAATTTTTTGTTTTAATTAAGTGATCCAGCGGGCTCACACTTTTTTTCATCCCAAAAATTAATGTTCCCACCAACGGATTTTATTGACCGATACCTCATCTTAAAGCCCAGTCCAAGACCTTTCGAATGAGTCATGGAAGGTATCATCATCATTAATATTGACAAAGTTATTAACATTTTACCAAAAATCATTTTCAAGGTCATATAATTATTAAGTGATCCGGCGGGCTCCTACTTTTTTTCATCCCAAAAGTAATCGTTCCCATTATCCAAATTTATTAATTGATAGCTTATTTTGAAGCTTGGTGCAAGACCTTTCGAATGAACTATTGCAGGTATCATCATCATCAAAATTGTCAAAGTTATTAACGTTTTTCCGAGACCATTTTTCAAGGTCATTTATTTTTCAAAATATTATTTTCAAGGTCATTTATTTTTTCAAGGTCATTTATATTTTCAAGGTCATTTATTTTTTCAAGGTCATTTTATTTTCAAGGTCATTTATTTTTTCAAGGTCATTTATTTTTTCAAGGTCATTTACTTTTTCAAGGTCATTTACTTTTTCAAGGTCATTTATTTTTCAAGGTCATTTACTTTTTCAAGGTCATTTATTTTTCAAGGTCATTTATTTTTCAAGGTCATTTATATTTTCAAGGTCATTTCTTTTTCAAGGTCAAGGTCAAATTTTTAATAAAAGGTCAAGGTCAAATTTTAAACAAAGACATATGACTCATCAAGGTCATTTAAACAATGACCATGACTCATCAAGGACATTTCAAGGTCACATGACTCATCAAGGTCATTTCAAGGTCGCGTGACTCATCAAGGTCATTCCCAAGGTCATATGACTCATCATGATGACTCTCAAGGTCAAGGTCATTTTTTTTTATTTAATTTAATTTTTTGTTTTAATTAAGTAATCATTTTATTTTCAAGGTCATTTTATTTTCAAGGTCATTTAATTTTCAAGGTCATTTAATTTTTCAAGGTCATTTAATTTTTCAAGGTCATTTATTAAAATAATTATTATTTTCTAAGTTTTTAGTTTCTAAGTTTTATTATTATTATTATTATTATTATTATTATTATTATTATTATTATTATTATTATTATTATTATTATTATTATTATTATTTTAATTATTATTATTATTATTATTATTATTATTATTATTATTATTATTATTATTATTATTATTATTATTATTATTATTATTATTATTATTATTATTATTATTATTATTATTATTATTATTATTATTATTATTATTATTATTATTATTATTATTATTAATCTATATACTCTTAATCTATCCGACAAGATATTCTGTCCCCCTAAGGGTAATGGTCATAAAGGTACTACTCACACTCAACAAGTCACATGGTTATTGTTCACAAAGGTACTGGTAAAAATAATCAAGGCAAAACTTTCTAAATTTTAAATATTATTCTTTAAATATACACTAAAATTTATTAACACATTCACATTCATCATCTCCACAGTTCATAACATTTTCAACAACATGATCTATACAATCCCTATATACACACGGTTCAGTATCCGTAAATTCCTCCATAACTTCATCAATTTCTTGAATGCTTTCCTCATCATCATGAGTGTTTTCTTCATCTGTTTCATCAACTCCCGAATCTTCACTCTCCGCTACCCAGTTTATATTTAATGCGTTTGCAACAGATAATATATCCTCCATTTTCACACCAGATATTTCAGTTAATTTTTCCAATAAAAAGTTTATTATAAATTCTAAATATTAAATAATTTGATAATTAACTAATCATATTAACCTTTTTCTGTAGTCATTATTAGTATTTTAAAACTATAGTATATATTTGTTTATAGAATATAAGCGAAAACAAATATAACTAAATACATTTATTAAATACAACATTAAAATAACTGTGAAAGTCTAGCAGACATAATTTTCCAAATTGGAGAATACACATCATTATTATCAACTTTATATCCTTGGATTGCAATTGTTATATACCAATTTTCGTTTTCTTTGAAACTGATTTCATCAAAGGAATCATAAAATTTTGCATATCGGTTGTTGAAAAATGCATTTTGATTGCATGATAGATTCGTATTCAACCTTTTGAAAACATCATCTATGGTTTTAATATCTAACATTGAAAGCGTGCCGGTTAAGAATTGAAATTGGGTAGGAATAAGCTTGATCGGCGACACCAATTTCATATTGATTTCTTCTTTTAAAAAATACATTTTGTAGTTGTGGAACATTTGAACAGGTTGTACAAGTTCTGGAACTACTTTTGGTTTTTCAGTGCTTGAAATTTTCTTGGTCATTGTGAATTATGATTAAAATGAAATGGTACAGGGTTTTTATACCTATGACTATTGTTTATCATCCAATCAGATTGCAGCATGTCTTTGTTTTAATTGAATGATAAATAATTAATTAAGTGTTAATAGAAAATCTAAAAATTCTTTTCCTTCAATTATTGATTTAATTTCAGATATGATATTATCAACTATACATTTGTAATCAATATTTTTTATTCCAAGAATTACTATCTTACCGCTAGCGAATATATTTACACACATAGGGTTATATTTTATATATCTCAAAGCTGGAAATATTTCTGGTTCATAAAAGCATGGTATTAATTTAGCTAATTTATTTAAATTACAAGAAAAACCTATATCGGAAGTTACGGTTATCGATTGTATTTCTAAATCATAAACATTATATTCACTAGCTTTGACAAAAACGTCGCTACAATAATTAAAAATAACAACAAAATGAAAATAAATATAAGACGCATAAAACCCTATCACCAGAACATAAACCCGCAAAACGATATAACAAAAAACAAAACACAAACACAAAGGAAAACACAACCAATTCACAAAAACGTCACATTCAACCACAAAAATTCAATCAAAAGATTCGATAAAGACACAATACTGGCTCCACTATACAAAAAACGTTACAGCGAATGCTTTAAATAAAAACACAAACATACACAAACAAACACACACACAAACAGCGTTAATTGTACAGTTTTTATTTTTCTTGTAAATACAAAACAAAATGTAAATTTTTAATTTTATTGAAGTTGTAGATACAAAGAAACAGAAACAAAAAACACAAAAACATAAAACATACGAATAAAAAAAGGTTATTGAATGTAGTTTTTACGTTACTTTTATTGATTCATGTTAACCTCCGGTTTTAAAGGGGGAAGTTATGTAATGTATTGTTATTTTTGTACGTATTTTAGTGTTCACAATTAGTAATTGTGAATACTAAAATATAAACTGTCACCATCGGGGAAATCCAGATTGTCAAAAAAAAACTATATAGCGATAATTTACTATGGTAAATTATCGCTATAGTAAATTGAAAAAAAAATTGAAAGAAAAAAAATCGATAGGAAATAAAATAGCTATTCAAGACTTAAAACCTCAAAAATCGCAAAGGACGGTAATTAACGAAGAAAATTAATTAAAAGGAGATAAAAGAATTCTTCAAAGAAAACAGACTATTCAAGTACTAGCTTCAAATACACAAGTAGTCGAAAATCAAATATACAGTCAAAGATTCAAGTGTCGATCTTTCGGATATACAAATAAACGGGTATCAAATATACAATCGAAGATACAAGTGTCGATCGTAAGAGAATTCTTCAAAGAAAACAAACTATTCAAGTGACAGTTTAAAATATACAAGTAAACGATCTGGTAGTAGTATCCCCAGGCTTCCAAATACTACCCAAGAGTATAGCCGAGGACAACCTTCCTAATTACTAAGGAAATAACCAAGTTTACAGTCCTATAACCGGGATAATTAAGGTCTTATATTTCTTATTAATAAAGGTTGAATTAATAACTTGTTAGTTAATTTTATATTCTGGTTTTATTATTATTATTATTTTATTTGTGGTGACATAGCATACACCCCGATAGTCCCAACACAATCTTTTTATCGGTGACTCTATCGGGCTCATCATATTTCTATACATAATAACACAACGAGTTCGTAACATCCCCAACTATATTAGGAACATATAATATAACACACCCCATAATTCGACATTTACCAGTTTTGAAATATATTATTGGATATTTATTACTTCTATTGATAAGTTGTTGTGGTTTCCCTATTGGAAATACCATTTTTGATACATCAGTTTTTGCCCTGTAATTTATATTTGAAAGCATTTTAATGAAATAATTATAAAAAGCTCTGATATATATAGGTATTTTAAAACAGAGTTCATTTAAATTAACAATATAAACAATAATTATATAGTTTAAATTTAAAAAATGGAATTACGAAATGATGCTGTATACCAAATCGTTGGTCCAAGTGGTAGCGGGAAAACTTTATTTGTTTGTAAATTACTAAAATCAAATTTGTTCAAAACAAAATTCAACAATATTTATTGGCATAGGGGCGCCGACGAAGAACACGGATTGACGCAATCAAGTTTCTGTCAGTTGAAAAACATGAAAATAGTAAAGGGTTTTGATAAAAACTGGTCAAGTCGTTTGAAGAAAGATGATGTCATCATTATCGATGATTTGTATCAAGAAGCCAATAAAGAAAAGGACTTTAATAATTTATTCACAAAAATCAGCAGACATGTTGGTGTAACGGTTATTTTCATAACACAAAATCTATTTCATCAAGGTGGTGCACATCGAACACGTAATTTAAATGTACAATATTTAGTTATTTTCAAGAATCCTAGAGATGCAACTGTCATCGATTTTCTTGGACGACAAGCATACCCTAATAACCGTAATTTTCTTATCAATGCATTTCAAGATGCTACGAAAATACCGCATGGGTATATATTTCTCGATTTCACACAACAATGTCCTGATGATATACGCGTAAAAACAGATATTTTCAACCCAAAAGATGCCATGGTATATAAACAAAGTTCAAAACAAAGTTGAAAACATATAAATCATGTTTTCAAAAACAAGGATATCGGGTAAAAAACAACCAAAAGTTCCACCAACAACTAGTTATACTCCATCTAAAGAACTTATTACAGAAAATTTTCCTGCAATGAATCTTATTTCGAAAAATTCTAAACCTAAACCTAAAAGTAAAACCACTAAGAAAGTAAAAGTTGTTAAAAATCATCGGAGTTTCCCGTTTTTCAATACATTGTTAAAGGCACCAAGTATGAAAAGAAACAGTATTTTGCAATCATTTCCAAATTATGTTGTCGATGATTTACTCGATATTATACTTAAAGTAGTCAAAGGCAAGATTAAAATCAGTAAATCTAAAAAGCAATTATTGAGTAAACATAGGAAACCTTTGCTATCATTAGTAAATAATAAAAATCGTCAACAAATGAGAAAAATTATATATAAACAACAAGGGGGATTTATCGGTGCATTGATACCTTTAGCAATATCATTATTAGGTGGAATAATAGGAAGTCGATCATAAACAATGGGTGCTAATCCTTCATTACCAGACATTAAATTTAATATTAAATCTTCTTGCTGTAATGGAGAAGATTTGGACGAACCCGGAAGACGAAGCCGGTTTTGGTGGAGTGGCAAAATTACGGAAAAGAGTTCCAAATTCGAAAAAGGAAACCCAGAAGTGGTTATCAGACCAGCTTGCGTACAGTTTGAACAAACCAATGCAGAAACGATTCCCAACAAGAACATATAAAACATATGGAATAAATGATTTATGGCAAATGGATTTGATGGAGATGATACCCTATTCGAAAATTAACAAGGGGTATAAATATATTTTAACATGTATTGATGTATTCAGTCGGTTTGCCCGAGCAATACCCGTCAAGGCAAAATCTGCAGATGAAATGTCCAAAGCTGTTAATGATTTATTTAAAGATGGACATCCTAATAACTTGCAAACTGATTTAGGTATTAATATTATTATTTTTATTATTATTATTATTATTTTAGGTAAAGAATTCTACAACAGTAAAGTCAAGCAAATCCTCAATAAATTGAAAATAAATCATTACTCGGTACATTCTCAATACAAAGCTGCTCATGTTGAAAGATTTAACCGAACTTTGAGAGATAGATTAAAGAAAATATTTGTGCATCAAGGTAATAAAAAATGGGTATTGGTTTTACCAAAAATAATAACCAGTTATAATCATTCATCACATCAAGGACTGAATGGATTAAGGCCGATTGATATCACGTCAAAAACAATCTATTCTACAAAACCTGTAAAAATTACAAAACCGAAATATAAAGTAGGTGATCATGTTAGAATTAGTAAAATTAGTGCATCACCATTTATTAAAAATTTCGATACGAATTGGAGTGATGAAGTCTTTGTAATTTCAAAAATAAATACTAAACAGAATCCTGTAATGTATGTCATCAAAGACAATGATAACAATATTGTACAAGGAAAATTTTATGAGCAAGAATTACAAGTTATTCCTCCCCCAAAAGTATTTAGAATTCAAAAGATATTGAAAACTAAAAAGGTCGGCAAGGATAAACAATACTATGTCAAATGGCATGGTTATCAAAACCCATCATGGATATCAGAAAAGGATCTAGTAAAGTGAATTTTTATACTATTTTACCAAGCAATAGTTGCCCATTAATTCATCCAGATAATCAAGCCAGTAAATTCATGGTCAATCTCCAGAATCCGATTTCTTTAAATGGCGACTGGGAAGTTGCACTGCAAGATTTTACATTCGTGTACAATACATTCCCATTTTATAGTCAATGTAAGATTGATTTCAAAAGGAATGTTATGAAAACATGTAGTGGTATCTTTATTATTAGTAATTATGATAAAACATATCATATTCCGAATCAAATATTAGATCCGCATTGCTCTATGTTTTACAAGGATGGATTAAATATCAGTTGTGATTTTAAACCATTTTTAAAACCAGTGTTCCTCTATTGAAATCGGTATGGATTGGAAAATACGAACATGATGAAGTTGTCAATATAAATATAGATAATCCCATGTATTTACCAATAGCAAGCTCATGTATAAACAATATAGAAATAAATATTCGTGACGATAGTGGAAACCTTATAAACTTCCCAAAAGACTCAAAAACTCATTTGACATTACATTTTCGTAAAGTAGATGGCTAATTCCGATATTATTAGTATGTATAGCGATAGCCAATCTGGCGGTGAATTACCATACTTCGTTGGTAAACAGTACGGATCAGGTTGGTTAAAAACAATAGGGAGATTTGCACTTCCTATTCTTAAACGTATTGGTAGTTTTGGCATGAAAACTGCTAAAGATGTGATTATGAATGAACAGAAAATATTACCATCCCTAAAAACAAATGCTTCAGCTGAGTTAGGGAAGGTTCTACCTGGAGTTGCTGGTATGTTTCAAAAAGATACGCCTCCAGCCCCGGCTCCAGCCCTGGCTCCAAAACGTAAAGGACATGGAATATCGCGTATAAACAAACGAATGAAAGGACATGGAACTATATTTGCAAAATGATTTGTGGTAAATCCGAATTATGTATATTTGATAGACCATCGCCCCAGGCTGTAATAGAATTTGGTGCCTTTGAGGAAGTTTTTCCTATGAATTCAATTACTGATAGTAGAAATGATATCGAGTTTTATATTAATGGTTCGCAAACTGAATATTTAGATTTGAACGATACTTTATTGACTGTTCAGATCAAGGTTGTAGATAAAGATAGAAAAGTTTTGGATGCCAATGCAGATGTATTACCAAACAATTTCATGTTTCATACTCTGTTTAAAGATGCAGTGTTGGGATTTAATAATATCAAGATTGAGGGCGGAAATAATACATTCATTCACAAGGCTTTGATAGAAACTATTTTAAATTACAATTCCGATACTAAAAATACCTGTCTTACTCCAATGGGTTATGCAGCAACAGATGATGAAAGAAAAAAGTGGGTTAAAGGTTCAAAAGTATTCACTATGTGCTCATCATTACAACTTGATTTTATGGATCAACCGAAATATTTACTACCGGGAGTTAATATACATATTAGATTGAAAAGGTCCGATTCTGCATTATCTCTTACTAGTGCAACTGGTGCACCAATATGTCAATTAGTTGATGCAAAATTATTGGTGAGAAGAGTTCGAGTAGACCCGTCAGTATTAGCGGGTCATCAATTGGGTCTTAATTCAAAACATGCAATTTATCCTTTAAAAACAAAGGAAATTGTACAATTTGCTATTGCTAAAGGTGCTTCATCATTCTATAAAGAACAAATATTTGGTGACAGAAGAATGCCTAATTTTATTCTGGTAACATTTCAAAGTGAAACGCAATATAATGGATCGTATACTGCTTCCAGCTCAATTTTCAAAAACTTTGGTGTTACTTCATTGACTTTGTCGAAAAATACTGATTATAGAGAAACATATACTCAAGATTTCGAGAATGATAATTAGTGTGCGACATATATGCAGAGTATTGTTAGAAATCTGGGTTATTTAGATAAAAATTTGAATTGCGGAATAACTCTTGAAGAATTTAAAAGCAAATATCCATTTTTCACATTTGTTCTAGCTCCCGATTTTGATTTAAATCAGAGTCAATTACCACAAAACGGGAATTTACGACTAGATATAAAGTTTGCAAAGGCCATTACTGAACCAGTACATGTTATAATATATGGAGTATTTGAAAATGAAGTTCAAATTACTGCAAATAGAACCGTGCTAGTATAAATGTATACAGAAATATAAAAAGTTGTCATGGAGTAAGTTTTTCAATACTGTTTAATTTATTAAAGTAGTTCTGTTCAGGTCAATAGAATTGGAAAACAGATATTGGGAAATGAATTTGTAGGAGTTTTTCCTCTTGATAAAATCCCATATTTGAGCAATAATCAAGCCATAATCGTCAATACTCAATCGTCTCATCTTGGTGGAGAACATTGGATTGCTATATATATGAAACCTAGTAATATATTCGTGTTCGATCCAATGGGTTTCTATTACCCTGCTTTGTTGGTATCAAAACTCCAAACAATGGGGAAACCTATTGTATATAATAAAACAATGTTTCAAAATCCCTTGACACAAACATGCGGTCAACATTGTTTAGCTTGGTTGTTGTATAAAAAATTTGATGTTTAATAAATGTATCCTTTCCTTTGTTGTTGTTATTTTAATTATTATTATTATTATTTTTATTATTTTATTATTATTATTATTATTTTATTATTATTATTATTATTATTAATATTATTATTATTAATATTATTATTATTAATATTTTATTATTATTATTTTATTATTATTATTATTTTTATTATTATTATTTTTATTATTATTAATATTATTTTTATTATTATTATTTTATTATTATTATTATTATTATTATTATTATTATAATTAATATTAATATCCAAATAAAGACTACACAATCATTGTGCATGCACAAAGTCATGACTAACAAAGATGTGCAATCCCATTTGATACCATTTGATTGGCTGATAGAGGAAAAATATTCAGGAATGTGTCTTAATTCTGATTGGTTGAGACATGGAAATATTCCTGTTCTATATAAACATTGACAAATTCCAAATTCATCACAATTTTATCAAAATTTTCAATTTCTGATTTTTCAAAATTACAAACTTTAAAATGTCTAACAATAACAACAGCATATTAAGAAGTCTATTGACTACCGGTAATTTTATTATTTATTTATTTATTATATTTTATTATTTATTTTTTAGATGTGTTCGATTGGTATCAAGTTACTGAGGACGAAAGAATTTTGAATGTTGATAGGATTTTCGGTAAATTTAAATATTTTAATTTTTATGAAATTATTATTTCATTTAGAACCTATTATAATTAGCGACGATGATGATGTCGTATTTATTGGGCAAACTAATGCCCCAGTTTCCTGTAATGTTTTCAATAAACAAAGTAAATTTATTTTATTATAGTATATTATTTTTTTAAAAATCATTTTAGCGTTTAATGATGACATGGGTACCCCAATTAATATTGATGAGGAAAACAATATGGAAAATGCCCTCACTTCTATTGAGGAGAATAATACCCTCACTTCTATTAATGAAAATAATGCCCTCACTTCTATTGAGGAGGTAGCTGATGAGGAATCTGATTCCGATCAGGAATCACAATGTAAGCATTTATTTATTTTTATATTTCTTTAACAAAATTTTTAAAATTTTCTTAATAACTTTTTTAAACATTTGCATAAATCTTATTATTGTAATTATTATGTTTTTGAATTATTATTATTGTAATTATGACGAAATTATGAAGAAAATACTATGATGGAAATTATAAAGAAATTACTATGATGAAAATTATGAAAATGATGAAACTATTATAACGAAAATGAAGAAAATTATGAAAATGTTATATTGAAATTATTATAACGAAAATAGAGAAAATTATGAAATTATTAGGTTATGCAAATGTTTAAAAAAGTGAAACTATAGTTTTAAAATAATCCTTGTAGTTGCAATGAGCAACTACAATAGTTAAAATAATAATAATAATGATAATGATAATAATAATAATGTTAATGATAATAATATATCTTGTAGTCTGCAGTGAGCATGCAGCTACATATCTCTTTTATCATGATTGCCCCAATAAATGTAGTCTGCAGTGAGCATGCAGCTACATCAAACTAATTATTTATTACGTAATACATATCCTTTATTAAATGTGTCTAAATGCAGCTGCGTCAAACTAAATATTTATTATTTAATACATACAATCTTTAAATGTAGTCTGCATGCAGCCGCATCAACTATTTATTACGTAATACATACAATCTTTAAATGTAGTCTGCATGCAGCTGCATCAACTATTTATTATGTAATAATTATAATCTTTAAATGTAATCTGCATGCAGCTGCATCAATAATGATAATAATGATAATAATAATAATAATAGTAATAATAATAATAATAAAATCCCACATTTATAGTTTACAAGACTTTATTAATATTTTACAATTATTAATATTTACTTCATTTTTATAATGTATTTAAATGAAACATATATCAATAATTGTAAAAGAACTAAATGATAAAAGAAATATAAATGATATATAAATTTCATGATTAATATTAATTGATAAATATAATTAACAGGCAAATTATATCCACATTACTGCCAGGCTTCAACTGGTCACTCAAATTTATGTCACAAAGTGATGAAAAAATATTATGGTCGTAAATTTTATGGCATCAAGTACTATATATGCCCAATATGCGAGACTTCCCATAGCATTAAATATTTAGAGTTTTACAGTATACATAAATCCCATTTAAATCAGTTCTCTTTAAATAAAAAGGATTTATTTAACAAATTGCGAAATACCGCAAAACCTATAATTAAAACTAATGTAAATAATACAAAACCTGTAAATAATAATACAAAACCTGTAAATAATAATACAAAACCTGTAAATAATATTACAAAACATGTAATTAAAACTAATGTAAATAATATTACAAAACCTCTAATTAATAATGTTATTAATGTAAATAATAATTTAAAAAGACCTGCTGTTAGTATTGGGTCTGATGCTCCCTCTAAAATTAATAAATTAGATCAAATAACTGTGGTTAATAATATTCAAGTAGGCGGTTCAGTCGATATTGACGATGAACCTGAAATCGAAATTGATTTTAAGGGGGTTCGAAAGAATTTACGATTTAATGTAGAAAAGGATAACATCGTTCAAATAACCATAACCGATAAAATCGTTAATAAGTTAAATCATGAAATAAACAGAATGGGGTCGGTGAAAATACAATTCTCTGTTTTGATTCAATTTGAAAAAGATGGCGAAATTAAAGATAATTTCTTCTCGAATAGGGCAGAGGCTTTTTCAGATAGTTTTCTAAGTGAGGGGGTTCACAAATTAAATAATAAAATAGAAAAATTCACATATTTGGGTAGTGGATGGCGGGTTGTTAAAATCAAAGAAATAGATTTTATATTAACAAATTTACACATATGAATAGGCTAGCTGGACATAGTTATATCCCCACCCCATCATCTTTAAAATCTAAAAATGCAATAGTAAACGTTAAAAACACAGATGATATGTGCTTTATATATAGTATTTTAGCACTTTTAAAACGTAATGTAGTACATAGACATAGGAACCGTGTTAGTTCCTATGAAAATTATCTTGACGAGTTAAATTTTGACCCCATTTCCGACTGTCCAATGAAACTATGTGATATTCCTAAATTCGAGATGAAAAATAAGGATTTAAATTTAGCAATAAATGTTTTAACATATAGAACAACCCCAGCTAAGCCTTTTGAAAATATAGTTGACGATAATTATATTCCACATCATCCTCAATTGGATATAATTCACCGATCTAAGGTTATAGGTGGTGAACCCCTATACTTACTTTTATTGGAAGACGGTGATAATTATCATTACACCGCAGTTTTTAACTTACAAAGATTAATGAATTGTCACTCTAGCAGTGAATGCGGCGTTAGAATTAAAGTGAACTGGTGCCCCCATTGTCTCAATGGTTTTCGACTTAAAAATGCATTTGATATTCATGTTGCCTTATGCATTAAAAACCAGATAGGAACAACTCTATACACGCTACCTAAAGAGAAAAATTTAATTTTTCAAAATTATGCGAAAACCATAACCCCGCCATTCGTGATATATGCAGACTTTGAATCAATTTTACCGGGGGATATAATACACCATCAAAAGCATTTGCCAATAACAGCAGGTTTATTATTAATAAATAATTATAATAACTCCAAATTTTATTATGAGTTTGTTGGGGATGATTGCATCTTATCTTTCTTGCGTAAGGTGGAGGAAATTGCTATGACAATTGTCCTGCCATATTACGAAATTAATGGGAAAAAGCCCATGCAAACCTTGTCTTTCGCTGAAGAGCGGGCCTTTCGTGATTCCAGAACCTGCTACCTTTGTAAAAAATTTATTAGAAATAGAGTTAGGGATCATTGTCACTTTTCAGGTAAGTATCTTGGTGCTGCCTGTAGGAAATGTAATGTTTCTCGACGAATTCAGAAACAGTTACCTGTGGTTTTTCACAATTTGAGGGGGTATGATCTCCATCATATTTTGAAGTACGGTTTCAATAATTTTCCTTCTTGGGAATTAAATATTATTCCGACCACTACCGAGAAATTCATCTCTCTTATCGCGTACATTAACAAATTGTCTGTTCGTTTTATTGACAGCATGCAGTTTGTTAATTCTTCTTTAGCAAAAGCGGTTAAGACTCTTTCCGATCTGCCTTTAACTTCTTCTGTTTTCGATGGCGCAATTGTTCGAGCCAAAGGCATCTTTCCTTATGACTTTGCCACATCTCTTGAGGTTCTGGAATCGACTCTTGAATTGCCACCTATCTGGGATTCTGTGTCTAATGATGAATATGCATTAGCCCAAGTTATTTGGACTCAGCAAAACTGCAATAACATGTTAGATTACATGTTAACTTACCTTAAATTAGACGTGTTTCTCCTCGCAGACTATTTTCAACAATTCCGTGAAAAGGCCATTGCTTACAATGGTCTTGAGCCTCTTAATTTCTATGGCATTCCCGGTATGTCATGGGCCTCTGCGCTTATGACATTAACGGAACCCATTGAACTTTTGCAGGACATGGAAATGTTTAATTTCTATGAAGGAGGGATACGTGGTGGGTTAACATTTGTTAACAAACATTATGTTGCAAGTTCTGAAGACACAGAACTCTTGTATATTGATATTAATAACTTGTATGGTTGGGCCTTAAGCCAAAATCTGCCTTATGCTGACTTTGTTTGGGTGTATGATGATCTTGATTTTGTCTTGAATGAATGTATGAATGCTGATATCGATAACCTTCCATATGGTTATACTATGGAGGTAGATATCGATATCCCTGATTGTTTGCATGACTTTCTGAATGATTTTCCTCTTGCTCCTGAAAAGATGTGCCCGCCAAATTCTAAAGTTGAGAAGCTGATGCTCACGCATTGGCCGAAGAAGAACCATGTTCTTCATTGGCGACTTCTCAAGTTGTATATAGAATTGGGGGCTATTATTAAAAATGTACATAGAGCAATCAAATTTAAGCATGCACCCATTTTTAAATCTTACATAGACAAAAACACTAATTTGAGAGCCAATTCGACATGTGAGCTGCACAGAGATCTATACAAATTATTTAATAATAGTCTGTATGGGAAATCCGTAGAAAACCTTAAAAAACGGATGAATTTGAGGTTATGCAATTCATCTGAAAAGATGATTGTATATGCTTCAAAGCCGACTTTCAAGAAATCTATCAAAATTGATGATGACTTGATTGCTGCACATCTCAATAAAGATTCTATATGTTTAGACAGGCCTAGTTACATTGACCAAACGGTGCTAGACCTGTCTAAACTGAGGATGTACCAGTTACAGTATATAGAATTGGCTAAATATAGAAATGAATTTAAATGTGAGATAAATATCGTTGCCGGCGATACGACTCCTTTTTTCTTGAGGTTAAGAACTGTAAGCTTGACACTCTTTTGCCGGCAATGATTCGTGACAATCTTTTAGACACTTCCAACTATGACCCTGCACATCCCTTATACTCTAGAAACCTTGATTCTGTGATAGGTAAATTTAAAGATGAAAGTAAAGGTCTAGGGTATAAGGAATGGGTTTTCTTAAGACCCAAGTGCTATAGTTTGTTAGGGGCTAAAGATCATTTAAAAGCAAAAGGAGTCAGGTTAATAGGTACAGAAATTAGGCACGATTCATATTTAGAATGCTACAATAACAACGTAGTATTTTCTGTGCCACAAAGTAGGATAGGGACGCGGAACCATCAATTGTATACATTTAAAAACGATAAAATCGCGTTGACAAACAACGACGACAAGCGGTTTTGGGTGGGGAAAAATTCCAGTCTCGCATTTGGTCATTATTTAGCACTAGATGATATAAATGATGATCAAATATTTGAAGAAGTTGGGCCACTATTCGGAGGATTAAGTCCAGATTTTGTTTCTGGTGATGAGGAAGTGGGTCCACTTTTCAATGGTTTAAGTCCAGATTTCGATTCTGGTGATGATCCTAATGATGAAATAGATATAGATGATATTTTATTGTCAGACTAAACTGTGATAAATGTTAATATATCTTTAATAAAACGTTTCTTCTACATTGTTGTATTATCTAAAATTTTTATTGAAAACTCGTTATAGTTTTCACATTTCTTACAAATGTTTAACACTTGTATAAATATATTTATTAATATTGATAAAGTTTTTATAAATCATGTTTAACTATTGAAAGAAATTTTTATTTGAAATATATGTTGTAGTGAGCACAACACTACATATATGAGTTGAATGTATATTTAAAGTATAATATTTAGAATTTAGAAAGTTTACCTTGAATATTTTTACCAGTAACTTTGTGATCAGTACCCATGTGACTTGTTGAGTGTGAGTAGTACCTTTATGACCATTACCCTTAGGGGGACAGAATATCTTGTCGGATAGATTAAGGGTATATAGATTAATAATAATAATAATAATAATAATAATAATAATAATAATAATAATAATAATAATAATAATAATAATAATAATAATAATAATTAAATAATAATAATAATAATAATAATAATAATAATAATAATAATAATAATAAAACTTAGAAACTAAAAACTTAGAAAATAATAATTATTTTAATAAATGACCTTGAAAAATTAAATGACCTTGAAAAATAAATGACCTTGAAAAATAAATGACCTTGAAAAAGTAAATGACCTTGAAAAAGTAAATGACCTTGAAAAAATAAATGACCTTGAAAAAATAAATGACCTTGAAAATAAAATGACCTTGAAAAATAAATGACCTTGAAAATATAAATGACCTTGAAAAAATAAATGACCTTGAAAATAATATTTTGAAAAATAAATGACCTTGAAAAATGGTCTCGGAAAAACGTTAATAACTTTGACAATTTTGATGATGATGATACCTGCAATAGTTCATTCGAAAGGTCTTGCACCAAGCTTCAAAATAAGCTATCAATTAATAAATTTGGATAATGGGAACGATAACTTTTGGGATGAAAAAAAGTAGGAGCCCGCCGGATCACTTAATAATTATATGACCTTGAAAATGATTTTTGGTAAAATGTTAATAACTTTGTCAATATTAATGATGATGATACCTTCCATGACTCATTCGAAAGGTCTTGGACTGGGCTTTAAGATGAGGTATCGGTCAATAAAATCCGTTGGTGGGAACATTAATGTTTGGGATGAAAAAAAGTGTGAGCCCGCTGGATCACTTAATAATATTTTGAATAATAATAATAATTTAACGTTGAAAAGATGGTGGTCATCAATTGTTAATAACATTAAAACTATTAAAGATATATAAGATACCCATAGCTCATTCGAAAGGTCTTGGACTGGGCTTTAAGATGAGGTATCGTCCAATAAAATCCGTTGGTGGGAACATTAATGTTTGGGATGAAAAAAAGTAGGAGCCCGCCAGATCACTTAATTAAAACAAAAAATTTAATTTAAAAATTAAATGACCTTGACCTTGACCTTTTATTTAAAAAAAAAATTTTTCTCGGGGGGGGGGTATATGTGATCCAGAGGGCCCATGATCTGGATGGCCCACATCATACTACTTCAGTAGGTTAATGCCATTTCATTTCATTTATAGAAAATGTCCAATAATCCTTCAACCTCAACAACACTCCGGATATGATTCTCGTGCGCCGATAAAAATGCCATAATCAAAACCCTACAAATTCAAATTGATCTACTGAAGAAGAAACTAGACCATTTTGAAGGGCCGTGGTTCGCACCCACGTAAATGAATGAAGTGCGGAAAAGATTATCTCGAGGTGAGCACTGCCACGACAGCTTAATCGAAGAAAGCAGAACACAGCGCCTGCTCATTAAAGCACAATCAGAAGCACTGTACAAGGTCTATGTGCAAGTGACCCTCACTAAAAAGATAGCGACCGTGCCAATCACGGAAGAAGATAACGTCTTCCGTTGCATCATCATCTGCAAGCAGTTAATCTAATAGTGGAAAAATCCTGTAAAAGCTGCGTAGATACTCTTATGTTACCCACAACCGCCGAGGTACACATCACTGGCGTCAGCCAAGTAGCCCCGAGGCCAGTCTTCTCATCAACGGTGGTCTCTCTTCCAGTACAATCAGCCAAGGTCAAACATAACCAACAGACTCGATCCGTGTGGAATAAGAAGCGTAAAATATTACAAGCAGAGCGAGAAGTCCGACTGATCGCGGAAGGTGTTCGAGCAGCCCTTCAAACACAACCTGTGGTGCCAGCCGCACTAACTTGCCAATTTCGTGTCGTGCCACCGTGAAGCATCTCTTGGGAAGAGAGCGCCACTAATTTTCTCGACTTAGACGAGATATTTACAGGAACCTCACCGTCAACTTTATGAACAATCAATCTGTAATTTACGGATGTAAATATATAAACTGAGTAGACCTTTTCGATTGATCTTACATGTCTGTTTGTATTTTTCTTGTTTGAATGACTCGGTGAAATTCTGTCTTTTCGGATGTATGTGTTCTATGCAATAAAATGATCTGGATTAATATTGAAGTGTTTTTCAATCTTTATGTTATACCTGTTTGTTGTGTAATAGACTCTCAAGTAGGAGTGACTGCAGAGAAAGAGGAAGGAATTAGATCGAAGCTTCGAGGAACGAGATAAGACGTAAGTCCTTCTATCGGCCGTCAGGAAAAGAGGTAAGTCGGAATACGGTGAAGGAGCAGTCCTAAGGCAGGGTAGTGAAAAAACATTTTTTACAAAAAATTATGTATTTTGGGTGTAGAAAAGTTGACTGTATGTAATAGGCAATAGATAAGGGGTATTTCAAAAAATTTTAAGAATCGAAAATTATGGTTCTAAAATCGACTTTAAAACCATGGGCTAGCTAGGAAAAAGACATATTCTATATTATTTAATTCATATATAAGTAACACACACAAAATAGTTTAATTTTTTGACTTTAAAACCATGATTCCGCTGGAACAAATACACATTCCATTGTTGGGCTAAAATCCAAATACCTTTAATTTTTTTTTGTTGTTTTAATGGTCAACTGAGACGACTACATAACACATAAAATGCGCAAATGCACATTTTTTTTGAAACAGTAAATAAATCAAAAATAAAAATAAACAAAAGTAAAAATAAGTAAAACAAAAATAATAAAATTAGAGAAAGCAAGAAATTTGCCACGAAACACATTATGAAAAGCATATAAACAAAGAATAAATCGTCGAAAATAGACACACCAGCAGCAGAAAATACTACTTTATCCATAAGATAAGAATGGTATGTAAAGGCGATAACTCAATCAGTCAGGAAAAAAAAGAAATTAATCAAAAACCGATAGATTAAAACTAGGGTTCGGAATCCCGGGATCCCGCAATTTTTAGCAATCCCGAAATCCCGGGATCGAGCACTTGATCCCGGGATTTGACTTTTTAAGCCTAAAAGGAAAAATACCTTACAGTTTCCTTAAAAATTCTTTAAAACAATCGTTTTTGGTTGAACATTTTCAAATTTAAATTTTTTCGGTTGAGATTTGAATTTTGTCATATAGAAAATACTTGGAATTTTTTTTGCATTCAAATTCTTAAAATATATAAATTTTAAAAATCGAAAATCGCAGAATATGGACTTGATTTGCAAAAAGATATCGTCGGAATTATGACTGACGGAGCAAGTGTAATGAAAAAAGTTGGGAGATTATTACCTGTAAATCAACAATTATGTTTTGCCCATGGTGTGCAACTGGCCGTAATTGAAGTACTATATCAAAAGCAAAATATAGAAACAGATCAGCAATTCCACGAAGACGAACAATCAGAAGTAGAACACGATTTTTCGGAGAGTAACGACGATGAAATTTTTTCTGACAACGAAGAATTGGTTGATCTCGATTTTGGTCATAGGCATGGAGGAAACCAAAGTGATGTTACTGAGATAAATTCCGCTCCAGTGATCAAAAAGGTACGAAAATTGATAGTAATGTTCAGACGATCGCCAACAAAAAACGATATCTTGCAGAAATATGTTGCGGCTGAATTTGGGAAGCAAATAACTCTAATAAAAGATTGCAAGACTAGGTGGAACAGCCTTTTGTCAATGCTTGAACGTATCTATTTATTAAAAAATTGTATTCAAAAGGCATTGATAGACATAAGTCTACCTGAAGGTGAATCATTTGCTTTATCTAATGATGAGCTTAAAATGATATCTTCTATCATTAGTGCTCTAGTACCAGTAAAAGCAACAGTCGAGGCCCTTTGTCGTCGGGATGCTAGTCTGTTCACAGCCGATGTTGCTATAACTTTTATGTTAAAAAAACTTAAAGATTCTAACAACGTTATATGTCAAAAATTGCATTCAGCTCTCATTCTTCGCATGCAACAAAGGCGGACAGATATCAGTGGTGTACTTCAGTATTTACATAATGGTAGAACAAACGTTCAGTCCGAATCTGAAATAGCGCTCGTAACAGTTCCATCTGCCGTAAAATGTCGAAAAATAATAGTTGAGTTACTCGAAAGATTAGATGCTGAAAATCCAGCTACAGCACTAACACCTAATGAGTCCGAAGTTGAATCTTCTGTTTCAAATGAGGCACCTATCGAAATTGTTTCAGATTCTTCTGATTCTCAATCTGAATCTCTTTCCTTTTCTCTTGAACAACCTTTAACTATTGCAGACGAGCTCAATAAAGCTATAAAACAAGCACATTTTCCGAGGATGCCAATTCGATGTGAGATGCTGTCAGCGAAAATTCAAAAGGAAATGGTATTGTTTGAAAATGGAGGAACACTTGGTGATTTTTTGCAAAGAGCGTATGATTTTCTAATGACAATCAAACCAACCAGTGTAGAGTCGGAACGTGCCTTTTCTGCGGCCGGACTTTTTGCAACGAAAATAAGAAGTCGTATGGGCGATGAAACTTTGGATGCACTATGCTTTCTTAAAAGTTATTTTAAAAATAACAAAGAATATGTATAATATTAATATGTATAATATTAATATGTATAAATATAATATTATAAAAACCTTTATTTTCTTTATAATTTAATAAACTATTTTTTATAAACTTATTTTTGAATGTGTCATTTTTTTTAAATACCTGTTCTTGAAATATATTAACATATTATTTTAACAAAATTAATCTCTTTTTCTATTAATTTGGTTAAAATAGTATGTTAATATATTTCAAGAACATGTATTTAAAAATCCCGGGACTAATCCCGGGATCCCGGGATTAGGAAATGGCAATCCCGAAATCCCGGGGTTGAAAATATAGCACGGGATTGCTAACCCTAATTAAAACAAAATAAAGAAATGAAATAATCAAAATTATTAGAATTAAAAAAATCACGATTAGAAACACACGATTTTGATTTGTCGAATGCATGCACAGGAAGGGTCGCTTCAGTGGACACAGTACCACTTTTTATACTTGTGTGGGAACTTTAATACTCTTTTATCAAGGAAAAATAATTTCTTTGAGTTTAAAATTTCATTGTGCCTGTTGTGATATATTACTTTTTTAATTTCTAAATTAAATGAAGATTTTCTATGAAATATCAAATTTAACTCGGTAAACAAGAAATCAGTGCATAATTTTTATTGTAATTTTTTCAAACTAATTATTGGTGTTTTTATATTCATGTTATAGTATATTGGAAGTTAGTAAAATTTTAAAAGTTTTAGATTTATGTTAATTTATGCTAATAAAGTTTTGTGAACTTTCAATTTATTATTTGGATATATTATATTTCAATTATTTTTGAATACTTGGAACAATGGATAAAATTAATATAAACAATGTCGAAGTTCTGGAAAATTCACCCAAATTTTCTTCCATATTTAAATTTAAAGTTAAATTCGAATGTCTTGAAAGATTAGAAGATGATTTAGAATGGAAGTTAATTTATGTCAGCAGCGTCTCTAATGCAGATTTAGATCAAGTCTTTCATTAAGTAATAGTAGGACCAATTCCTGTTGGTCGTCATGATTTTGTTCTTGACATTAATGCTACAAATCCAGCAATATTCCCTCTTGATGATAGTGTCGATGAAACTGTGGTTTTACTGGAAACATTTTATAAAGATCAACAATTAGTTCGAATCGATTCTTTTGTCAGCAAGGAATATGAAAAAGAAGAAATAATTTATTATTTTCAAAGTATTATTATTCTCAAATTTATTTCCAAAGTTATTTTCAATTTTATTTTCGAAGTAATATTATTTTCAATTTTATTTTCAAAGTAATATTATTTTCAAAGTATTATTTTCAAAGTTATTTTCAAAGTTCTTATTATTAATTTATTTTCGAAGTTTCATTATTTACTTAAATATTCATAGAACTTAATTTCTACATCAATTTCATGATTTTCATCATTTGCATGAATATTTTCATAATTTTCAACATTTTCTATATTTTCAATATTGTTAGGATTATTTTCAGAAACATTTTAGTAGATAGTTAGGGGCCCACCGCAACAATTACCCCCCCCCCCCNTCTCATTTTTGTTAGCATCTATTGTTATTTTAATTGGCGTGTCGTGATGTTAAGCTTTCAATTTTTTGTTCTATTTCATTGTATCGTGTTTCATTTTATATTTGTCGTTTCTCGCTGTTTTGAATTTTCATTCAAATGTATTTGCCCTTGCTTTCTTTCTGTGACTTTGTTACTTGTTGTTTCCTGTTTGTTCATGTCGTTTTGTGTTTTCCTTGTCATTTTTATTGTATTTATTTGTTCATATTCTATTTTGTTATATGCGTGCTCTTCATTTTCTGTCAATCATGTTTTTGTATAATTTTTCCCGATTGTTCCTATTATTGCTCATGTCCATTTTGACTTTCATCTTGATCTCCCGTTTGTTGTTATCTTAGTTTGTTCTCATTTTTCCTCCGCGTCTTCGCCAAACGTCGTCCCCGACATTCATTATTTGATTTATCTATTATCTTGTGTTCTCTCGGTTCTCGTGTCCTTTCTACAATATTTGCCAAACACCCATTTTCTCTGATTAATTTTCCTTACTCTTAAATAAGTGTAGATTTTAATATTTTTGATTTTTCGCATTATTTTATCTTTGTTTATGGTGATCGGTCCTCTACTTTTATTATATATCATTTTGGTTGGGGTGTATACACCGATATATGTAATTATTTATATACGATTGGTCCTCTTTTTGGCACTCAGTTCTGCCATTACTATCTCTTTTCAATGTTATGACCATGCTAATAGTTCGTTGTTTTTTTTCTCCTTTGCGCAAAATACAGATACGGTGTTCTTCTGCTCATTCCACCTCCCTCTCGGAATATTTTACTCTTCATCTTATAACACTTTTCTATGAATACTATGCTGGATTTATTTAACTATTTGTACTTCATCTTCAGCTCCCTGCATTTTCCTTTTCCCGTTTCCTCTTCCCGTCTGATATTCTCCGTTACATTCTGACCATATCTTTCTCTCTTTGTTTTCCTCAGCTTTCTTAGTAGTTCATTTCTTGCATTTGGCTTTATCATTAGAGTTGTTCTATTTCTCTTCACTTTAGTTCAATTTTTCCTCTCTGGTCTTTGATTATTCTCTCACGAACAAATTCATTGTTCAAATTTTCGATTAGATTGTTCCTCAATGAGATTCCTTGCTTCTGTATAGCTAATGTTATTTACGATAATATGACGCTTTTCTGCTTCCATATTTCTCCTGTGGTGGTATTGGGATTGATTTCCATTGTGATCCGTTTCATTCTATTAATTCACCTACATTGATTCATAATCTTTTATCTGAATTTTATTTCATTTTACTTCCCGAAGTTATATACTAATTATAC
Organism: Schmidtea polychroa; assembly: GCA_959609185.1. NCBI lineage: Eukaryota > Metazoa > Platyhelminthes > Tricladida > Dugesiidae > Schmidtea > Schmidtea polychroa. Next base: position 240,185 of record CAUHTR010000003.1, on the reverse strand, counting down.
CGCGCTGATATATATACATATATTTTTATATAATCATATACCTTTATATATTCATTGTTCACACTATATATAGTCATAACCCTTTCTAAGTATGTGGGTTCGTAATTCGTGATACTTTCTAGATCTCTTTTCACTGTTCTTAGTTTAGTGTTCTGTACTCTTTCATTTACTGTATATTTCACCCGTTTGGTTCTAATTGTTTCCCATTCTCTATCGTTGACGTTGGATAATTTTTCATAGTTCGATCCGATCATTAATATGAGCATCGTACGTATAACTGTCTCTTATATTCATATTACTTTGGCTAACCTTGAGCTTCCTGGTTTCTTTCGCTGGATCATTTTCGTTGATACCTATCATGTTATTCTCGTATCTTGTATATTTACTTTCATTGATTTCTCTCTATACTTTGTTAATCTCCCGAGTCGTTTTACATAAGTTTTAGAATTCATTTTCTACGTACCCTTGGTGTCTGTGATGTTCGCCTATTTTGCAAAGTTTTTCACTGCCTTTTAACTTAGTTCTCGTGTATTTGTCCCGGAGATTTTATTTCGATTTATTTTTGCTCCATTTTTATACTGTGATTTTATTTTTAATAGTTATTCTCGATTGTCTTTGGTTCATATCTACTTTTCGAGTTACCAGCGAGTTTTATCCCTTCATCTATCTTGCAGCAAGTTTAGTTCTTGTTTTTGTTCTTTTACCTAACGCTTTTGTTCATTCTAGGTGTTGATGATGTACAGTTATTATTATTTTTATTCGTGATGTTTCGATCTCTTTCCTTGTCTTTACTTTCTTTTACTTTTAGTAGAATCTGTTGATTCGCTCTGTTTCGTCTAGTAAACTCATCTCTTTATCTTTAATGTCGTTCGTCTCAGATTCACATTTGCAGAAGCTAAGGCATGGTTATCATTTGCTTTATTTATCGTTTGGTGCTTTGTTATCTGTCGAGTCTTATCGTATTTTTTATTTGAATGTTTATTCAATCGTCTTTATGGTTTAGTCTTTTTATTTTACCAATGCATTTTGACATCCTTGGGTACTCTACCCTTGGATTGGTATGTGTAGAAGGTATAACATGTAGAGCATAATTGGTTTAAATATTCCTTATCATACACTGTATGTATCGACAACTCAATACCAGAATCATATATAGCTTGCTTTTTCATAAACCCCCTAATCCATACATTCTTGCATATAATCATTCATACCATTACCTATTCATTTATCAGTGTATTCCCAAAAGGTTCCCCTTCTAAAGCAGCTATCATTCCATCGGTTTATCCATTCACTAATTTAACAATGTAATAACAATTAATCATTTAATAATTCATTGACATAAATATTATCAAGAGCCTGCAAAACCAATCCTCAACCAATTGCTAGCCCATCATTCAACCATTCAACCAAACAAGGACAAATTATCAAGGAGAAGACTTATTTATTTTCATAAAATTAGCTATCGAAAGTACCAATTTTTTCTTATCAATTTTGACTGTGGAAAAAATATTTTCGTACACTTTACCGCTAAGCAAAATATTGCAAACTGAGTCACTTGACCTTTGTAACAGCCATTTAAATTTGCGAAGATGTAGTTGGACAGTTTGAGAAATTTCGTAAATCAGCAGTTACTGTTTTCAATGAAATATACAAAAGAGCTGAAGTATTATTGAGAGAAATGGTAGATACCAACTATGCTATTTCAATTCTGCGCATAAATAAACGACAAATCCACAGATGCAATATTAGTTCTCAATCCCCGGAAGAATATTATCGCATTTCATTATTTATCCCATTTTGGACGCAACAGTAACCCAATTAAATGAGAGGTTTCTGAAGCACAAGGCAATATTAAAAGCATTTAATATTTTAATTCCATCAAATAAGTAGTGTGTTTATATCCCTAACCAAAACAGCCCTCCCAACAAAACATGCCTCCATTTCACTTAAACCATTAGAAAAACAACCTAAAACTTATACTTTTATAGTATTTTAACCCTATATTTTGAAAACAACCACCCTTAATGGCTCTAACTGTTTTAATCTTTAAAGTCTCATAAACATAAAGAGAATAGAAAAGAAAATGGTATTATGAAAAAGTTAGAGGACTATTTTGGTTAGGGATATAAACACACTACTTGAGGATGTCAACTAGCAAGTTGCTATTTGACTAATTTATAATTTTATAAATCTTAATCTTGATGTCTTGAAGAATAAAAAAAAAATGAAAAAGAATAAAACTGCTCTGAGAGGACAGTGGTATTTGTTTTTTTTTTTTTTCCCACTGTCCTCTCAACAGTTTTTTTTGATCCGGATCATTTTTTTTTATTCAACCTCTTTCGTTTATCGAATCTCTTCCAATATACAAGCTGGCCAGGCCCATAATCAGAATCAATCCGATAATAGCAGCACACCTTATTATTCGCTTCTCGCTCGAATACGATTTCATCGGCGTTTTAAGTGTGCTGCTCGAAAGTACAAATGAATTCGAAAGCGAATCCGAAAGAGGTCCGAAAACAACCAAGAAATAAATGTGCACATTATAGAATCGATCCGGGGGTGTTCGAAAGACTGGTGGCGATAATTGCCGGTTCGCCACCATCACCCGTTTCAATATTTTTTTTTTCATATTTATGTTTAAAAATTAATTAATTAATAAAATATATAAAATATACAAGATTTATTTCCTAAGATACCCACACTATATATTTTTTTAATATTTATTTTCAAAAATTATTTTCAATATTATTTTCAAATTTTTAATATTATTTTATGTTGAAAAAAAAACTAACCTCAGACGTGATTTGAACCACTATCCATTTGAACCACTGTGCCAGTCTATTCCCACTGCGCTATCGGAGTTCGGATTTTTGTCATTTTTTAAAATTTTATTATAAAAATCTAAAAATTATACTATCATATTATGAAAATAAAATAGAAAAATAAATAAAAAATGAAAACAGAGTATCCAATAAAAAAATTTTTCTAAAAAATGAATTGTAATATTTGCAATAAAGTTTTTAAAAATAAAACTGGATTAATTTCTCACTATAAATCGAAAGCTCACTTACTAAAAGAAAATAATCTTAATGATACAAACTCAAAAGTTTGTACTAAATGTAAAGGAAGATTTCTACATTCTGGATATAATAAACATTTTGAAAATTGTATCGGGAGACTTAGAGAAATATTTACATGTCCTAATTGTAACTTTTCAGCAAAACTAAATTTCTATTATTTAGAACATATAAAAGAATGTAAAAATAAAAAACAAAATTCTGACGTTGAAGAATGCCATTCAGAAGGAGAACCCGATCATGTTGAAAAAGAAAAATATAACTGGGATAAATTTAATCACATAGATGAATTTCAATCAGAAATCAGTGGACCTGCTACTCCTGGAGAATATATAAAGAGAAATAAAAAAAATATTAAAAATTCTTTCACTAGAGCTTTAGAAGATTATAAACCCACAAGGTATAATGTTATAAAATATAAAATTACAATCAAAGCAAAATATTGGAGGTGTGGAAGAAAACACAACTCCTTTAGATGTTGAAATCGCAATACCCTTTAAATATTTATTTTCAACTAGAGGATTTGATAAAACCATCAAAGAAATAATTCAAGCAGTAGAAGCAAAACAAGAGGATGTAGAAAATGAATTAGGAGAATCAAACTTAGTATTTCGCTCTTTCCAATCTTTAGTGATTGATTATTGGAGGGGATTACCTCCAAATCCTAAATCTTATATTCAAACACCCTTTAAATCTAGGGCTGTTATAAATGTACAGAATGGTGATAACAAATGTTTCATGTGGTCAATACTTGCATATTTACATCCTCAAGCTGAAAACCCCCAAAGAGTTCAACAATACAAACAATATGAAAATGAATTAATATTTCCCAAGGGATTCACGCACCCAATGAAACTAGAAGACATTCCAGAATTTGAAAAACTAAATAATCTTAAACTTAATATTTATGAACATGTTAAAGGATGGGGATATGGAAGGAAAGATATTATTCCAATTTATATTTCTGATTATGAAGTTAGAGATAGTGGAGATAGGGAGATATATCTTTTAATCTTGGAAGAAGAAAATAATCAACATTATATTTTAATAAAAAACTTTCAAGCTTTTACATCTCCAGAGAATCCAACTTGTGGAGGAGGAACATGTAAAAGATGTCTTCATTATTCAACAACTAAAAACTCTATGATTAAACATACAAGAATTTGTGAAAAAGATGATCGAGCTTTAATTAGAATGCCTAATAACCCCAAGATGCATTTTAAAAACTTTTCAAATTTATTACAAACATTAGGAGTTGTCTATGGAGACTTTGAATGTATAAATCGCGAACAAGATATAATTATACAATATTTAAAAATAATAGAAAAATATAAACTCATGGATGAATGGAAAGCCTCTAAACAGAAGATGAAACCAACAAGGATGAAAGCCTTTCTAAGAAAAAAGAATAAACCCAATAGTATCAAGCAAGCTAAACAATTACCATCTGCTTATAAACTATTATTTAAAAGTAATTATCCTGAACTCATAAAATCTAGAGAATATTCATTTAGAGGAACTTCTTCAGAAGAGGTTCTAGATCATTTTACTAAAAGTATAAATAGCTTAGAACACGAAATATTTAAAGTATTAAAAACAAGCTATCCTCAAAATATTTCAGAACAACAACAGGAAGAATATGAAAACGCTTCAAATTGTTGGATGTGTAAACAACCCTTTGAGGAACTCTCTCTCTCTGAAAGTCATTCTGATATTAGATCTCTAACTATTAACCAAATAGAAGCAGAAGAAACAAGATTATTTCATGAAGGACAAGATAATGCAAAAGTTATAGATCACGATCATTTAAAAAAGGAAAATAATTATCGAGGAGCAGCTCATAGAAATTGCAATCTTAATTGTCATACTCCCAAATTTGTACCTGTTATATTTCATAATCTTTTTGGTTATGACATACATCTATTTATTAAACATTTAGCAGCAAATGCTAAAAACTCTTTCAAAGTTATCGGCTTAACAAAGGAAAAATATAAATCAGTAGAATATGGAAAATTAAAATTTATAGATTCATTAAACTTTCTCCAAATGTCTTTAGATGCAGTGGCAAAAACAATGAAACCAGAATATTTTAAAATCACTCGAGAATTCTTGGAAAAAAATAATATTCCTCTAGAAGAATATCCCACATGTTTAGCAAAAGGAATATATCCTTATGATCATATGAATTCATTTGAAAAATATAATGAAACAAGTCTTCCTAACCAAGAAACATTCTTTTCACAACTTCAACAATATCATATTACAGATAAAGAATATTCTCGAGCAAATAAAATGTGGGAATTATTTGACTGTAAAACTTTAGGAGAATATACTGACATGTACCTATCCTTGGATGTTTATATTCTAGCAGATTGCTTTGAAGAATTTACAAACTCTTTTGTTCTTAAACCTTACAATTATATAACAGCTCCTTCTTTAGCTTGGGATACTTTATTATATACAATTTGGACTTCAGATATGGAAGAATCTGATAAAATTATAGATCTTTTAACTAACCTCGATATGTTTAATCAAATTAAAACTAATATTAGAGGAGGAGTTTCCTCTGTAATGGGTAATCGAGAAATAAAAGCTAGAAATGCAATAACTACTAGCAGAATGCTTTCAAAGACCTCTGATCCTTATATAAAACTTAACAATGAGGAATTAAAAGAATTATTAGAAACAATGAAAAATCCTATATTTATACTTTATATAGATGCAACAGCTTTATATTCAGGAATTATGACTCAATATTTACCAATGAGTGACTTTCATGAAATATACTCTGAAGATTCCTCAGAAGAATCATTAAAGACTCTTGTAAAAGAAATACTTTCAACTCCTAAAGATTCTCCAATAGGTTACTTTGTAGAATGTGACTTATTATATCCAGATGATATAAAATCAGGAACAAGATATTTCCCTTTAGCTCCTGTAAGAAGAAAGATTGATATCAACAAACTTTCTGAATGGCAAATCTCACAAGATAAACCTCCAACAATGAAACTTCTTTGTGATCAAACAGATCGAACTTATTATCTTTGTCACTATAGACTCCTCCAATTTTATCTTTCACGAGGTATGATATTAAAAAAAGTTCATAGTGTCATAAGATTTAAACAAGCTCCATTCATGAAAGCTTTTATCGAGGAGAACATTAGGTGCCGAAACATTGCAAAAAGAGAAGGTAACCTTTTTAAAGATAATAATTATAAACTTTTAAACAATTCAGTCTTTGGGAAAACAATGGAGAATGTTGATAAATATACTCATATTGAACTCCTAACTAATACTCATAAAGATATTAAGCGTTATAATCGTATGCTAGGAAAGCCTACATTTAAAAACGCACAAGTATTTTCTGAAAGTCTTACTGCAATAGAACTAAAGAATTTTGAGAAAACATACAACAAACCAATATTTATAAGGTTTTCAATTTTAGAACTTTCAAAATTACAAATGTATGAAACATATTATAACATCTTACAACCTATATATGGTTCTAATATATCAATGCATGCAATGGATACAGATTCAATGTTTTTAACAATAAGAACTCATGATTTACAAAGAGCCGAAAATCCTATACTTTCAAATTTAATAAATTCATCTGGAGAACTATTTTCATTTAAAGATGAAAAACCTTTTACTCCTATAGAAAATGGAATATTTATTCGTGCTAAACAATATTCATACGAAACATTTACAAATCCTAAATTTGAAACTCGAGAAATTATATTTAAAACCCCAAAAAAAGAGGAAATTATTTCATATAAATATCCTATATTCCCTAAAGAAGAAAAACCTGTAAAGGATAACAGATGTAAAGGAATACAGAAATCCGTTGCAAAGAATCTTTCTCATCAAGATTATATAGATACATTGAATCCAAATCATAAAGATAAAATTGATGAAGTGCATCAGATTAAAAGTGAAAACCATGATATTCATGTGATAGAATCTCAAAAAGTATCATTATCAAATTATGATGATAAAAGATTCATCCTAAGTGATTTAAAGACAACTCTTCCTATAGGAAATAATTTAATACCGATAATAAAAATCTTGCTAGTTTGAATAAGTTATATGATACAAAGATTACTGATCTTGATATTTATAATGTTGAAATTATTTATCCCGAGAGAGAAATCGAGAAACCTTTATATTCTCAAGTTTTTAATCCTATATGTTTAGAACTTAAATATTTTAATACTGATCCTAAATATATAAAAGGTCTAAGTGATAAAGAATTTAAAGATCATAAATTAATGATTCATAGGTTGGCTTTCAACCATAACTGAAACCAACGATATTTAATTTTTTAATAATAAAATGTCGACAATTAATTTAAGCAACTATAGCAACTTGATCTACTTCTTTTAAAAATACATCCATTTTATAAGTAAGAATTCTTTAACCATTTTTCTCGAGATGTTTTTTTATTACTTATAACATTAGCCACCATGCCCTCCCTTTTTAATCTTATAACCTCATTCTTTATATCTTGTATTATTTGATTTGATTTCATTATTTCTTCGTCTGTCAGGATTCCATCTTCTAAAGCTTTTAATTGAAATAAAAATAATTTAGAGATTCCTAATTCTATTGATAAACAAACTTCTCTATATAAACTTTTCTTTTTAGAAGTATAAGATAATGAAACTATTTCAGTTAAGAAACCATCAGCTACAGAAATACTTCCAAGTATTACAGGTGCAAGAGTAACAACTGGTAAAGTTATGGGTAAAATAACTGTTAATATTGCAGATGCAAATCCTAAAGAATAACCTATAACTTTTAAAACTGTATTCCCTTTATTCCATCTATTTTTAATTTTTTTATAATGCTTTAATAAATCTTGTAAATGTAAGGTTTCTGATTTAAATTCTTTTACTCTCATAATTTCAAGTTCTGTGGGAGCCGAGGCCTTGGAAGAATAATATCCTGATGATCTCAATTCTGGATAAATTTTTTCTTCTCTTACTTCTTCCATCTTTTGGACTTTGTCCATTTTAATAATTAAAAAAATAAGACTTTATTCTTCTGAGCACCATCTGGTACCAATACTCGGATATCAAAAGAAACTCTTGTTGAGAGGATATCTTTATACAATTCTCTCAATGCTTTACGAACTTCATCAACATCAACCTTTTTTCATAAAATATTAAATCTATATATTGTACAAGTGTGCTTTTAAAAATAATATTCTTACTTTTAACTTTATGTAGTCCATGTGAATGAGTATTAACATACCAATCTCCGTGTGGTAAATCATAACTAGTCATTATAACATCACCCTTTTCAAGCTTACTATTATAATCACATTTCACAAACCATTTCATTCTTTCATTATCATCATCAAACAAAAAGAAATAAGGATCAATAATCTTTACAACCATAAAAACACTCCATTCTTTACTATTTGTTGTTATTAAAGTTGGTTCTATAAAATGTTTATATGTATGGGGTAATAATGTTTTATTCTGTTCTAATTCAGCAGCTCTTTTTCTAATACTATGTGTGGTGTTAATGTGTGTTGTATGAGATTCTAATTTGACAAGTCTTTTATTAAATGATGTAATCATCTCATTTATTATATTATATATTGTATTAAATTTAGTATTCATAATTTGTTTATCTTAAGAGTTTAATATGCTAGTATTTAACTTTACAACTTGTTCAGTTAACAGACTTTGTAACTTGTCAAATTTATCATTAAATCGTTGTTCGATATTATTAAGCTTTGATTCCATTGAATCAATTTTTGTTGTTAATGAACTTTCAATTCTTGTTGTTGTTAAATCAGTATATTTTTTAACACCATCTACATATTTCTTATTAACTGCATCAGCTTCATCAGTTGGAAAAGATAATTCTTTTATCTTGTGTCCATTTAAAATTAAATCACCCTTCATTGAATCACCTCTTTCATTAATATATTTATTTTCTGTTAAAGTTAATATTTCTTCTGTATTACCCTGTTTTTATTGTTCCACCACCTCTATTACATGGAATATAAGAACTCATTTATTAATAATTTAAAATGAATCTTCAAACCTGTTTCAAATGTAAATACATTGAAATCTCTTCTCCATTAAAATCAATCAATTCTCCTTCTTGATTAAGAATTTTAAAATTAATATCCATTATATATTTTCTACATAAAGGTAAATAATTTGGAGGATTCATTCTTTCAACTATTTTATATCCCATAGGAACTGTGTTTGAGGGAAAGGAATATAAAACATTTGTTTGTTTACCATTATTATAAGAACCTGTTATACAATCGCAATGAATATTTATTGTGTTTGTATTTATTATTTTTATAATATTTTCTGATGTTATTATTTTATCTTCTTTTATTGTTATATCCATAGGTTTAAATCCTAAAACTGTGTGAAAGAAACAATTATCTAAAAAACTAATTTTTATATTCTTCAAAGTCATTACACATTTTGAAGTTGGTATATCCATTTTAATTTTAATACCTTCATTTGTTTTTTTAGAAAGTATATCATTTAAATCTTTTATCTCATATGCCCCAGGTTCTATTGTTATAATTTATGGTTTATGCCCATCACGAGTTTGAATAGTAAATGTATTATTATCTTTAGTTATATTAAAAATAGTATTATAAGCACAAAACCATAATAGCCCCAATTCATAATTTAAATTTTGATCTAATTTAATTGAATCTTGAAAGTTTATAGTAAAGTCTGATTCTTTTGAATTTATAGATAAAGTTCTTGAATATTTATCTGACATTATGTTTACCATTTTTTTTAAATTATCTTCCGGAAGGTTGCGAAGCTCCATTTCTTTAGTAGTAAATTCATATAGTAAAAATCCTTATAGTAAAAATCCTTATAGTAGAGATTCTAGATCATTATAAATTTCTTGAATTATAGATTCAAAATCCTGCGTTTGCCCCTTTCCCTCTCCCTTATTCAATCTATACAAAACATATAAACTTAAAATACCACATATTTTAGTATTCAAAGGTTGAACTTGTAAAGAGTTAAAAGTATAACCATTTGGGGAATCAATCGGAGAACCCCTCAAGAGATAATCTTCAACTTCTTTAGTAGGTTTAATCCCAAAAGAATCAAAGTAGATAGATTTCTTATATATACAAACCCAATGAGATCCTTTTTCATTTGAATTTTGATAATTGATTATTATATTCAGGGGACTCTCCAGACTTGATAATTCATCATTCATTAATATTTTAATTTTTAAATTTAAATAATTTGCATAATCTTTTAAATCAAAATTTGTTTTTGCATTTATTCCAAATGTTTTTAAAAAATCTAATATTGAAGGAGTCATTTTGTATTTTAAAACTTCGTATTTATAACTTCGTATACTTATTAAATTTATCTTTTGAAATTATTCCTTGTTTTAACAAATCTTTAGAAATCTTTAAAATATCAGAATCTAAATTATTATGTCCTGCTTTCCTTGCAGCTAATAGTTTTCTTAATTCAATAAAAAGATTGATGGGATCCAATCCCTCTCCCTCTGTAACAACATAACCCTTTTCATTTTTATTTAAATAATTCTTTAAATCTTGAATATATTTTGCTTTAGAACTAGCTCTTATTAATCTTATTAAATTTAAATATTTTTTAATTTCTTCAACATCATCTGAAGAATATCCACAAAGTAATCTATAAAAATCATCTGTAAATTCAAAGTCTAAATATTCATTATTATAAACATTTTGTGAATGAATACGTGATTTATTTTCTGAATTTGAATATAAAGTAAAATTTTGTTTATTAATTGTTATTATTTGATATCCTTCAGTATTAGTATTAAATGTGGGTCTAATTGAAGGAGGTAAATCATCTCTAATTTTAGGATCAACTTTAAGAGGTTTTGTTTTTAAAAACATTTCTTCTTCTTCCACATTAGAAATTCTTCTGCGTTTTCTTTGATTTCTTTCAGGATGGTTTTCACTGGATTCTTTTTCTTTATCCTGCCACTCTAGTTCTTTTATTTTTTGTTTTTTATCTTCTAACTCTTTAAATTTTGCTTGCTCATTGAAATCTTCCAACTCTTTTATAGCTTTAATTGTTGGCCCCTGTTGTTGTGTTATTACCTCATTTAATATTATAGATTCAGCGTGTTGAGTTGTATCTTTTTTATTATATTTATCTTGTTCTGATTGTAATTTTTTTAAAAGTGCTAATCTTTCTTCATATACCATTTTAATGGTATCAAAAATGGTATCATAGTTCGAAGGGCTTCAAGTATAATCCTTTACCATTTTTAATTTTACAAAAACATCCATTTTTTAAAGATTTACATATTTTTTTTAAATCTTCTTTATCTTTTGAAGATAAAGATTCAGATGTAGAAATTTGATTTTTTAAAAAATCATTTAAACCTCTACCTTTATAAGGATCAAGATAGAGACCTTTGCCCTGAGACTTTTGCCGACTCCCCTCATATGGATTAAGTAAGAGACCCTTTCCAACAGACTTTTGACCTTCGGACACTCCCCCTTTAGCTTGCCCTACCTTCTTCATTGAATCGATTTCAGTTTGTAGTTTTTCTTTTTCTAGGTCTGTCTTTTGAGATTCTTTAGCTTTTTGAACTGTAGTTGCAATTCCTCCAGCTATTCCAGCAGCACCTGATAAACCAGCAATGATTGCAGGTATTAAAGCAGCTAATGGAAGAATACCACCTTCTTTAGCTTCGTGGAGCTTCGCTCTAACTTGTTCTTTTACATGTTTTCCAATAAAATATTTTTTACCACCAATTACTACTGATTTATTTTTATTTGAATTTATTAATTCTTGCAAAGATTCTTCCGAAGGTTCCCCAGTTGTCATTTTATAATAAACAAAATGGATATTTGGAAACCAATTTTAAATAGACATAAGAGTAAATTTAATAATAAAGTATTTCCTGATAATTTTAGATTATTAATTGTTGGTTCTTCTGGATGTGGAAAGAATGTACTTGTTTTGAGAATGTTACTTGAAGATGATTTTTTAGATTATAATAATTTAATCTTTAATTCTACAACCATAAATCAACCAGAATTACAACTTTTGAAATGTGGATTTGAAAATAAATTAACTAAAAAAGCAATAATTGATATTTTTAAAAATCAACATAGATGTCCTGAAGAAGTTTTTCAACCTTGTGATATGGTTGATTGGTATAAGGAAAATATTTTAGAATCAGATATTAGTAATAAAAATGATTATATTTGTGAAGAAGGGCAGGAGGCAATTCAAGTTTTATTCTCTAATAAACCTGAAGATGTTTTACATTGTGATTTACTTCCTAAAGATAAAAAGAATCTAGTTATATTTGATGATGTTGTTAACATGAAAAATCAAGAGATTCAAAAGAGTTACTTTACACGAGGTAGACATAATAATTGTAATGTTATTTATATATCTCAAACATATTATGCTTTAGATAAAAATTCAATAAGAAATAATTCTAATTGTTTTATATTTTTTAAATTAGATCGCCGTGATAAGAATATGATTTATAATGATTTATTTTCAAATGTTGAACCTGATAAGAATATGTTTGATATGTTTGTTGATAATCATTGGAAAGAAAAATATAATTATATTTATTTGGATAGAGAAGAAGCTGAAATATGGAAAAGTTTGTTTTAGGGCTTGTCGACTTAAAAATCTGTTTTCTGTAGTTCATTATTATAAAATCTACCGAATATTTTTTCATTATTTAAATCAATGATGCTATATGTTATTGGAGTTGTATAATGTATTTTATTTATAATAAAAATTTCATTTGTCCATTTTGCTGTGAATCCTTTTTCAAATTTATTTTTATATTTAAATATTCTTACTCGGTCACCAATTTTAAACTTTGGTTTTATAGGGGTTGTATCAACAATAACATCATTTTCAATATTTACCACTTAAATGGTTTCAGGATTCAAGGAAGCATTTAAAGGTGTTGATTTTATAGAACTATGTACATCATTATTATATTCATTTACAATCTTTTGTAACAATTCATTGTTCCATTTTTGTTTTCCAATAGCAGTAAAATATTTCCACATTTTATTTTTTAATGTTCTATTTAATCTTTCAACCACAACTGCTTTTCCTTCGTTTTCTGTTGAATATAATTTAATATCATTTTCATTTAAAAACTTTGTAAAAACTTTGTTATAAAATTCTGTTCCTTTATCACACCATAAATATTTTGGAATTCTTTGATATTCTTCAAATATATTTTCAAATGCTTCTGTAATAGAATATCCTGTTTTATTTTCTAAACACCTTGCAAAAGCAAATCTTGTATATAAATCTATTACTGTTAAAATTATTTTATATTTTTCAGGGTCTGATGATTTGGGCATAAAGACTAAATCTGCAGACCATGTTTGATCTTTTTCATGTACTTGAACTTTTAAATATTTTTTATTTTTTCTAAATTCATGGTGTAATTCATTAGCATATTTTATTTCTGATTCTGTTGGGGTTTGTAAACTAGTCTTGGCTGTACTCTCGAGGGATCTTTCAATCTCTGCTTGTTCGATAATCTTTTTATTAGCAACATCTTTTGCTTTCCTAGGAAGTCTTGCAACCATGGTGATCGGACTGTGTCCTAAGCCTATGAAAATCTTACCTTTCATTGCTAATTTAACTAGAGCTCTTTGAATCTTTTCTTGGGTTGATGGGTTTTGTATATTATTTAAATCATGTATTAAATTCACATCTGCAACATGTCTATCTCTAAGATCTTCTGAATTGTAAGCAATATCATGTTTTAAAGCTGCTTGGTCGATTCTATTTATTGGTTCTTCTCCTTGTTTAGGATTATTATTTTCATCTAATCTAATATCTAATCTTGTTCCTGGCCCAGTATAATTGTGTTTAAATAAATGTCTTTCACCTGGATATTTTTCTGTAGTAAAAGGTTTTAATATTGAAGATGTTGTTTTTGAAGATTGTAGATCACCTCCTGTAATATCAACTCTCGTATGTTTTTTAGTTTTAAGATGACTTGCTTTATGGTGTTTTGTAACTTGGCAATTACAAGTTTCGCATCTCCAATAGGGTTTATTTAAAGACATTTTAAAATGTTAAAATATCAGGGATTATATCAAGAATCTCCCCTAACATTTTCAATAATTGAAATCTTTCCACCATATAATTTCATTTCTATTTTCTTTTCTTCTAATATTAATGTATATACTTTAGCTTTAAAATTAGAATCCTTTGTTATATGAAGTGTAACATCAACATTATTTATAGCTAGGCGATCATCTTGGTCTGATACATTTATACAAAATATAGAATATAAATTTTTGAAATCTTCTTAACTTAATTGCGGTTCAACTTTGAAATCATAACATGTTTCAATATAATTTAGATATGGGAATATGTTTTCATTATTTTCAATATTAAATTCCATTCTATTTATTGGATAATAAGAACTATTTAATTGAATTTGGATTGTTTTTAAATTATCATCTCCAATCTTTTGAATAAACAAGTTGTTATTTTTTTGAAATGATGGATCTGTTTCTTTGAATCCAATCAAGATATATCTTGGTCGGTATGCTAAATTTGCTACCTTTATGGAATATGTTGAACCCTCTGTCATACTAAATTCACTACAGATTCTATTTAAATAATTTACATTTATAGACTTGTTGGAATTTAATCTTTCAAGGAGTTTGATTTCAGAATGTGGGTTTAATGTCCATTCAGGTATATGCAATTCAAGTGTTGATAATTTTAATTTAGCTTTTGTATCTGCAGCTCCATAGAACAATCTTTTATCACCTTCTACTCTATTACAGATGAGTTCTATAAAAACATTATGAAGTATACGATTATAATTTTGAAGGAATCCAAATAAGTGTTTTAATTCAAAATAACCTTCAAATTTTTTAGATTTATAAAGTTCAGCTCTTTTATGGTAACCATAATTTATATCTAAACCATCTTTATCTAAATCCCCTTTATTAACATCAGGAATCCAACCTGTTAATTCACCATATTCGTTTTTATAATCACAACCAGTTAAAATAAAATTTAACATTGTAGAATATACTCCTGGATGCAAAACAGTTTCAATTTCTGATGATCCTAGTTTTAATCTCATGTTGGAGAATAAATTTGGAAAGAAATTATTTTCTAGGGTTATATCTTTGTTTGCTTCAATTTCTAATTCAATTTTATAATATAATTTGGCATTACAAATATCTATTGGGTTTGATGTTTGAAGAGATTGAAAAACTATATCACCCCTACGATTTAAGTTTGCAATAGATCCTGAAGTTGGCGAGATTTTTAAAATATCATTTTTTTTAATTTCATGAGTAAATTCTTTATTATAATCAAGATTTAATTTATTTTTTTCTTGAATTTTGAGATTTATATTATTTATTTTTATATATTAAAATTAATATATCCAATAAAAAAAATATTTATAAAATGACTGACTTAATTGAAAGAATGAGAAATGAATTGAATGAAGTTAAACATAAGAGAATGAAAAGAAGAGAAGAAGAACCATTAGAATATATCAAAGAGTTGATGGTAGAGAATGAAAAGTATCGACATTTTTACATGAAAGCTGTAGAAGTTGCTGAGATAAGGTTAAAGAAAATGAAACAATTACGGGAAAGAGTTAAAGAACTTGAATCGATTATTTATAGTTGTAAAAATGACAAAAATTTGAAACCTGATAGCGCAG
The DNA here is from genome assembly GCA_959609185.1 of Schmidtea polychroa. Taxonomy (NCBI): domain Eukaryota; kingdom Metazoa; phylum Platyhelminthes; order Tricladida; family Dugesiidae; genus Schmidtea; species Schmidtea polychroa. The sequence goes on along the minus strand of CAUHTR010000003.1, from coordinate 224,397 downwards.
TGGGCTAGACTGGCACAGTGGTTCAAATGGATAGTGGTTCAAATCACATCTGAGGTTAGTTTTTTTTTCAACATAAAATAATATTAAAAATTTGAAAATAATATTGAAAATAGCGTGGGTATCTTATATTTATAAAGTACTTGTATATTTTATTTTATTTATTTTATTTTATTTTATTTTTTTATTAATTAAAAATTTAAAAAATGACAAAAATCCAAAGTCTAATAGCGCAGTGGGCTAGACTGGCACAGTGGTTCAAATGCTAGTGGTTCAAATCACATCTCAGGTTAGTTTTTTTTCAACATAAAATAATATTAAAAATTTGAAAATAATATTGAAAATGGTGTGGGTATCTTAGATTTATATTTTATTTTATTTATTTTATTAATTAATTATTTTTTAAACATAAATATGAAAAAAAAAATATTGAAACGGGTGATGGTGGCGAACCGGCAATTATCGCCACCAGTCTTTCGAACACCCCCGGATCGATTCTATAATGTGCACATTTATTTCTCAGTTGTTTTCGGACCTCTTTCGGATTCGCTTTCGAATTCATTTGTACTTTCGAGCAGCACACTTAAAACGCCGATGAAATCGTATTCGAGCGAGAAGCGAATAATAAGGTGTGCTGCTATTATCGAATTGATTCTGATGTATGAGTCTGGCCAGCTTGTATATTGGAAGAGATTTGATAAACGAAAGAGGTTGAATAAAAAAAAATGATCCGGATCAAAAAAAACTGTTTAGAGGACAGTGGAAAAAAAAATACCACTGTCCTCTCAGAGCAGTTTTACTATTTTCATAAAATTTTTTATTCGATAAAAGTATAGATTTTAGGGCGTTTTTTTAATAGTTTAAGTGAAATGGAGGCATGAAAGCTTGGGGGGTTGTGTTGGTTAGGGATATATACACACTACTCAAATACAAATACTAGTCACCATGAGTACAGCACAAATTTAGAGATATTATTGCAAAAATATAACACCGATTTAAATTGCAAAATAAATATGTTAACTGTGGCAAACAAAGTTCAGTTTAAATCCAATACAAAAAAATGCAAGTGTTTTGCAATACCTCTGCGAATGCAGTGAAGAAATATTTCCCAACATTTTCAAATTGCTTTAAATCTTGGTCACACTTCCCTTGAAAACAAGTACGGTTGAAAGGTCATTTTCAACTTTAAAATATTTAAAGAACTATTTGAGAAGCACCACGGCAGAAGACCGGATAAATGGTTTGGCTTTGCTCTCTCTCTCTCTCTATATATATATATATATATATGTATCGAGACATGCCTATAACGGAAGAAGAAATATTTAATATATTGCAGGAAAAAAAGAGGAAATCAGATATTGTTCTGCAAGGGTCGTTTTTGATCGTTTTTGCATTTTGCACAAATTTATCGATTTGTTTTGTAAGTTTTTATGCTCTGCTATATAATTTATCAAATTTTTATAATAAATCAAATATTAAATATTAAAAAAGCCCTGGCCAGTGTACCATATGTGGGTCCTTTAGTGCAAGGCCCACACTTGACCCTCCTTGGATCGATACTGACAGCGTATCCCATTCAAAATTCTTGGTTGCGCCACTGTGCTAAACTATATTTAAATTAACACAACACATCAAGGAACACAATACATATTATTAAGAGATGCAGATTATTAGACAATATTTACATCACAGTATGTTATCACGAGTTAATTCCCAAGAATTAAATTAAAATTAAATTAAAATTAAAATATCAATTGAAATGATTTTTATGTCCTTTGAACATAATTTTTTTATGCTATTCGTTTTGGCTATTTTCATATCTGCCGTCAATACTTATTGAAAAGATTTCATGCCATTATATGATTTTACAATATTAAAATTAAAATTATTTATAAATATAAAAAAATATTTAAATCAAATGATTAATCTGAATTAATTATAATTTTGTTTTGTCGTGGGTTTGTTTTATCAGTAAGTGAGTGTAAAGTCTATCTAATATTAATACAAAAATGAAGACAAAAATGAATGCAAAAAAATTCAAATAATTTGAAAGGTTCGTTATCATGATCCTTAGGAATTATATCAGTGTTGCCATTTTCCCTAACGGGGTATTTATTATGGTTATTATTTCCAGCAGCATTACCAAATGTAATATTATTATTAAATGTAGCATTATTATTCTTACTATTGTTAGGTTCGATGCAGTACTCGACCTAACACAGATAAGTTTTGACTCTACTGAGATTGATATATGTTTATTAAATAAATAAATAACGATATGGTTTTTGCAAATATTTATTTCAAACTAAATAGATTATAAGACTTAATAAATAATAAAAACAACACTGGCTGCGCTCAGAGTTCAGATATCGGTTATTCAAAACGTTTCAAACGTTTTTTAATAAAATAAAAAAAAATAATTGAAATATCATTTTTATTTTCAAATTGTAAAATAAAAAATTGATTAATTGTCATCTCCAAACAAAAGTGAATCTTGAATATCGTTGGGATTGTCAATGATAGTGTTAGGATATATATTGTTTTACTTCCATCTTCTCCGTAAACAATAACATTTTCATTAGAAAAGTATCACTTCAAATAACCTCTATTTTTATTTTCAAAAGGGTAAGACGAAGAGTCAGAGAAAAAGACGAAATAAGAAGGGAATACAAATAATTAATCAATTGTCAAAATGATATTTAGTTTGATTTCACTAATTGCGAAAGTTTTTGATAAAGTGTAATTCAAATTTTCAAATGACTCAATTATTCAAAGACTTAACTAGTGCGTTATCAAAAGCACAACCCCGAAGTATCGATGACTGTTAATCTTTAATTTTAATATAATTATCACATATTATTATTATTATTATTATTATTATTATTATTATTATTATTATTATTATTATTATTATTATTATTATTATTATTTTTAATATTATTATTACAATTTTGATCATTATTATAAATATTATCGTTAAAATATAAAATAGAGTACGTGTACAGTACGTTTGTATTCTGTAAGCTTAGATTTGTACAATAATTTCCCAACAACTCAAATGATGTGCAAAATTTAATTATGGGAATTTCTATTCGATATTTCGAATGCAACATTTTCTCTGTACATAGTAGGCATTTTAGAGGCTAATTCCCCTTTTCTAAATTTCAATTACGTATTGGGTAATTTAGTTTGTTTAGATTTGTTTTGATTTGTTAAATTTACGTTATTGGAGCTGTAGAACATGTTGGGTTTTTAATGTAAGTCGGTACTACGGTCTGACTCCTTTGTGTTCTTTTCCAAATAAATAAATAAATAACCCAACACAAAATCTTTATTAACACTGATGCAGTTACACTTTTACACTTTTATTAGTTTACTCACACTTGACACAATCCGGTTTGTCTGCACTTTTCAAATTGCCAACTTAATATTTCCTTTTGGCTCTCGTTACTTCGACTTTATTTTCTTCGACCAACTGGCATTTTGTTTTCTTGCCAGTTGCTTTTATACCCGCTTGGTAATTGACTTTATTTTTGCCAATTATTTTTGGTCTTATTTCCCCCCGGGCTTCCTCTTGGAGGTCTAATTCAATTTAAGGGAATTGGCTCATTTTCTTTGACGGCGCTTATTACTTTTTATCCGGCTAAATTAATTGCCTTCCCAAAATTGGATTTCTCAATTCGCTCGGGTTTTCCATTAGCTCGGGTTTTCCATTAGTTAATTAATTTTTGTTTTTTGTAATTTATTACTTTTAGGGACCCCCCATTGATTTTATTTTATTATAGCTGAACTCGTCTCATTATTTAGCATCCGCCCATACCAGTTTCCCCCAGAAAATATTCATTTTTTTTAAAATTTTGATTTTTAATTAATATTTTGTACTTTAAATTTTTATTTTGAATTTGGTGTTTTTGTCAATTTTCACCTCATTTTTGTGCCTCTCTTGTTGAACCCCAACAAACATTAAAGACCAGACATATATGTAGAAAAATTTTTCTATTTTCTGCAGTAATCGGATAAAAAACAATTTTTATAGGGTTAGTAAAATGTCTGAAATATGTATAAGTAGAAAACAATTAAAAAGAAAATTTATAAATCTTGTGAAGAAAATTGCAATTTTAAATCGTTTAAGGAATGGCGAAAAAATATCTGTTGCGAAATCGTTAAATTTTAATGAATCTACAATTCGGACTTTAAAGAAAAATGAGAAGAAAATAAGAAAAACTATTGCAGATAGTTGCCCACCAGGTGCGAAGAGCGCTACTCGTATACGAAACGTTATTATGGTAAAAATAGAACGAGCATTGATGCTGTTATTGGAAAATTCTATAGCCAAAAAGATACCTGTTGGAGGAGAGGGCACATAAAATCTATGAGCATTTAAAAAAAATTGACGACTCTTCTCCAGAGCAACACAGCCACACATTTATTGCAAGCGCAAGATGGCAAGATAAACTAAAAAAGGTGTTCCATACACAACATTAAATATCAAGGAGAACAGGCTTCAACTGATGCCGAGGCTGCCGAAAAATTTAAAACTAAGCTCCCAGAAATTATCGATAAAGGAAGATATGCCGCAGATCAGATTTTTAATGCAGACGAGACAGCATTGTATTGGAAGAAACTTCCATCTCGGACCTACATTTCAATAGATGAAAAACGGACATCAGGGTTTAAGCTTCTAAACAACGTATGATTATAGATTTTTTTCTACACATCTTATTGATAAAACCATGATTATAAATTTTTCTTCAAATCCTTGAGCCTTCAAAAATATTATTATATCTGAGTTGCATGTATTTTGGAGAGCGAATAAAAAAACGTGGAAGACTGAAGAATTATTTAAGGTTTGGTTTTATAATTGTTTTATTTCTCAAGCGGAAAGCTTTACGATTGAAAAAAACCTTAGCTTCAAAGTTTTGTCGATAATTGATAACGCAACTAATAAGGAGCTGAATCAGCCAAATGTAAAAATTCTTTATTTTCCTCCTAACTTCACTTCAAGGAATCACTTTTAAAAAGTATTACATACGGAAATTATTTGAAGTAATTTTAACAGATAAGAAGATCAAGAAAGTAAAACTCTTCTTGAACTTTGGAAAGAATTTTCTATTTTAAATTGCACCCGAATTGTTTCATTAGCTTGTACAGCCAACACTTAATGCATGTTGGAGGCCTTTGTTACCTCAAATGGTTCAAAAGAAAAATGATATTTCCGATCCACCATCAAAAATAGTACATATTGCTTCTACTTCTGCCAACTTAGGATTTACAGATATAAAGGTCGAAGATATAGAAGACATATTTCAAAAAAAGAGTTTAAATGAGGAAGAATTGACAGAATTAATTGATGAGTCTACCTCCAATGCATTTGTGGAAGAAGACACTAATAACAAATTAGTTTCAAGCTTAACATATGATTTAATAAAAGGACTAGATTTGGCTAAAGAATTAGCGTGCCAATTAACCCAAAATGACCTTTCAACTATTCGGAGTGAAAAATTTAAGAGAATTTCAAAATTGCTTGGCTCCAATTTTGGAAGAATTACAAAATAAAACTACATTTAAAAATCAGCAAGAAAATTTGCAAAGTGAGGAGGATTTTCAGCCAATTAGAAAAAAAATGTAAGACAGCTAATATTTGACAGTGACGATGAATAATAAAACATGTATCATTTTAATTTTCTGTTTAGTTTTTAATTTTATGAATTGTGAATAAAATATCTGAATAAATTATATACTCGTTATTAACCCTATTAATCACAACCTGATAATGCATTTTGTTGTATGTATACATTGTACAATTTATTTATTTCTAAAATCCCATACAACACATAAATTCAATTTAAATTAGTTATCAGTTTCTTATAACGCGTTTTCCATATAACGGAACAGTGGTTATGTTAATGTAACTAAATATGATTTGTCTTATCTTACTGTTCAAAGATAATTCTGGGGCAGCAGTAATCGTATCCGAGCACATATTGGTATTGAAATAGTAACTGGTGTAGCCAAATGTGAAAAAGTGGCAGTAGAAATTGGAAAATTTCAAGTCAATAGATAAATTTATTATAAATTTAAAAATATATTAGAGGAACAGTGTAAAGAATTATCACATTCATTTTCTAATAGATTTTATTCATGTTGCGCAAAACACTTCATGTCGCTGGATTTCTGATAGACCCGGAGTTAACATGAATCAATACGCAATTATAATAATAATTACAATTATAATAAATATTGTTATCAAGAATTATCAATATTTAAATTTGATAAAATAATCAATATTACGATTAATATTTTGGGTTATAAGTTGCAAATTTAAATTATTTGCGGATATATAAAATATATTTGAAAAAATAGCTAGTTGGTATTTTCATGTGATTACCAATATTTGATTTCGGTAGAAAAATTTATTTCATTTTATTCATGGGATTTTTCTAACTGTAAATTTGTTATGCCTACAAAGCGAAGACTTCGTGATGAAAATCGACAATACCAACACAGTGGGAATATGATTATTATTATGTTTTTCATAACAATAATTTGATATATTTAATATTCAAAAGTACAAGTAAAACCATTAAAAGCTCAAATGTCAAAAGACATTACTTAGAAAAACATTTTGAATATATGAAATTTGTTAGAATACATCGCAAACACAAAATCCTATCGCTCAAAAATGCTAAGAATATTCAGCAAAACTGTATGAGAAATGCAATTGAAAAGAATGATAATATCGTTAAAGCCAGTTATGTAGTATCATATGCAGTAGCAAACAAAATGAAACCTTTTTCAGAAGGTGAGTTTATAAAGAATGTTTTGTATCAGTAGCTGAAATTTGATGTCCCGATAAAAAGAAATTATTTGACAATTTTTCATTGTCTCGCAGCACAATAAGTGGAAGAATTTGTGATATCGCCGAACTGTTTTAAAAGAAAAAATAAAAGATTTTCATTCCGTATGCTTAGAAGAAAGTACCGATTTAAGCTAGACTGCGCAAGTAGCAATATTGTTTCGGGGAATCAATGAACACTTTTCAATAACTGAAGAACTATTAAGTTTAAAAACTCTGAAAAATACAACACAGGGGAAGGACATTTTTGAGGTTGTGTGCGAGTGCTTGGTGGAAAATAAATTGTTTTTAGATTAATTGTCAGGAGTAGCTACAGATGAAGCCCTTGCAATGCAGAGGAGAATGTAGGATTTTTAGAATTACTTGACCGTAAACTTTTTGAAATAGAATCTAATATTGGAAATTCATACATATTTCACTGTATTTTACACCAGGAAAATTTATGCTCTCAATCTTTAAAAATGAACACTTTTATAGACGTTGTTATAAAAACAGTAAATTTTATTAGAAGTCATGGAGCGACATATCACCAATTTTAAAATTATTTTGACAAATTGGACAGTTATTAAGTTGACATCATTTACTTCTCCCATGTAAGATGGTTAAGCAGAGATAAGTGCCTGCGGAGATTTTTGGAATTAATAAAAGAAATTGATGTATTTTTAAAACGATAAAGGCAAATGGGAAAGGCAATTGAGAAGTAAAGATGCAAACCATTTTTAGAAATTTAAATATTTCGGATAACAAAAATGTAGAAAAATATGCAAAAAATATTGAAATGTTACTAAAATCTTTTGAAGATAGATTTTCTGAATTACAAAAATATGATAAAAATTTTGAAATTTTTGTAAATCCATTTAAAGTTGATGATAACACAGTTCCTGCATATCTACAATTGGAAATAATTTTGAAATTTGAAAGGCAATAAAGAACTAAAATTATTTATGACGAACTATGTAAAATTAGTTTTTATAAAATGTATCTAACAAAAGATGCTTTTTAAGAAAAATTTTTTCAAGAATTGTATGTGCATTTGGAACTACACACATTTGTGAATCACTTTTTTCAAAAATGAAATATATTAAAAATAAACACCGAATTTCAATTACGAACGAGAATTTAACAAATGAACTAAATGTTACAATTACAATTAATTTTGAAGAATTAATAAAAAAAAATAAAAATTAAATTATATAAGATTATTTTATATATTTTGAACAATATATAAAAATTATAATTATAGATCCAAATTACTGTTTTATTTTATTTTTAATATTTTAAAACGGCATATAAATCAAAAATTAAATATATATTAATTTTGTTATATATATTTGTAGATATTTTTAAATATTAAAAATTTTTGTGATTCTTTCATTTTTGATATTTTTTAAAATTAGCTCGCTATTTGCTTTAGGTTGCCCAGGCCTGCAATATACGAATGTAAAAGACGTATAGTTCCTTTTAAAAATAAATTTTGATGGTGGGGTGTTCAAATACCCCAAGGTACTAATGGTGTAAAACAATCCTAGGGTACTAACTCAGGTTTAATACCATTGTTGAGCTAAGAATCAAATCTTTTTAATCCATTTGTTTGTTTAATTCTAAAAAGCAAATGGCTAAAGCTGAGACAAAATAGATAGCACGTAAAAAGCACAAAGTATTTAAATTATTTTGAAACACCAAATAAAGCAAAATTAAAAATAGAACAGAAATAAAAATAAATAAAAGAAAAATAATAAAATTATAAAACGCTGGCAGTTGCATACGGAACACATTTTAGAAAATAGCAAAAAATCTTATTCATAGGATAAGAGTAGTATGTAACGTATGTAACGGCGATCCTTCGATCAATCCGGAATGAAAAGAAAAGAAATTAATATAAAAACAGTAAATTAAAAAAAAATTAAGAAATCAAAACGTTTGGAATTTAAGATAAAAAAATAAAACATTATCTGAAACACATAATTGTTCCTGATTGGTTGAAGGCATGCATAACAAAACTATATAAAGGACCGTCTAAAAATTTTTATCTGACTTGTGAATTTCTATAATCACTCTATTTTTCAATCAAAAATTTGTCATCTAAATTATCAATTGCTACGAAATCGCATTTTATTATTTTCCAAAACTTGGCAAATCAATTTTCAAATCTTTAATACTTCATTTTATAGACAGTGTATCACTAATTCGGAACCTTTGGAAACGATTGAATTTGATTCTTATCGCACAACTGGTAATTGTTATTTGTTATGATTATTTTTTATGTAAATTTTCCGTTGATTCATGTATTATAATATGAAATTCATTAAAATCTTAATATTAAATTTTCGTTCTTCCTCATTCAAATTTAAATCTATAAATTTTTTGAGGATTTTATTATTTATACAGGTCCCCAAATCTATTACATGTTATTATTATTATTTATTAATTAGTAGAGTAGGCATCGTGAAGAGGCGGAAGAGAAGGTACCAGTTGCTTTCTCACATGCCAAATCAAGATGCATGCTGACTAACAGCAAGACAATTTCTGAGTCATTAATAAAAATAACAAGAAGTCGATTAGTTGTTTTGTAACTTGTCTGTATTTGTAGTGTATTTACTTACATTTGTAAGTAATTAATAATTACTAAATTTAGATTCACCAAAGAATATTGAGTATTGAGTAAGTTAATTAATTCAATGGCTATTAATAATTGAAATGATATTTAATAATAAATTAGCAAGAACCCAAAATGATGATTGGCTTTGATGATCCTTTGATTTAAATGACTGAATCGCCAATACTACTGATGGAGCTGCGGTAATGAAAGGACTTGGACAACTTTCACAGATTCAACACCAATTATGTATAGCGCATGGCATAACACTAACCGTACTTAAAGTTCTGCACAAAAATAACGGTTTTACTGTGGAGAAAGAACACTGAACAATAAATAGACTAACACAGATGTATTTTTTTCCGATTCATATTTTTTGAAATTCATAATAAACACACATGCATTCTTTGATAGCAAAAATTAAAAGTCGTCAAAACTTTCAAAAAAGCTCCCACTAAAAATGATTCAGTTTTACAAAAGCATGAAGAGTATATACTTGGAAAAGAAAAATCATTAATTTTAGATGTCAAAACCAGGTGGAGCAGTCTCGAACAACTTTACGAATTACGTGATTGTCCGAATAGACTTGATCGACTTGGAAGAAGACTTTAACTTTTGTTCTGCAGAAAAAAATTTACTATCTGATATTATCTGTACATTGCAACCATTCAGAGTGGCAGTTGAAATATTATGTTGTACAAAGGCTTTAATAAATGCCGATGTCACATTAAAATTTATGCTGGATGAATTAGAAAAGCAAAGTCTACCATCAAGTGTTGAAATAAAGGATGCATTAATTTTTTTTGAAAAGAAGAGGCGATGTATATATTCAGATGTTCTGGATTATCTTCATAATCCTCAGCAAGAATCACAATGGTTTAATGAACAACAAACTAAAGGGAAACATCTTGAAAAAATTTATTATCGATAAAACCAACAAGTGTTGAATAAGAATGGATTTTTTCCGCAGCTGGCATAATTTGTACCAAAAAAGATCAAGTTTGGATGATAATTCACTAGATACTATATGTTTCCTAAAATCCTATTTTCTTAATATAATAAAATAATTTAATAATAGCTCAAAAACTGTTTTTTTTCATTTAATTTTTGTTTTTTCTAATACCGGTAGAACTGTTTTAATTTTGTGTTTTTGAAAATTTTGTTGGTAATTTATTTTATTAATACACTAATATGAAAGGAAAGAATGATTAACTATTCCGTGAATACAAGAAGTTTTAAGAAAATTTTCATAAGACTGAAGACCGCCGGATTTACTTTCAATTTTCAAGTTTCTTTTAACGTAAGTCCTTATATCGGCAGTCCTGAACCCGAATAGAGAACGCAATGAAAAGTAATCCTAGTAATGGATCTCACCTGCTCATTTGCACTTGATCAGTGTGTACAACACCAACATGACCAATACCATGGGTACACAGAGGGTGAAATGAAATAATTGTTAGGCTGAACGGAAAAATAACTGCTGAACGGTTGATAACTGTGAACTGAATGGAGGAGGGAAAAGCTGTAAAGAGAAAATAAATAAAATAATTAAACTTAGCAGTAAATAGATTAAGGATACAAAATTAATAAAATTTAAGAAATAAGAAAATAAAACCCAAACAAGAAAATAAGAAAACATAAATAAAAACACGAGATATTAATAAAAATTGAAAGAAAACTAAAAATAGGCCGTTACACACTCAAAGACCAACAAAAATATGCGAAATTGCGCAAAGATATAGGAAAACAAATAAAACAATAAAATAACAAAATAATACCTAGGAAAAACAATAAAAAATAAGGAATAAGGAAAAATAACCAAAAAACAACCCGACTCAATTGCGATTGGATAAAAATTACTATATAAAGCGGCCGCTAAGTTAGTTAAATAACTTCTAAATTCATCATCCACAGCAACCTAGTAACTCAACTCAAACTCTAGAACAGACTATGACAGAAAATACGATATAGTAGAAATCTACAAGAATTCTATTTTAGCGTCTATTGATAATTTCGACTCGGATTCCAGAGGGCATGGTCGCCAGGTAAATTTATTTTATTTATTACATAAAAATTTATTGCTAGAAGTAAAACGATTTATAAGATTTTATATTTCATACCATTTTTATAATTATCATTGATGAAATAAATTTGGTGGATCTGTCTATCATGACGGTCTCTAGACGGTCGGTAGCAATACCGGTGGTGTCTAGGTGGGTCATGGTAAGTAGTGAAACCTCTACTATGAAATTGAAGTGAGTGTAATAAATCAACGATAGTTGGGTGTTCCCATCGAGTAGCAATTGATGTAGCTTCACAAGAATTTCACATCCAAAGGAAATCTTTAAAACTCGTAGAAATACCAAATTTTTCGATAGCAAAATTCCATAGGAAATGAAGAAAATTCCATTTGAGGGACTATCATCGAAACGGTAACTTAGATTAGTTCATTCCCCTGTTCATTGAAAATTCTCCATCATCGTTTGTTCAATCCCAAAAATTGCCTTTAGTTCGGACACCGAGATGTATCCATAATCATAATTCTCCATCGAAATTTTCGGCATTAAGATAGGGTATAATTCCAGTAGAAATTTGGAATTCAACGTCACTAGTATCCATAGGTGTATCATGATTATCGATGTAGTTTTCACATTACGACCTACCACTAGGAAGGCATTCGCTCGTCGACTATGACAATTGGTTTTCACCTAATAAACATCCGGTGGATGGAATCATATCAATGGAATACCCGCATGACTTTGAGAGAATTTTCGTAAATAAAAATGAGAAAAGACGTAAACAAGCATAAAGACAACGATTTACTGATTTAACCAAATAGACGAATTTTGTTTATAAGATTTACGTGCTTCGAGGTAAATATTGATAATAAGTTGGATTAACATAAAGCCACCCGGAAAAGCGAGGAAAATTATATCTATAGACAACGAATATAAAGTAATACAAAAATCCATCGATTTATAACTAATGACGATCATCCGATACGACGAGATTAAAAATAAAAATAAACAATAGGACTTTCTCGAATAGATAATATTAAATTGAAATATTTTAATTAATTATGTCTATTAAATTCTATTCTTAATTACTCTCATCTGATGTTTTCCAGTTCCCAATATAAGAACATAAGGGATTAGACTGACATTAACCAAATCGTGGTTCCCAAGTACATCGTATTCAAACAATAATAAAATGATAATATAAAAAATTACAATGACAAAGTTACAATTCTGGGGATAAAATTCGACAAATGTTGAGTGAAATGGTGTAGTACCGGGTAGGGAAAAGTATTGATGATAAATATTCCCCGAATTTTTACGAAAAGTTTTTCCACGATGCCACGATAAATTATCTTAAAAGCTTCCCTTTCTAGAATGTGCGAACCAAGTCTGCCGCCAAAAGGCCTTCAACCGTGCTACTCCTGTGCGGATAAAAACGCGGATATAAGAAAATTAAACGAGGGTTCGGGAATACCCGATAAAAGATGGGACAAATGTGTTCCCTTTGCATCATCAAGAAGATAAGCCACAGTTGCCAAAGACCAGTTGTATTGGACATGGATGCCATTTCCCACCCTTGACGGATCCAATTCTATCCGGATCATCCAAGCCCAACCGTGTGTCTACGGAAACCACAGAAACTGCTACCGCGTCGATACCTATTTCTGACGATAAGCACCTCACCTCGTCCGCCAAGAAGCGAAAACGCCCATCGCGTGCCGAGAAGAATCAAAAGCAACGGGACACTATCGCCGCTCTCTGTTCGCTGCTCAAACTGCTAAAGAGCAAGTTCCAAAGACAAATATGCCTGTCCCTAAGGAGAGCTTCAGGATAGAAATGTCCCACATACGAGAAGATGTCAGGCTACAGGTAGACATCGATGCCCTGTTAGCCGAGGGCGAAATGTTTTAATGTGCCAATACCCAAGCCAGACGAAACCGATTCATGCTCAAACAGTTCGCATTTGCGAATGAAGTGTGTAAATCCACTCTGTCCATTGACACTTGATGAATAACTCATTTGTGATTATGGTATGTTTTTGAGTCGCGCAATAAAATTTATTGATGTTGAAATTGATATTGTCATGCTTAGTTGTTTTAATTGGATGCTTAGATTTCACGGAGATTTGTATAATCGAGAAGTTCAGTTATAGAAAGACGTCCATTGGACCAGGACGCCGGTTTGTATAAATGAAACGAAGTAAGACCTTCTACGGCACTCTAGAACCCGAAATGTGAACTCTACCAGGAGTAGTTCTACAATGGGAGCTCACCTGTTGGTAGATTCCGACCTATGTGTGCAACACCAACGTGAAGTCATGAAGGTTACTTAGAGCATGCTAATAGTTTCTTTTCCCCCTAAGTAAACAGCAAAATCATGGGCGAATTTAAAGGGATGACCCATGTATAGTGTAGTGTATTGATATTTTTAATGTTATCATTTTTTTGAGATTCTAATTAGATTTTGTAATATGGTGTTAATTATTTTATTATTAAATATATTATATCAAAATATAAAAAGACTATATAGTGTGATTCTCTATAGTGTTGGTCAAAAAACGTGTTGAGAAAAACGGGTTCGAGACAAATTTTCAATTTTATTTTTTTTAAATTTAGGGATTTCGGCGTTGAAAGATCAATCGAACGAAGAAAATAATAAATATTAAATTAAAAAATAACAATAAAAAGAGAAACAAATAAAAAAATCAAGGGAATAACAATAAAAAATAAATAAAATAGAAAAACACGCAAAACACAACACTACATAATTCTGATTGGATGAAATGATGACAAATCAATATAAATACGAGTATCGATGATTGATCTTTCAGTGTTATTTCTCACGACTTATAGATCCGCATCGTTAATTCATCAGCATCTAATTGATCAATTAATTAAAATTTCGAGAAATGTACAACAGACAATTTTGATATCCATCGAATACGAAGATTTTGGGAGAATATCATTGTAATTTTTTTTATTTTTGTCAATGAGTGTGAATTTGTTATAAGTAATTTAAGTAATGCATGTCATAATTATTAAAATTTTCAAAAATTAAAAAAGCTTTCTTTTTCCTCACACGATTAAATGATATTTGGTAATGATAATAATGATCGTAATAATGTTCAGCAATTCAAATTTTAAAAATGTATTGATTTTTCTTTCATGAAGTATTTTAATTTATGGATGCCCTCAGATTGGAATTTGTCTTAGTTAAGTCTTAGTTAATAAATGTTCACTACATGTAAATTCTTTATGAATGTCTGTCTGTCCGGTACTAATGTTTCGCAATTACAAATGTAAAAAATGTAAAGAAAGTGTTTTTATCACTAACGGTAAAAATTCTAATTGAAAGTTATCTATAGTGATATCATATTTCGAAAATTCAGCGCCAATAAAAATAATAAAACTTCAACCTATTATTTACTAAGACTTTGTTAACTGAGAAAAGTAAAGTAACAATTTTAGGGTTACCCAGCAAGAGGTCTAGCCTACGAATTCTTAAATTCTAGAGACCCTCCGATAACATTTTCAACAAAATTAATAAAACAAGCAAGAATCAAATTATTGATCACACAAAATCAAATCAAAAACCAATGCTATAATTGTGCTGTGTGTTAATTTTTTATTTTCAATTAGGATTTATTATTATTTCGTCATTATTTTTACCATGAATAATATATATATATATATATATATATATATATATATATATATATATATATATATATATATATATATATATATATATATATATATATATATATATATATATATATATATATATATATATATATATATATATATATATATATATATATATATATATATATATATATAAAATTGTATAGGACAATAGTAGAAGGATATGAGCCCGCCGGGGAAAAGCCATATACCCCCTCCCCCGGGGTAAAAATTTAATACTATTATTATTTATTATTAAAATTATTAATAATTACTATAGAGAATTAGTAATAAAAATCATTAAAAAAAATTATTATTTAAAAAATACTAGGATTTAGAAAAGAATGCAAATTTAAAGAAAAAATGATGAATTCTAGAAATATGTTTATGCTCCAAATCTATTTTGTTATTTCAATAAAAGTTGTAATCATTTGTTTCAGTGTGTTTAATGTTAAATAGATAATAATTTTTATTTGTTTGTCACATTCTTAAAATCTACACACGCACACAAATTATTTATACATTCATCCCAACTGTCCCAAGGCAGGTTTTAAAGGAGGCTCTGTTGGGTCCTACATATTTCTTCACTATACAAGCAAGCTGTTAGAAGCTATAACATTTAATTCTTCGGTCATTAAAATAAATTACTAAGACTACTAAATCCAAAATTATATTTCATTAAATCTGATTATATAAACAAATATTCTTGGGACATTTTCTAAATTTTAATTTCAACCAAATATCAACATACCATCGCATTCATACTTGAATTTCAATTTTATTAAAAATTATTTTATTTTAAAATTTCAATTATCATTTCAATTTTAATATCTTAAAATAATTTAAGTTTCAATTAAAACTTTACAAATTTTAATCATGAACTAATTTAATTTAGTATTTTAATTTTAACTCCTCACATCCCCCTTTTTTAAAATGTTTGATCTTCTCAACATTTCTGACTACCATCTTCCCATTTTGATCTTTAAGTAAGTAGCTCCGTTCATGTATTTTCTTTATCACTTTGTACGGCCCTTCCCACCTTGCATCGTCTTTATTTCGAATTTCTTGTTTGATCAAGACCACATCTTCCATTTCAAAATCTCTCACTGTTTTGCTTATTTTTGGTTTTAGTGTTTTATCCTCTATTCTCTTTTCCATATCTTCTCTATTTATTTCTTTATTCGAGTACCATTTCATTCTGTCGATTTTCCTCCCAAATATAATCTCTGCTGGGCTTACTCCCGTTGTTTTTTGAACTGTTGCATTTAACGTATATTCTATTTCTGGCACTATATCAGCCCAGTTTTTCCTTCCTCCTTCATTCAATGACGCGTTAATATACTCTCTGATTGTTCTGAATTGTCTTTCAATAATACCATTCGTGTTATGGTGATATGGGCTTGAGAAAATTAATTCAATGCCAGCTGCCTTTGCTAGTTCTTTTATACTTCTTGCTTCAAAGTTCTTCCCACAATCTACATGAAGTTCTTTTGGAGCTCCAAACTTTAATATCCATTTATTTAATAACGTCTCACTAATTGTTTTTTCGTCTTGCTTGTTTATGGCCGTTAATGGGATGTATTTACTATAGTGGTCAATGATTCCGCAAATATATTTCTTTTTGTTGAACGTTTCTTTCAATGGCCCACATATATCCATATATATCTTCTCGAATGGTTCTGTACTCTTTATTGTTTGAGTTTCCTCCTTTGTCTTGGTTGTTATCGTTTTCATTTTCTGACATCTTTCGCAGTTCTCAATTACCTTTTTTACTTCCGTTGCTAAATTTTCCATGTCGCAGTTATTCTGGATATATTTTGTTACTTTCTGTGCACCTGCATGGCACAGCAATACGTGTACTTCTTTTATCATCCTCTGTCTATTATCTGACGGTATCCATATTTTACCTTGCTTAGTTAGTACCGTGTTGTTTTCCATTATGAACTTACAATCTTTATTTTCTAACTTATTCTTTATTTCTTGGACCTCCATATTGTCATTTTGCCACTTGTTATATCCGCCTTCTGCTGTTACTGTTAATATTCTGGTTTTAATTTTGCCGGTTTTTGCGTCTTCGTGTTCCATCATACACTGTACACATGTTCCGCATGTTTTCCTGGATAGCATATCCGCGTTTGTATGGCTTGTTCCTTTCCTGTATTCCATTTTAATATCCAGGCTGCTTAAATAGTTGATCCATGTCTGGAATTGAGCAGTTATTGGTTTCTTCGTTGTTACCATAAACGTAATAGCTTTATGGTCCGTTCTCAGTACGAATCTCTTACCATATAAGTAATGGTTGAAATGTTTACAAAAATAGTATATTGCCAATAATTCTTTTCTGGTAATGCAGTATCCTTTTTCGTGGCTGCTCATCGCATGTGAACCATATGCAATGACATGTTCATGTCCTTTTTCATCCTTTTGCGAAAGAACTGCTCCAATAGTATCGAAGCTCGCGTCTGTGTCTAATATAAATTCTTTTCTGAAATCTGGAAATACCAATACTGGGGCGGTTATCAATGCTTCTTTCATTTCCCTGAAAGCCTTTTCACACACCTCTGTCCATCTTATTTTCTCATTGTTTTTTCCGCATATGCTTTCTAGTGCTCTTGCCTTCTTTGCATAGTCTTTTATGAACCGTCGATAATAGTTACAGATACCCAGAAAGCTCCTCAGATTCTTCACACATTTTGGTTTTTGAAATGATTGTATTGCTTCTATCTTAAATCTGTTTGTATGCCGTCTTTATTTATTATGTGTCCCAGAAACTTCACTTCGTTTTTAAATATTTGACATTTTTCGGGGTTCAATCTTAGTCCTGCTGTTGCGATCTTCCCTAGGACTTTTCCAAATATATTATAATGGTCTTCTTCTGTCTTTGTGAATATTAGGATGTCGTCTAAATATACCATCACTCCATCTTTCCACAAATCTTTCAATACTTTCGTCATTAATTCTTGAAATGTTCCTGGTGCCGCTGCAATACCGAACGGCATTCTGTTAAAACAGAACTGTCCTTCTTTTGTTGAGAATGCTGTTTTCTCTTGAGATTCTTTATCTAACTTCACTTGGTAATAAGCATTTCCGAAGTCGATTGAGCTAAAATATCTGGATCCGTGTAGGATGTCTAAAATTTCATCTACATTTGGCATTGGAAATGCTTGTCTTTCTGTTATCTTGTTTAATTGTCTGAAGTCTAGACAAAGCCTGATGTCTTTTTTCTCTTTCTTCCATACACAAACTAAAGGTGTGTTCCACGGTGAATTACACTTCCTAATTATTCCGTTGTTTTCTAGATTTTTTATTGCTTCCTCAATCTTGTTTTCCAAATTTATTGGCTGACGTCTCGGTTTAATCATTATTGGCTCTCCTTTCGTGATGATCTTATGTTTTATCAGATTGGTACACCCAATGTCCCATTTATCTGCCATAAAAACATTCTTGTTTGCCTGAAATATTTCTAGCAGTCTCTTATTTCCGGTAACTTTTAAAACGTCGATGGCATGACGTAATCTTTCTTCATCTGTTATAATCCGCCCAAATCTAGCTTCTATTTCGCAAATGAAATCACTACGTTTTCCATGTTCTTCTAGTATACATTTCAATTCTATACCAAATAACCTTTGTAGTTCTACTCCTCCAATAATTTCTGGTATTAAATTCTTTACTATAATGAATGTTACATTTCTTTCAATACTGCCCATTTTAACATTGATGTTTATTTTACCCATAGTTTCTAATCTACTGTTGTTTGCACATCTTAGCGATTCCCTTGTTTCTAATATTTCGATATTTTCTAATCGATCAATTACAGATTTAGCCATCACATTAATTCGCGCTCCTGTATCCAATAAACAATCTACTTTCCGCCCTTGGATATCCAGTGTTGTACTCGGTCTACCTTGCATTATATTATACGTTATTACTGGACTTTTTTGTTCTTCTACTGACAAAATATTCTGCTCTCTAGTATCTTCTACAATTTCATTAATACACACGTCTCCATTTTTCTTGAGGAATTTGTAAATTTTCTCTATAGTTCTTTCGTCGTGTTTTACTAATTCATTTACTTTACACTCCTCTTTAAATTTTTTCTGAATTTCCTTATCATTCGACTTTTAATTTCTACACTACTATTATTATTAATATCACGTTCAAAAACACTACAATCTTTATCAATCATACAATCATCATACATACTTAAATTACACATACCGTTAGCATTCATTCTTTGGTTGAAATCAATATTACTTAGTAAATTGCTCCGATCAATGTCCCGTTTGACGGAGCGTGCTCGTTTGGGTCATTCTCCCTGTTATACTCGTCTGGCTGGCTTGACTGTTTTGTATTCATCATCTCATCATCAGACTCGATAGCTGCAATATCTTTTCTGTTATATTGTTGGTTTCCCCATTGTCTTTGATGTACGTTCCTTGATTGATACATATCTTCCCTTTGTTGATAGGTATTTCTTTGAATTCTTCCTCCTGACATCTTCCTTTGGTCTCGATCTCTTCCTTGATTTCGTCTTTCCATATTTGTGTAGCACTCTCTTTCTTTGTGTCCTCGTGCATTGCATCTATGACATTTGATTGTTGGGCATTCTCTTCGTATGTGACCTTCAACACCACATGCATAACATTGAAATCTTCTTTTTATATTACATTCTCTGCTACTGTGTCCCGGTTTTTGACACGTCCAGCATTCTATCACTTTAACTCTTGTCTCTGGTTTCCATTCGTTGATTTCTCTCTTCGTGGCTCCAACTTGTACTACATCTCTATAAGTTCTTCCCCCAGTTGTAGGTCGTATTGATCTCACCGTGTTTACTTGTTCAATAACCTTGTTAACTTTTTCTATCTTCTTTATAGTTTCTTTAATTTGTTCCGCCTTTTTGAGATCTTTCATTTCGATTTCTTTCCTGACTTCTTTATCTCTTACACAATGTGTCAATAAACATTTCTGAATTTCTTCCTCATTCCAAGTGTGTGAGGCCAATTTTTTAGTCATTTTTGATATTTTCTCTATAAATATTTCCGCTGATTCGTTACCTTGCTCGTAGTTCAAGGCTTCTCTTAAGTCATCAATCAATGACGTTGGTCGATGAAAAGCTGCTCTTAATTTCTGTTCAACGGTTTTACCTTCTGCGGTTTCATATTCTTCAATCAAAGTCCTGTCCAGAAGTGTAATAACTAGTACCATTTGGGTTTTCTTTGGTGTCTTCGTTATTTCAAAGAACCTCTGACATTCTTTGATAAATAATTCGAGGTCATCTCCTCTGTGGAATTTTTCTGGAAGTAATCTTCCAATAAGCAGATCCGTTGAAATGGTCGCCATGTTAGAAGCTATAACATTTAATTCTTCGGTCATTAAAATAAATTACTAAGACTATTAAATCCAAAATTATATTTCATTAAATCTGATTATATAAACAAATATTCTTGGGACATTTTCTAAATTTTAATTTCAACCAAATATCAACATACCATCGCATTCATACCTGAATTTCAATTTTATTAAAAATTATTTTATTTTAAAATTTCAATTATCATTTCAATTTTAATATCTTAAAATAATTTAAGTTTCAATTAAAACTTTACAAATTTTAATCATGAACTAATTTAATTTAGTATTT
Source organism: Schmidtea polychroa (assembly GCA_959609185.1). Taxonomy (NCBI): domain Eukaryota; kingdom Metazoa; phylum Platyhelminthes; order Tricladida; family Dugesiidae; genus Schmidtea; species Schmidtea polychroa. The sequence goes on along the minus strand of CAUHTR010000003.1, from coordinate 203,609 downwards.
TAATTTTAACTCCTCACACAAGCATTATTAACATAACAAATATTATCAACGTAGACGTAAATATTTTACAATATAACTGGTGTCAGAAGTGGGATATACAAAGCACACTCGCAAAAATATTTTTTCAACTACTATCACTTTCATCAAACCTAATATAGAGGTATAAAGAATAGTAGCACTTTGTGCTGAACAAAGTAAGCCATATCCATAATTAAACTTTTAGAAATAGCTATGCTGCTGGGATACCCTAACCCTGAATTAATTTACAATCTAGCAACAGACTGTTCGGATTTCGCAATGAGAGCAACACTATACCAAGAAAACAGACTGTTCGGATTTCGCAATGAGAGCAACACTATACCAAGAACCATTGTTTTTTCTCAAAAAAATAAAAACACCAAACCAAGTATTAAAATTTCGACTGGGAACTGCTTGCAATACATGATGCCATAAAGCACTTCCAACACTTACTGGAGGCCCGAAATTTCAAGATCCTTACTGATCATAAAAAAGTAACAAACGCAATACAAATTAAATACAAATTCATCATCAAGAGAATTGAATTTCATTTTTCAAATGAATTTCTACGTCGCAGGAGCAGCAAACATTGCAGCAGATACACTATCGAGATTAGAAACAAAAATAAACACACTGGAATTCAGTGAAATTATCGAAACCGAACATATTAAAAATAAACAAGAAGAAACTCAAAGAATTACTAACGAAACATAGCCTGAAACTTTAAAAAATCGACGAAGTCTGGTACGACGTCAGCAACAAAAATTCCCCAAGACTCTTACTACCAACAGAATCTAGAAACACATGTATTTCAAAGGTACATTACCTCAGCCAACCAGGAAACAGAGTCACGTACGAAACAATCCATAATAAATACGTATGGCCGAATATGAGAACAGAAATAAAAAATTTCGTAAAAACAAGCAAGAAATGCCAAATCAACAAACCATCAAAAAAACTCAAAAAGTAAATTTTCCAATGACTCAACCATTCGATATGATACGTATCGATAACGGCTATCAATACCTGCTTACCATAATAGACAGGAAAACAAACTTGTTCGAAGTTGTCCCACTCAAAGAAATAACAGCAAAAACATATGCAACAACCTAGAACTCAAATGGATAACCCACTACGGTCAACCAAAAACCATTGTCACTGACCAAGAAAGACAATTCGAATCACAGCTTTTCGAGATACTATGTAAAAAATACAACATCAAAAGAAATAGAACAACCGCCTAATATTCTCAGGCAAACGGGAAAATCGAAACGCTGCACAGAACAATTAAAGAAAGCATACGAACAAAGGCTGAAGACAGAAATTGGTTAGAATAATTACCAATAATCCAACTGGGACTTATAAATACTCCAAATTAAATAGATAGCGAAAGCACTGCATACAAAATTTTTGACAGAGCAAATAATCTACCTCACTAAAATCAAAATGTGAAAACAACAAAAAAACAAACAAAATAGAGAGTAACGAATTCGATATAAAAGAAAGACAAAAAATAAAACAAATGGTAAAATAGTCAGTTAAAAACCATTTGATTAGAATCAAAGTACGAAGGCCCATACAAACTATTCCAAATTAAAATAAGGCCACAATACTAAAAATTCTTAGATTAAAACACTACCACTAAACAGAATGATACCACAACAAAACCACTTCAATCCAAAAACAACAATCAAACAAAACAAAGACACATGTCATCCAACAAACAGGAATCATCACAAGTCCACAATTTTAATTTGTTTGTGACATTCTTAAAACCTACACACGCACACAAATCAGATATACATTAACTCCAAATGTCCCAAGACAAGTTTTAAAGGAGACTCTGTTGGGCCTTAGATATTTCTAACTCTACAAGCAAACATTAATAATATAACATACATTATCAACTTGGAAATATATATTTTTTCAGAGTCACCCATTATTCATCACCACATTAATTATTTATTCAATAAATATTGTTTGCTATATAATATTTTCATTTTATAATTGTGTTTTCAACTGAGAATTAAATATTTTAAATCAAAAATGAATTTTGATATATTTAAATAGGTAAGTTTACAGTACAATTATCATCAATTTTGACACCTAAATTTGTAAGAACTAAGAAAATTAAAAAACTTATTGCTGATCATAACTTTACTAAAAAAAATTAAATGAAAAAAACAAAATTGATTTCGTGGTAAATAAGATTCCGTTATTATACTAATTAAAAAGAACGTAAGATAGCAATTATTTTATTAAAATTTCCACTAGATTTTTAATAATCAAAACTTTTGGAGTTAATTCAATTTTTTCACAACTGTGTTTTATCGATTTCAAATATGAATGGAACTCTACGTTGAACTCTTTCAAATCATACATACACAACGGATTGCAATTCAGTCTCAAGTTATCGCAAAAATACTGATATATATTTTTCACATTTTCCATCATTTTTAACATCTCACTACTAAAATATAATTGATGAAAAAGGCTATTAGTGACCCAAAAAAGATTAAAATGGATATCAATTACAATAACTTCCTGATCAAGGTATGACATTTTTGTAAATGAAAAATTTTGCAATATATTTTGAATTATGTTCACCAGGTGATCCAGCGCATTAATAACAATATCTAATCCGCAGTTATTAATATAGTTAGCAAAATCTACATCCATATTACCAAATACCATGGTATCAAGATATCTTATATCATCAGTAATTTGGAATTTTTCTAACGATATAAAATCCATCAGTTCTCGCACAGTTGAACAGTCCAGAAGAATAATAGATTCTTTTGATTTATAGCAAGAAATATAAAGGTGCCTCATTAGCCATCGCATTAAATTGATATTAAATTCATATTGAACATTTAATTTATTAGTTATCCGTGAGATGTCTTGGATAAAACTATTAAGTTGTCCTCGGTCTATTTCTCGATTTAAAAATAGTCTTATGCAATGTTGTTCAAACATCAAAATCATTTGGCTTATCTCGTCGGATGAAAATAGGAAACCCTTTATTTTAAAATATTCAAATTCTAGCAAATCAAATTTATTGTTGCTAAGATTATAATGGTTTTTAATACTTTCAAAATTTAACTCAATTGATTTGTTATAAAACGATTCGTGTTGTAAATTAAGACTTGTTAATATGTCATTCATTTTAGCGTCTGTCGTTTCTTCATTTATTGAACAAAAAATATTCTTAGTAAAACTGCTTGAAATCGAAGAACAAATTAAAATTTGTTCTAAACAATGAATAAAAGGGACAATCTCATTAATTACAATAACAGTTTCCTTTGATCCAATGTTCACTTTCATCGAAGTAATTGATTGCTTATCTAAAGGACAAATTGGCTTAGTAATAATCACCTGTATAACGCAATTTATACAAAATAAATGCTCACAATGTGCAAATGTTACAACGTCCTCATTGATTATTGATGAATAGCAAATTATGCATTCTTGATCGTTTTCCATTTATATAATTAATCATAATATTTAAACAAATATAATTAATTTAATAATATAATAAAATAAATCAATTCAAATAAAAAACTTGGAAATTTAAAATTTATTTAGACTTTTCATTGATTTGTTGCTTATAAATAAAAAAATGAAAGATTAATTAAATAATACTGATTTTAAAAAAATTTAAAAATTCAATATTTTAAAGGAACTTTAATTTAATGATTAAAATAAAACAAAATAGTAAACCAAATAACGTACAAACAATTAAAAACAATCTAATAAAAATTTAATATTGAATAAATATTTTTTAAATTAAAAATTTAAATAAAAAAATATGTTTAAAACAAAAATTAGGTTTTAATAAAAAAACAAGTAGGTAGTTAGTAGCGTACGGTAGCAATAGGGGGGGTGGGAACAAATGTTGCAACTTTTGATTACATATTTGTTGCCGTAGACATTTTTTGCTTTTTTTGATTTCATAATTGCTGCCGTAATGCCCAATGTTTTTTTTCTGGGATTTTCAATGCAAAAATTTTTTTCAATACAAAAAGCCAAGGATAAGTCAGTATTATTTGGGTGGGTCTCCTTGGTCCTGAGAATTTCAATAGAAAAAGGTGGTCTACATTAAAAAAGCATAGTAAATTTTTAAATTAAAGCAAATTGTGGGTCTAAAAATTGAATTACTGTAATCAACAGGCTCAGATTTTTCAATTAAAGTAAATTATGATTCTAAAATTTAAAATTAAAGAAAATGATTGGTCTAAAAATTAAATAAAAATAATCAATGGGTTCAAATAAGTAAATTATGGTCCAAAAAATTAAATTTAAGTAAATAAAGGTTCAGATTTTTGAATTATAGTCAATTATGGGCCTAAAATTGAATTATGGTCTAAAATTTTAAATTAAAGTAAATTAAGGTTCAAATTAGTAAATTGTGATCCTAAAAAATTAAATGAAAGTAATCAATAGGTTCAAATAAATTAATTAAGGTTCTAAAAAATTAAATTAAAGTAATATATGGGTTCAAATAAGTTAATTAAGGTCCAAATTTTTAAATTAAAGTATTCAATGGATTCAAATAAGTTAAGAAGGTCCAAATTTTTAAATTAAAGTAAATCAAGGTTCAAATTTTAAATTAAAGTTAATTAAGGTTCAAAATTTTAAATTAAAAGTAAAATTTAAAATTTAAATTTAAAATTTAAAAATCAATGATCAAAAATTTTAAATTAAAGTTAAATAAGAATATTAAAGTTAGATTTTTAAATTTATTAACAAAAAGTTGGAATAATAGTTGGTAATTGAGAATTGAAAATTTTAAATGAAAATTTTTAACGAATATTTTTTTAAGATAATTTTTAATAGAAATTTTTATGAAATATATTTTAATGTTAATTTCAGATGAAAATTTTTATGAAATATTTTTCAATGTTAATTTTAGATGAAAATTTTTATGTATTATTTTTCAATAATAATTTAAGATGCAAATCATTGTCAATTAATCATTCACTACATGAAATTATTGGTTAAATATGTAAATAAGGGTTATATTTGGTTGTTAAGTAAATTATGGTAAAAAAATTTAAATAAAGTAATACAAAGATAAATAGGTAAATTATGAATAATTAAGTAAATTATAGCTTCAAATTTTTAAATTCAAATTTATTAACAAAAAGTTTTCAGCTTCTGAGAAATAAAAATTTAAAATGAAATATTTATGAAATAATTTTTAAAGTCAAATTAAAATGAAAGTTTTTAAGTCAATTTTAAATAGAAATTTTAATGAAATAATTTTTAAAGGCAAATTTAGATACAAATTTCAAAGATAATAAAAATAATAATAATAAAAAATAATAATAAAAATAATATTAATAATAATAAAAAAATATTAATAATAATAATAATAATAATAATACTAATAATAATAATAATAATTCAACAATCAGATACCAACAACTATGAGGTACAACTAGATAACAAGTACTTACAACCTCCTGCCAAGTACCATGTACTATCAACCAAGTAAAAAACAACCAAGTACTAACAACCAACTAAGTATTCTTTATTGTATTTTATCAAATGATCTTTAAATTATTTTTTTTATACACCTATAATAATTTTAATTACAATCAATAGAAAAGCCTTTTCTAAATGTCTAAATTTAACAAAAATGATAGAATTTCATCAAAAATAAATAATTGTCAACTCAACACCACGCGGAATTGAGGATAATTTAAATTACAATGAAAGACTATAGATTTCTAATTTACAAAACGTTCTTTTTATAGATTACTACTGACTTATTATTGCAATTTAGAAATTGCATTTAATAAATAGTTATTGTCGATTCGCTTTATTATATATACTCAGAGTTTAACCGACAGGATGTTTTGACCCCCTAAGGGTACTGGTCATAAGGGTATTAGTCGTAAGGGTACTGGTCGTAAGGGTATTGGTAACACTCAACTAGTTACTAACAACCACCATCAAAACCCATCGATAAATTGACAAATATCAACCTACAACTATTTAATAACAATCAGTTAACAACATCGTACTTGCTACTAAGTACAAGATACCAACAACTTAGTATCATCTACTAGTAACTTACGAACACGTATTTTCAACTAGATGCCGAGTACTTACAACAAGATACCAAGCACTATCAGCAAAAATACTATCAACCAGATACCAAGTACCAACAATCAACTAACAACACATAAAAATAATAGCAATTAAATACATAATATTCTTCATCACATACAATATTTTCTTGTCATCATCTACAACTAAACTCTATCAATCAGATACCAAATACTAACAACTATGTACTAACTAATAGATCTTTAAAAGAAAATACTCTTCACTTGAAAAAATTGGATGAAAAATTAATTGAACTCAAAGCAACAAAAACTTGGTAAAAATTGATTAAATTATTGTAAAAACTTAAATTATTCAAAGCAAATATCATAAAAATGTAATTAATGGACAAGAAAGAATTCTAGTCATTAATAATCCAATAAATAAAAATACTGATCATTCAAGTTAATATGAATCAACTAAGATAATAAGATCTAGTAGATAATTGATTTAGATTGAATAAATTATTTGAAATAAATTAATTTTAATTATTTTTTAAAAAAAAAAATTTTTAAAAAAAAAGAGATTGATATAAGGTCACTCAGGGCCGGATCTATGGGTGGAGCGAGGGAGCGACCGCACCAGGCGCCAGAATCACACTCAAAAAAAGGCGCCTTTTCGATCAAATTGAAGAATAATTATTCTCAACAAAACTATCATACTGACTGTTATTATAACACGTATTTCTACATAATAATCTATATTTTGATAAATTTGCATTTTTGAGCGCTTTTCCTCTATATATATATATATATATATATATATATATATATATATATATATATATATATATATATATATATATATATTATTACAATAATGTTAAATTTTTATTGAACAAAATTCAAATTTTTCACATTGCTTTGAAACTGTCTCTTTATTGGCGAAAAATCAAATTTAGACTTTAACAATATAGGCGCCTTTTCAAGAAGTTTGCTCCAGGCGCCAAAATAGTACCATCCGACACTGAGGTCACTAATGATAACATCTAATAAACTAGTAAATTCATTTAAATGTCAATAATTGGTATATACAAATAAATTTCCTACTAAAATCGTCTAGAAAGCATCAAATTTCCATGAAATATCTCTGTCTTCAAAGATTAGTATTTTATCGATAAAACCCTTAAAAGGCTATATATTTCCCTCAGACTAATAAGATTGCTTAAAATCCCGTTTAAACGACAATAATTCTAACTTTAATTCCTATTATCACGAATATTATTATCAGGAATAAAACATGTAAAATCATTAACAATTTATAAAGTCTAATGATAAAAAACAGTTATAATTAAATTTTTGTTCTAAAAATAAATCACTGTACTATTGCTATTATTGCTTGAAATTTAACTGTACAATATAACCGAGTAGAAACATTAAATTTATCCATATTTCTTCAAATGATCATTTTTACTGATATTCAACCGATTTAATTACTAATTAAAATCACCCGATAGATTTCTCCCAATAAAGATCCATTTTCTTTAGTCGATGTTTTAAATCAATATTTCTCAACTTTTGTCATTGTTTATCTAAATAAAGATAAAAATAATTTAAAGTTGATATCAATCCCAATTATCTGTAAAGAGTTCATTGTCAAAACCAAGTAAATCGATCATTATCCCTACTTAATAAAACAATGTTCTAAACCATAAATCTAAATTAATTTACAATCTAATAAAACGATATAATTTCAAATTATTATTTATTCATAACTGACTAATGTATTGCAATTTCCCTTAAAACATTGATATTTTTACCAACATCATCCTTAAAAGATCATATTTTCCCATCTAAACCGATCCCTCATTAAACCCAACCGATTATTTTCCCATCTAAACTGATCTCTCATTAAATCTAATCGACAATATCCCTCTTAACCGATCTCTCACCAAATATTTCTAACCCCCCCCGTTTAAACATCAATATCCAACCGATTATATCCTTTAATTCTACCCACTTGAGGTTATATGCAATCAATCCTCTTAAAATTCTTAGAGAATTCTTCAAAAATACGAATTTTCATCAACTGTTATCGACATCCAAAATACATCTATGAAATAATTTAGTACTTAAATTCATGTAGTAAAGATCAAAATTCATTAAAATCAATATTTTCTACAAATATTTCGCCCATCAAATATCTAACTAGAGATGTTATATATTGATTGATAATAATTCTTCATCGATTCATCCAATCATTTTCAAGCAATAAGAACAAACTTAATCATAAATTTTAGTATATCTTACAATAATATTAAAGTAAATTTTAATTATCTATCCCTGATAAAGTTAACCGGTTTCTTAGCTTATGTTCTTTTAAAAGTTCATCAATGTGTAAATATTCTTAGAAAATTATTGAAAAAAATTATTTAGTCAAATGCATTACAAAGTCATCTAAAATTAAACATATTACTTGATTATTAACCTAACAGTCATTAAAAATTAATTTTTATTTAAAATTTAAAAAATTTAGCAAATTATCAAGAAATTCATCTAAAATCACCATTAAAACTTTAAATTTTTAATCAATCAAAATGAAATTCTTAGAAAATATACAAAAAATTATTTAGTCAAATTCAATTACATTACAAAGTCATATCCTATCACTTGATTATTAACATAACTGTCATTAAAAATAATTTTTATTTAAAATTAAAAAAACCAAACAATAAAAATGCATCCAATTATCAAGAAATTAATTAAATTTATCTTAGAACTAACTATAAATTTTTAAATATTCATTCAATCCACATAAAATTCACAAAAATGTTAAATATTTCCTAAAACCATCAACTTAAAAAAATTACTAATGAATGCCTTAAACACCAAAATTTATCTAAATAATCTTTCAAATTAATTCATTAAAATTAAAGACAACTCGCTCGAATTTATCATTAAATTCAATTAAAATTAAATAAATCAAGATAAGAACTTTGATAAAAAATATTATTTTAAAATTGTAAGAATTAACACTGTAGTGTTAAATGGAAAGGTAATTATTATTTAAATCTAATTAACTTAGTCATAATTTTCTTTAATTATTACTACCAATTCTCATCATCTTTCAAAATTTATTACTTAATTTAAAATTGCATCCCTTAATTTAAAATTTTAGCATTTAATTAACCTAATATAGCATTTTATTACTTTATTTAAAAATATAGATCTTATTATTAAAAATTATTAAAAATTAAAATTAAAAATTATTAATTATTATTAAAAATTCTGTTTAAATTTGTCATTGAAAATTATTTCATAAAAATTTGCATCTCAAATTGTCAATTTTGATTGATAGTTTTTCAAGATAACTGACAATAAATTATTACTTTAAGTTTAAAATCTTTACTTTAATTTACTTAATTTAAAAATATTACTATATTTTAAAAATTTTAATTTTAATTTAATTCTAGACAATTGATTACTCAAGTTTAAAAATTTAGACCTTAATTTACTTTATTTTAACCCTTTATTTATTTAATTTATCCCTTGTTTACCAAATATAGAAGATTAAAATATAGACCCTTGATTACTTTAATTTGAAAATGTATTCATAATTTAAATAATTTCCATCTAAAATTATTTCATAAAAATTTTTATCAAAAATTGTCATTGAAAAATATTTCATAAAAGTTTTCATTTAAAATTTTCATTTCTCATCAGATGATAGTTATTCAAAATATCTGACAATAAATTATTAATTTAAATTAAAATTTTACATTAATTTACTTTAATTTAAAATGTAGAACTTAATTACTTAATTCAGAATTTTAGACCTTAATTACTGTAATTGCATAATTAAAGTTGTTTTAATATGCAGATTTTGTGATAAAAATAGAATTTAAAAAACGTTGTGATTTCCTTGTGTCAATAAAACTTCAAGCTATCGCGGCTATATCATGGACAAGATGATACCTATTTTCAATGGAGAAGGTGACGTTCAACAATGGATTCAGAAAGTCAAGCTAGTGGCAAAAATTCAAAGAATCGTGGAGTTGGAATCAATAATTCCTTTATATCTAGATGGACCAGCTTTTGCAGTGTATCAGCATTTGAGCACAGAAGACAAAGGCAACGCATTGAAGATCGAACATGCCTTAATCGATGTCTATTCGATCGATATGTTCCAAGCTTATGACCGATTCCGTGAACGAAGGTGGTGCAATGAGCCAGTAGATGTCTATTTGAATGATCTCAAAAACTTAGCATCTCTGGCCAAGATAGATAACGAAATCATAATTAAAAGTGCATTCATAATGGGTTTGCCAGCAGTGTCATCACAACAGTTACGATCCAATGCCAATATTCAGCAGATGTCTCTTGTTGAGGTCTTGAAACAGTCTCGTGTCTTAGTAAACTGTGACAATATGGAACTGTGTTCGGCTGTCGTTGGAAAACAAGACAAGAAAAAGAAATGCTCGTATTGCGGAAAGAATGGCCATCTAGAAGAACGTTGTTTCAAGAAACAAGGAAAGAAGTGTTGGCTATGTGCAGAAGAGGGCCACATTGCAAAGGAGTGTACCAGGAATTCAGAGTCGGGAAATGCCAAAGGAGTAGCGCGTGCGCCAGCGTCTACTCTAGCACGAATATAATGGCGCTGCAGTTTATTTCAGTCATAATCAATGGGGAGTCCGTGAAAGCATTGATCGACTCGGGATGTTCCAAATCAGTTGTGTCAGCCAGAATTGCGAAGAAAAAATTTATACGGAATGGGAGTATCATGACTGCGGATGGATCACTAGTCAAGTGTATGCCTGATGTGAAAGTTCAGCTGATTGTTGGTAGTAGTTTATTGAGTGTTAATTGTGTTTCGTTGAAGAAACTACCACTTAATGTTGAAATGATTTTAGGAATGGACGTAATAGGGATGCTGGGAGGTCTTAAAATTGACAAGACCGGTGTATCTTTTCCAGGTATTGCAAACGTATCGTGCGTGGCTGAGAATCAGTTAAATGAGAATTCACGAATTGAAGATGGTGATTTTTCGGCAGCATTCAGTGACGGCAAGTGGACGGTGAAGTGGAAATGGAAAGCAGAACCAGCTGTACTATTGAATAGAATTTCAAATTATAAAATCGATCCAGGGCTGCAGCACAAGTTTGACACGGAGGTTGAACGGTGGATTCAAGAAGGATGGCTAATTCCAACGAAAGACGTTGTGTATGGAAAAATTCCGTTATTGGCAGTAGAGCAAGCAAACAAAGAAAAAGTTCGTCCAGTAATAGATTTTCGAGAACTAAATAAATATGTTAGTAGCCATACTGGACAAAGTGATGTATGTGGCGAATCATTAAGGCGATGGCGAATGATGGGCGAACAGGTAATGTTAATTGATCTTAAAAATGCTTATCTTCAGATACATGTTGATGAAGACCTATGGGAGCACCAAAGGGTTAGTTACAAAGGGAACGGATACTTTCTAACGAGACTCGGTTTTGGTTTAAATATGGCTCCGAAAATAATGTCAACAATATTACGGAAGGTACTGAGTGTAAGAGAAGATATCAGGAAAGCAACGGATAGTTATATTGATGACATTATTGTCAACCAGTCAAGAATCAACGTCAATGAAGTAATAGGCCATTTAGCAGCATAAATATTACTATCCCGTTGCTGGATGGTTAAGAGTAGCAAGTAGCTATATAAAACGACACAGTGCTGGAAGTAAGTGGGATGATACAATTGGAAAAATCGCGTTAAAAATGGTTAACGAAATGATGTATCGTGTGAAAGAGAGCGATCCCGTGACTGGTGAGTGGCACGTAAACAAGGACGGATCTACGATTGTCTGGTGCGATGCGAGCAATCTGGCATTAGGAGTTGCGTTAGAAATATCAGGAAAAATCGTCGAAGATGCATCATGGATGAGGAAGAAAAACGATTTTGCTCATATAAACCTTGCAGACTTAGACGCTGTGATAAAGGGAATTAACTTAGCCATCAACTGGGAAAGAAGCAACTTAGTTGTAGTAACAGATTCCGCTACCGTCAGGAGTTGGATAGATTCAGTTTTAACGGATACTGCCAGAATCCGAACTCATGGAATTGCTAAGATGCATACCGAAGACGTCTGCAGATCATTTGTGAATTACGAAAAAGCTATGACTTAACGATCTCGGTCGAGTTAGTCTCGACAGATAAAAACAGAGCAGATGCACTCACAAGAGTCAGTAATAAATGGCTGACATGGGTTAAATCGTGTGTCGAACCAACTGCAAGCACCGTTGCTGTTGTGAACCAAGTGTTACGAGAAAGTCATAGACAGCACCATTTCGGTGCCAAGAAGACGTTGTATTTTGCAAAGCAACTTTGCCCGGACGTTACACTTGAGGATGTAAAGGCTATAATTAGTGAATGTTCAGAATGTCAATCTATCGATCCGGCGCCTGTAAAATGGGAGCATGGAGAGTTAAGCGTTAATGAGACGTGGAAGAGACTGGCTATGGATGTTACACACTATCTAAGTAAGCTTTATTTAACTGATTGATTGTGGACCGGGTCGTTTTGCTCTGTGGAGAGAAATAAGATGTGAAGACGCGGAGACCATTACACGGAATCTTGAACAGATCTTTAGAGAACGAGGTTCCCATGATGAGCTGTTGATTGATAATGCGACATCATTTCGTTCGACACAAATGAAAGTACTGTGTCGCAAATGGGGTGTGAAATGTGTGTTTCGATGTGCTTATCGGCCATCAGGAAACGGCATAATAGAACGGAACCATCGTACAATTAAACGCATGGCAGCAAGAACCAACAAGGGAATATTGGAAATGGTATATTGGTATAATCTAGCACCCAATGACAAGTGCGGAACGCCGCCGTCTTCATCAGTGTTTTCATATTGCTGGAAAGGAGTTGGCGCTTGTTATACAGAAGAGAAGACACAGGACACGTCGTTCCAAGTTGGCGATGCAGTTTACGTTAAACCACCAAATGCGAAGTGCACATCGACATGGGGTGAAGGGATTGTAACGAAGGTAAATTCATCGACTAATTTCGACATCAACGGGATTCCGCGACACTATTCCGACATACGAGCGGCTGTCAACGAAGCGTCAGTGGAGAACAACGACAATGATGGATTAACAGACGTAGACAATCCTATACTCAACTCACTTCGCCGAGATGAACGTAGAGGCAGGACGAAAAGACCTCGTTATCTTGATGATTTTGAAACCAGTTTTATCGAGAACGAAGATGAAAATCACGAGGAGATGTAATTGCATAATTAAAGTTGTTTTAATATGCAGATTTTGTGATAAAAATAGAATTTAAAAAACGTTGTGATTTCCTTGTGTCAATAAAACTTCAATTACTTTAATTTAAAACTTAACCTTAATTCACCTATTTAATTTAATTTACTTAATTTTAAAATTTGGTCCTTAAATTACTAATTTGAACCCTTAATTTACTTTAATTCAAAAATCTTAGCCCATAATTTACTGTTATTCAATTTTTAGACCCATAACTTGCTTTATTTTAAAAATTTATCACGCTTTTTTAGTGTAGTCCACCTTTTTCTATTGAAATTCTCAGGACCAAGAAGACCCACCTTAATTTACTTTGATTATTCTATGCTTTTTTAGTGATAATCGGATTTTTGTATTGAAAATATCCGTAGACCTTAAATTACCACTGTTTTTTTAGTGTAGACCACCTTTTTGTATTGAAATTCCCAGGACCAAGGAGACCCACCTTAATTTAATTCGAAAATTCCATTCTTTTTTAGTTGTAATTCAAATTTGTATTGAAAATCCCAGGACCATCGAGACCCCTCACTATAGTCTGAAAATTCTATGCTTTTTTTAGTGATAGTCGGATTTTGTATTGAAAATCCCAGGACCATGGGGACCCTCTGAAAGCAAAAAAAGTGAGTGGCCACAATTGCGTAATCAAAAGTTGCCGCAGATCAAATACGAAATCCACTGAATCCTATAAGTAAAAATGGATAGAAAGATGTCACCCCACATGTACACCATTAACCTTACCGCTAACCCATTTGACCGAAGATTGAAGTGATTGTTGGGCTAAATGTAGAGGTGCCGAAAACTGGATCAAATAGGGAAACGAACCCCGGGAAAAATTAAATGAAATAGGATAAAAAATAAATCACCACCAAATTCCGGTAGTAATAGGGAGAAACAATAAAATATCAACAAAAGAATAAGAATAAAAAACCAAATAAATAAAACCCCTAAAAGTTGAAAATAAGGCAAAATGGAAACGAGCTAAAATATACAACGGATAAAGTAGAAATAGCATAAGCAAAAGTGAGAGGAAATAAATGAGAAATTAAAGAAATAAATAAAAACAAAATCATCTTTAAGTCTAATTAAAACAAAAAATTGTATTACGATAAAGTAGCAGTGAACCCGCAGAAAAATTAGGAGAAAAATAGTAAGAATAAGAAAAAATAAATAAAATAATAATAAGAAATAAGTCAAGTCATTAAAATTTAATTAAAACATAAAAATAATAATAAATAGTAAAATTACAAGCAAGTCGCGTCCTGATTGGACGAAAAATACTATATAAGCAACGTGGAAAATTAGAAAACTACCACTTTAATTTTCACGATTGCAGATTTCAGATTACAGGACTAGAGACTACTTTTCAAAAATACAGACTTCAGAGCCTTTAATTTCAATTCATTCCGAATTTCAAACTAGACCGATTTTATCCAGTTTTCGAAACTTAAGGTATGGCTCGATGGTTACTTATGGATGGTTATTATTTTAATTATTGTAAATAAGAAATGATTTCATGAAATAAAATTCTTAAAACAAGAACAGCCTTTCTTCATGGTGCCGGCAACTGTATCATCTGGAAGTTTCAAGTATGATGTGGACGAACAGAGGTATGCCACGGTGGAGAACACTGCCACAAGGAATTTTTATAGAATACATCCAGAAGATGTCGGGAAATTATTAGAGAACATGATAGTGATTGATGAGATAATTATAAATGAGACGATCGAATGTGCGATTGGATAGGAAAGAGACATCATACTTGGATGCCAAATGATATGGTTGCCGGGTAAAATTTTTTATGTTCATTTATTTTATTTATTATTTATTATTTTGTAATCATAAATCATGCTAAAAATTTTGAGTATGAATAAGTCGATTGGTCCCTCATGACGGTGCAAGAACGGCGGCAGAGATGAATGCCTTCTTGGGTGTGTCATGAGGGGTGAAGAGACTTGGTAGTCGAAGTACGTTTGCGAAGTAAAATTGTGCGGTCGTTCCTAGAGTATCTCTATTCTTATGCCGAAATCTCCAAAGATAGGATTGACGATTTAAAGAAAATTGCTAAAAATTCAGATAGAGCTCGACATCGACATTCGCATTGATTTAGTAATAGTCCACGCGGATAGGAGAGGATCTTCATGGCATTCAGGTTGTCATCAGAGTTTTTAGGAAGGGCATTGCCAACAATATTTCGTGAATAAGTTCCGTGATTTTCTATAACGTTACCTTCTCGAAATTCGATCTGAAACTTACTATCCGGATGCAAGCGGTTACATCCACCATCAATGCACTTTTGAAAATCGAACTGTCGTCTTTGAGTCACAGACAGCAGTGATAGATAATCTCTCTCTGGCGGGTAGGTAAACAGTTTACCATAAACTTATCAAGAATACTCACTTGGAGGTCTACGAAATTATCACCAACGATAACAGCATTCGACGATCTGCAGTAGCCAGCTTATTGTCAGCCGACGGGAATATCTGATAACGTTAAGAATGAAATGATAACGTATCGTTCTGTGGGTAGGAATCGTCGGATGAATAAGTTAACAGTCATTTTCCTGAATCAACATCATGAAGAGAAATTAGATAACAACGTCAACTTACTCAGTATTCTGCTACATTGTCGGATCCTTGAGATGATAAATCTGATTTTCGATCTGTCTACGGCTGCTTGTCGGAAAAATCAGTTACGTAATCCATCCTATTCTGTCATAGCACGCACACACACGCTTCAGCCACTTCTACATAATGCAGCGTACAAATGAACCCACGCACTGGGCAGAACTGATGGAAGACAAGCAACATGAACACATGAAAAGCATGCATGACCGAATTATCAAAGACACAGACACATTTGAATGCCTAATATGCCAAAGACAAAGGAAAAAAGGGCAGAACCAAACCAAATTCCTTCTCACAAATATTGAAGAACACTGGCTTGATTATCACCCTGAAAAACAAATCCCTGGTACTAGAGAACAATATAATGACAAAAGGAGAATCCTCACACTAGAGCTCAATGAAGAGGGAACACTGCTATGCACATACATATGTAAGAAAAACCCCTGTGATATACATATGACTGTGAAGACCACCGCCAATGACATACTCAAACACATCTCTACAAAACACAAAAGTAAAGTATTTGACCAGACCACAAACATCAAATGCCACTGCGGTGAAACGATAAGCTTTGATAATATGAAACAACACCACCAATCACACATGGGAATACTTGAACCCACTGAAATAAACAATGAACCCCCCACAAACATCCCAGTAACCACCAAAGACATAGACTCCGACTGACTAAACCAGCACCAGATCTCCGCATACATGTTAACACATGCAACTACAGAAAACACTATATACATAGATAGCTTTATAGGACTTGCATGCATTGAAAAACACTTCCAAACCTTTTTTTCTGCCTTCCCATTTCATAAATACCCTACATGGATAGACCTAATTTGGCCCATCAACATCGAAAAGAACCTCTGGATACTCTTTTACATTAATAAAAAACGTAACCTTGCTACAATTATCGACCCCACCTGCCAAATTAGCACCATGAAACATTACAACACAGCAACAACTATACTCAACATACTGACCAACCTCCAAAACATAATAACCACAAATGATTTCACCTTACAAGAACTAACATATCCAAGATGCAATGAAACAAAGCAATCAGGATACTACATATGCCACTTTGCCAAATGCCTAGCCTCCAACAGATGCATCACACTCCCCGACATACAAAACATACGCACAGACCTTAACAAAATAATAAACCTAATAATATATAGAAGGAAAGCAACTGATGACGTGACCAGATATACCGCATTCATTGAGGACATAATTACCCAGCTTGACACTAATACTATTCATATTGATGAGAGCCTCCAAGAAATTGCCAAGATACATGAAGCTATATACCCCAACAAATACAAAAATAAAACAATACCAACAAACATACTCAACACAAAAGACACTAAGCGATTAGTATTCGAACTACGACTAGACTTTGATAGAAGACCAAAAGCAACAATCGAAAAAATACTCAACAAAAATGAAAACACAACGACCACACCGACAGACGATGACATCTACAAAAACTTCCAAACCACAACAAAACACATAACTAAATATAGTACACTAGATACACAACCCTCATACATTGACCTTATATCAGATAAACCTATAACAGACACAGAACTCAACGAATCCATACTCAAACTTGACAGCACATCAGCCCCTGGTAGTGACAAAATAACATACAAAGAATGGAAAAAGACAGACCCGAAAAACAAATTTAGACTTGCACTTTTTAACAACATACTACGCAATGGACATAGTCCCAAAACATGGAAAACCTTTAGAACGAAACTCATCCTTAAACCAGGCAAAGAGCAATCACCGCACGAAGTATCATCCTGGAGACCACTTGCTATACTGGACTCAGCCTATCGCACATTTGCCTCTATCATGAATGATAGACTTCTCTCTTGGATTCATCTTGGACACCTGTTGAGCACTAACCAGAAAGCGATGGGTACTCCGGATGGATGCGCTGAACATAACACAGTTATCAGTCTCGCCAAGGAATGTGCAGTGAGAAATGGGACGGATATTAATATCATCTGGCTGGACCTTGCAGATGCTTTTGGTAGCCTTCCGCATGACCTTATTTGGCATACCCTGTCGAGACTGAAACTGAAGGCAAAAACAATCAATCTTATTAAAGAAATGTATACTGACTGCTATTCAATATACGAATGCGAGGACCGACGATCAAGGGAGATACGGATAAACAATGGAGTCAAGCAAGGCTGCCCAATGTCTATGACTCTGTTCAGCCTCTCCATTGACTATATCCTCCAGAAAATCCTCAAACAACACCCACTTGTTATAGATGGACACAATATAAGCATAATGGCATATGCAGATGACATTGTCATGATCTCCAACACACGGCAAGAAATAGGTAACATGTTACGAACTATAGTTGAACTCGCTGACATATCTCACCTTAAATTCAGACCCTCTAAGTGCGGCTACTTCCAACTACAACGAAACCACAAAGAGATACCCCTAACTATATACAATGAAAAAATACCCATCATTGATCACGACAACATATATAAATACCTAGGAGTTGACTTCGGCCAGAAAGGCAAACATGACATTGACAACACACTCATAAAAGCGATTGATGACACGACAAAAATAATGACCTCTGACCTACACCCAGCACAAAAACTTCAAGCATACAAGACTTTCATACACTCTAGACTAATATTTCCATTCAGAAACTGCACAATCAACAACATGATTCTTGACAGCAACAGAAACAAAGTAGTACAAAATAGACCCAAACAATTAGGATATGACCAAAAAATAAAGAGAATATTAAAAGACACACTAGATGATATACACCAAAACATTAATAACAACTTCTTTTATGCGCATTGTAAACTAGGAGGTCTTGGCATAGTGCCAAGTATAGATGAATACATGATACAAGGCATCACACACATCATCAAAATACTACACACACGAGACACTAGCATGAGGGAATTCATAATCCAGCAAATGATAGCAGTAGCCAAAATACGATTTAAACACACTACAATAGATATACACCAAACACTACGCTGGATTAACGCAGACATTAAAGGTGACATAAGTGGACCAGCAACTGTATTCGGCAAATTTCGGTCTGCCATAAAAAGAATGAATGAGAAATTCGGCATCAAAATCACACTCACACTTGACAACAACAAATACATATTACTCCTGAAAACAAAAGACTACACCATATATATTAACGACACAAACCTCACAGAAACCTCTGCCAAACTACATGAAATCACAAGTGAATGGTATGCAGATCAATGGTATCAGATGACATGTCAAGGATACATTTCTAGGACCATAGGAGCAAATAGACAATCAGCACACCTAGTCAAATCACACACCCTAACAGATAAACAATACATATTTCTCATAAAAGCAAGAAACAACATGATAAGCCTCAACTATAGTGCATACAGAATGAAAGAAAACATGAATACAAAATGTAGGCTCTGTAATGCTGAACCAGAAACACAAGCACACATATTCAATCACTGCCTCAAAACAACAAATGGTAGGAGAAACAAACACAATAAGGTCATGGATAAAGTTAGCGGGTATCTCATTTCGAAAGGTTTCCAAGTTGACGTAGAACGCCCACCCCCCGGAATAGACACTAGGCTAAGACCTGACCTCATCATCAAAACAAAAAGAAATAACAAAATCCACATACTGGACATTAAGGTACCCTATGACCGTGAAGAAAACTTCAAAACTGCCAGAGAAGACAACTACAAAAAATACAGAACATTGGCAATTGAAACAGGGAAAAAGAACGACTGCAAAACTACATTGGATGCACTAGTTGTCGGCACTCTAGGCTCCTGGGACAAAAACAACGACACAGCACTTACAAAGATAGGACTAAACAACAACGAAATCAAAGCCATAGCCAAGCTATGTATGAGAACAGCAGTGGCTGCCAGCTTTGCAATATACATGGATCACATAACAAATATAAGTAAACCATTATCAAACACACAATAAGATACATACCAACATAAACCTGTTCTAACCACCATGATCTCAGTGAAGCAGAATATTATGTTGTGTTATTATTATTATTATTTTATTATTAGTATATTATTATTATTATTATTTTTATTATTATTATTATTATTATTATTATTATTATTATTATTATTATTATTAATATTATTATTATTATTATTATTATTATTATAATATACTAATGATAACAAACTGTCTGCGACACAGGAGAAGGGCTTAGGACCAGGTAATAAAAATAATAAACCTAATTGCATCTAATGGCACAGAGTGCTTATTAGTGCAAGTACCCTAACGGACCCCAGATCAGAAATGGGTCTTTTAGGGTAGACTAAAAAAAAGCAAGAATAAATGTAGTCAGAGGCATAAAAAACCAACTGACACATAACAAACATGTAAATGGTTTGATAACTCGCCAATATCAAATCATTGAGCGGTTTTATCTCTGATATTCCCGTGAAGCACTGCATAATAGTGCTCAAATCCTTGGCCACAAGCGTAGTGATGACTGATGATCCCTCATGGGAACACAGAAGAAAATAATTCGTTTAAAAACCAAACCAGTTATGCTATGACCGCTTTGAGGTTGAGATGCAACGATCACGTGAGCACATGAATTTCTTCAGAAATGGTGATACGATAGGCAGGAGTGAGGAATTGAACTCCCTCGGCTCAACTAGTATATAACAACCTCTTCCAATAGCACAGACAGTTACTCAAGATAATAGTTAATACACAGTTACAATTGCGACCGGGAGGGTTGACACCCCTAGCTCTCTAATCGTGACGTATGACTACAAATAAATGTCTCTATGACGACAAATACAGCGCATAATTTAAATTAATTAGAACTTTAATTTAGTATTCGATTTTCTAACAAAAATTTACTTATTATATTTTCTTTGCGTAGATTAAATATAAATGGCCAGAGGTCGCCAGGGATTATAATTTCGTTTTGAAATCTTATGTATAGTTACCTCGATAAAAATCCGAGACGGTAACGGGGAATTGGAGAATAAAGATGGAATAAGGGGGAGGCCTAGATAGGGACCATTTCTTAAGTAAATTCCCCGTTTTCTTTTCATAAACGATCATATGAAGAAATTTGAATGCTTGTAACGGAATGACTGTGAATGAGGATGGATAATGAGGTCTGTGGGTTGTCGTTGAGTGAAATGATGGGTAAGATGCCCAACTCGTGTTCTAAAATCGACTATCTCATCCTAATAAATGTTCTGAATCGATATAAAACTGATTGACTTTCTAGATGACGACATCGTCCAACAATACTAAAGAACTCCGTCCTTGCTTCTCCTGCGCCGATAAAAACGCGGATATCGCGCAGCTCCATCTGTATATCGGGGCTCTAAAGAAACGAATTGACCTTTATGAAGGAACGTGGTTCTCCCCGCCACAAATGAAGGAGAAGCAAAATACTGCGACTAGAGCATTGCAAGGATAGCCTGCTGGAGGAAAGTCGTTGCCAACGGCTCACAATCAAAGCCCAGTCGGAAGCCCTCCACAAGGTCTATACGGAGGCAGAATTAGCCAAGCGGGTACGGGAATTTCCCGTCGTGGATGGGACAAACGTTTTTCCACTCCACCACCAGTTATCCCGACCGTCTGTCGCAAGTTGCCAAGGACATGGCTCTCATTTACCACCCGTACCAGCTCCAATCTTGTCAGGTTATCTGCCAATGGCAGGCGGCTCGTCTGATCCCATTCTGGCCCCAGTTCTCGTGGCCTCGGGCAATACCCCGGTGGTGGAAGCTAACCCGCCATCTCGGAAACGGAAACGCCTAACTCGAGCAGCAAAGAACCAGAAGCACAGAGAGGCGATGGCAGCCCTAGAAGCGTCGCTATCGGCGGCGAATTCGACGATCCAGGAAATCTCTTCCACCCATTCCATTCCCTCTAAAGAAGTTTTTCGAGTGGTACCGGCCGAAGGTATCAAATTCGTTTCGGACCACCGTCTACCGGTAGACATCGATGAAATACTCGCGGAAGGAGACGTTTTCTAATAATGCGGATTGCATCGATTCCGATTCTTTTCGATCAAATTACAAACCCACTTGTACATTTTGGGCTAACTGATTTTACGTTCGTATCTGTGTATTTGACTCACATGCTGACAATTTGTGATTGTAGAATATCGTTTTGTGGTGAGTTTAATATAATTGAGTGATTTTCTTTGATACTAAGAGTTGTCGACAGTTATGACTGAGTGACGTGAAATGCTAATGAATATGATGTAGAGTGCAGGTAAATCTTACCGATGGTCGTTCCCTTGGACCAGGATCAGACCAAGTTACCTATGGGAATACGGGTAAGTCCTTCTGAGGCACCTTAGAACCTGAACCGTGAAGGGGTTAGGAGTAGTCTTAAGGCAGAGGCTCACCTGCTAACCTTTTCCGACCTGTGTGGACAGTACCAACGTGGAACATCACCACGGGCTCATGCATGGGAATATTCGGACGATCATTTGGAGTATGCATGGGGAGTGTCTGAGCTAAAAGATGAGGTCTAGTATGGACGACGGTCATGTATGTATGGTTCCTTCTCCCAACTTCGCCCAACTACGGCTGAGACGAATCGAAGTCCAGCTTCGGGAGAAAACGAAGGAATCCCATTGGATGAGTTAGAGAATGAAGAAGCACAGAAGCGAGGGAGGCCCTGGAAAAATTCATTGTGAGCTGACGACGACTTTTGTCTAGATATTGCATTTATATTGATGATAATTGATTTTCATTGATTAGGACTAGCCTTTATTCTTTACCAATTGTATTATTTTTTATTACCCTTGTATTATTTTAATGAATTATGTTAATATCGAATAGTTAGATTTTATTCTAGTGGTGGTACGCCTTTGAGCTCAGACGACCTTACATCGATATTCAAATAATAATTTTGATATGGATTTAAATGAATTTTTCGTTCTTATGCATTTGGGTTTAAGTAATGATTTCTTATTATTATTTTCTAGTGTTTACATTATTCGAGAACTTGCGCAAGGACCGCGAGCAGACTCAACAACAAGCTGAAGACCTCAGAGCTAGAGTCGAGAAGCTTAAAGGAAAGTACCGGGAATTCGAGGGTACTTGGTTCAGCCCGGCAGAAATGAAGAAACGGACGGCACAGACCCTGCAACTCCAGACCCAGACAAAGCAGGATAAAATCGAAATCCGTGCACTAAAATTACAGGTCCGCACGCTCGAGGTCAAGTTGAACGAGAAGTTCATAAATGACACCATCAAAGCTCAGATTCGCCCATTACCCGTGGAACTGGCCGAAATCTACCCACCGGCGAAGCCGAGTAAGTCAAAACGTAAGCGGTTAGGGCGAAACACCCGGGAGAATCTGAAAAGGGCTGGCTAGCAGAGCAAGAGAAATTAGGAAAACCCGAGTCAACTCCAGTATCCTAATCACAATAGAACGCATGGATTTTGATGTAGTGATGCGCCCGCTGTCGAGATTTGTTATAATTGAATAAATAGATTTTTTAATAATTCAATGTATATGGGGTTGAGTCGTATGATCGTCGGTGACCATAAACTTGGTATAAGGGTGATTGGATAAACAATTTCGGTAAGGTACTTGAGTAAATCGGACGCATACCTTCTAACGGTAGTCCGTGGACCCATAGAGTACCGGACAATTATAGTGCCGTTAGTGCGCTCATTTTTTGCGAGTACTCACCCACTTGATACAGTACCAACGTTGATTACTCAACGGGTATCAAGCGGTAAAACAACGTTGTATTTTGAGTTACGCTGGTAACAGCACCAAAGAACAAATATTTGACCACCAGTAACCCACCATCTTGTTTAAATGCGTCGGAAATACAGTATGAAAACCGCACCAAGTCGAATAAAAATCTATAGATTATACATCAAATATTACAAAGTAAAGCACAAAACACGTAAGAGAATAAATAAACACGTATAATAAAAATGATAAATGCAAGAAGTTACAATCACCAACACAGTCAAATTTCAAGAATGTGTGTGTACAGAAAATAAAATAATTCTAGAAAATATAAATCTAATTTAAAATAAACTACATAAATCTGATAGCACTCGAATGTGGACAATTTTTTTACTAGTCTTCCACTAGCAAACAAATTACTTTAATAGTTTCAGTAAAAAGTTATTTGTTTGAATTTTAACGATATTTAATTCTTTTTAAATTTTTCGACCATGGTCAAAAACAAAAAAACGGTCCTCGACAATATTAAACGATTTGTGCACGATTTCAAAAGTGAGTTTTCTTGTCATTCGACACAAAAATTGTTTTGCAACTTGTGAAGCATATTTGAAGATCACAGTCGTAAAACTTCTGCCGATAGCCACCGTAAGTAAATAAAACATACACAATTTGCTTCCATACAAAATCAAATAGGGACTCAGACATTTTTAAAACTGAGAATAAACAATTTGCAAATTTGGTCATGAAAGAATTTTTTTATGCTGACATACCGCTTTCAAACTTAACAATCCAGAATTGAAAGAATGTTTTGCGTACACTGGGCAGAAATTTACTGCATTGATGTCATTCCTCTTGCATGCCTCACCAACATGGATTCTCACCTCATGAAGATTTATTTATTCAATTCACTTAAAAAATACGATTTATTGATGGACAATGTTTGGTTGTTGGTAAGAGTTGATTGTAAGAATATATTTTCATATTTTTCCCTTTATTATAATTCCAAAGAAAAACTGGCAAGTGATTAATCAAATTAACTAGCATAAATTGGAATTTTTTAACACTTATGTATTTTTTATTTTAAAAACTAACATTAATATAATCATTCATAAATTCAAAATTTTCAATTTTAAATGCAAATTATTCCTTGCCCTATTTATCAATTTAGTATTTGGACAGTGATATAGTACGATAAGTACATAAGAATAAATAATTCATAAAAAAATTTTAAAAAAAAGAAAAAGAAGATAAAATTCGGATGAAGGGGACTCTTAGCTTTTTTATATATAGAGATATTACACTTAATAAAATGAATGCATTGTAGAAAAAAATTTTTCAAGTAGTTTTCATTAATCGATCAAATTGATAGACAATTCCGATTTCTTTGACTTCAGAAATGTTAGTTTTACTTGAATTGAACTATTTTTTTTTAATTTGAAATGTAAAGTTTGCACAGTTCGATTGACCGGAAACCGAAATCGCAGTTTTAAACCTCAAAAACTGAAACCGTAAACCACGTCGCAAAACTAGGGTTTACGGTTTTCATAATTCTATATATTCAATATTTTAATCCCCCGCCTATATTTATGTAAATTTTTCATTCCACCGTTTCAAATTAATTCTAATATCTGTTTTATGTCATTTTATTTGACATTTAAATTTCAGATAATTAAATTGAGGTTTATTGATTGTATTATTGATTTGTTTTGTATTAAACTGAAAGTTATATTAGTTTATCTAATTAACAATATTAAATAGTATATTTTTTCCATTATATAAATTTAACAATATGTTGAAGTATTTTTTCACTAACTTTTTTTAAACAAATATTAATAAAATTTTTTAAGTATCTTTTCCAAAATCAAAAATATACCCAAAAAATGTACTCAGCAGCAATACGGCAATATTTTTAAAAAATTTCGGCTGCTAGCAATGCTAAAAATAAACCTATATGTAAAAAATGGTGAACGAAAGTGAAAAATTGTCTGGTTTCTACATCTGCAATGATCAATCACATGCGAAATATTCATGTTCCTTTTGCTTTATTACTTTCAGTTTCACCTAAAAGACTAGCATTTTGGTCGCAAGAAACCCAATTCCTTATATCCAAGTCACTTACACTCATCTTTGAATTTATCTATTACTGAGTCAAGATTTCTTGAATACAAAGGATGGTTAGAGTCATAATTTGAAGTATCCAAAAGATTATCTGAAATCATTGCATGTAGAAGTGTATTTAACTTGCAATTCTTAATTTCAAGGACGAAAGTCATTATCTCCAGCAACAATGTCAATTTTACAATTGAATTATCTCATTTGAATTACAATTGAATTATAATTGCATAAAACAATAAAATGATAATTTAAGCCTTTTGCTGCGAATAATGTATTTAATAAAAAAATTTTCGACTATAAGATAGTCCTTGTCAAAATCATCACTTTAAACTTATAATTACATAATATCAAATTCATCCGTTTTTTAGATTTTCCACGGATTTTCCAAAAAGACTATTTTTTAAAAGATTAAAGCAGTTCTTATCTAGATTATTGGCTGAATCAGCTTTCAAAGAAGTGTTTATATCGATGTACTCTTTAAAGATCATAGTCCGCTTAAACCTTATAGCTCTATGAATTCTAACAATCTTAACACAGAGAAACAAACATTTTGAGAAGTCTCTAATGAAGAACATAGTTCTTCTTCAGATAATGTGTGAGCATCAACTTCTCAACTTTCGAATCCGGTGAACACATCTATTTAGGTGCCACTGGGAAATTTTCTAAAACTCACTTATACTTTCAGAGTGTAACCATATGGAAGCATTTCAATATTTTTACTCATACACTCATCCAAACCCGAATCAAGATATTTAATTATCCAACTAAAATCACCGACAGCAAGACTTTGGCTAAGAGTCCAACCATATATATATATATATATATATATATATATATATATATATATATATATATATATATATATATATATATATATATATATATATATATATATATATATATATATATATAACAATTCTGTACCAACAAAGGTTTTAACATAACAAATGTGAACCCACCTCTGATTCCTCCTTCATAGAAATTACAGATTTCCATATTAGTAAGTTCTTTCAATGTTATTAAGGCAGAGGCCCAACTAATTCCAGGAATACCGTAAAAATTTAAGGGATATAAAACGTTGAAAAAAGTCCACAAGAAGAAAGACATCTAATTTCAAGTAGATCATCATATAATCTAACAAGGGTTATGACGAAATATATTTAAAATCTTGAAATAATATATTTAAAATCTTGAAATAATATATTTAAAATCTTGAAATAATATATTTAAAATCTTGAAATAATATATTTAAAATCTTGAAATAATATATGTAAAAACTTGAAACAATATATTTAAAATCTTGAAATAATATATTTAAAATCTTGAAATAATATATTTAAAATCTTGAAATAATATATTTAAAATCTTGAAATAATATATTTAAAATCTTGAAATAATATATTTAAAATCTTGAAATAATATATTTAAAAACTTATATTGAAATTTAAAAACTTACATCGATATTTTAAAAACTTCCAAACAATAAATATTATATTCAATCCAAGAAGCTTTAATGCACAGTCCATTCTTTTTAAGCTAATTCATATATAACAAAGAAATCACAAAAATACAAATATCGATTTATTCAAATAAACTCTTGTCTAGCAAGAGCTTTTTCAATATATTTCCTCATGTTAGCAAACCAACCACCAAAATCGATTCCTTCATTATCCAGTGTAGTCCGTATTCTGGTTTTCAATTCATCTCGATTTGCAGCCGAAGGATGAATGGCAAATAGCACCGATTTAAAATGGCTAAAGTACTCTTCAATCGGATTTAACTGGGGGGAGTAAGGGGGTAAAAATCGAAAATTAATATTATTAGACTCCAACAGACTAATAACAGTTCTGGAATGGTGAAACCTACAGTTATCCATTATCAATACGTCATTCGGATTAGATCTAAAATGGCTCAACAACTTTTCCTCAATAAAACCACAAAAACTTTCTCCGTTAAAAGCACCATCTTTGATTTCATAAGAAACTATTCCAGATTTCTTAATTGCCACCATACAACTGATATTAGTACCACGATTGCCTTTAACGATTTTGTAGGCTTTTGAATTTTTGGGCGAGTAACCGTAGTTCCTGGTTTGATGCAAATTCAGTCCGGTTTCATCCAAAAAAACCAAATGATCATTCGAGATAAAATTTGTTTCACGGGCGTATCTTTGCCTTAGATCGATATTTTTAGGGGTGTTTCGTTCCTATGGAATTCTGACCAGTCATTTCCTGGTATATTCCATCTTTTTAAGTATTTTAGAAACAGCACTCGAGCACCTAGTTATTCCGGAATGTTGTAACTCTTCGGATAGTTCGGGCTGGGTAAATGAGGCGTCTCTTTGTAAAATTTGGCTTATTTTGGATTTCACGACGGACAAATCTGCCATTTTCCTTCCTTTCTTCGGACCGCAGATTTCTTCGTCCGTTGCGCCGTCGCATAGTTTTCCGACCAGGTTATATGCGGTCTGCAGACTAATCTCTTGCTCGGAGGCGGTTGTTTTTGTATCGGTATTTTTTTCAACCGATTTTCGGACTCGTTTTATGATTTCGAGCGTAACAGTTTGCCGCCTTTTTCGAACCCTGACATCTTGGCGCTCTTCGGAGGTTTGTTCAGTGCTGTTGGACATGGTTGAGGGATTTAGTTTTGAATGCATAAATTCCAGTCTTAAAATTTATCGATGTATATCGAGGTTTTTAAAATTTCAATATAAGTTTTTAGATATATTGTTTCAAGATTTTAAATATATTATTTCAAGATTTTAAATATATTATTTCAAGATTTTAAATATATTATTTCAAGATTTTAAATATATTATTTCAAGATTTTAAATATATTATTTCAAGATTTTAAATATATTTCGTCATTACAATTATTCTCATTTTAGATTTGCTGAGCTCTCAAATATTGTGATTCAGTCATTTCAGACCAAATAGGAGGTAATTAGAAAGTTGTTTCCAAGATTTCCAAACTTGTTGCGAAATTAAAAGGTATATTGCTGGCTTGTTGATTCGAAGATTCTTTGGTTTAGAAGTTTTGTGTCGCAGACGTTATTAATCCGATTATTGGCTCATACTTTTTGAGCTCTCACGATTTGCTGGTTGATTGCCGTTCATGACTTTTGCGGACACACCAACAAAAATCAGACATTAATTAAGTGCCCACAAAAATTGTTCACCATAAGATAGCTGTTACTATTGTTGGCGTATGTGGGGAGAAAGAAAGGTTTATCACCAAACACACAATCATCTTCGTTCTGCTCAGGCCCTTCCCCAACATACTCCTAACGACTTTACTAATTTTCCCTCATGTGAGCCCGTGGAGGTGTTACACGTTGGTGCTGCCCACACGGGTTGGAGTTGGTTAACAGGTGAGCTCCTGCCTTAGGACTACTGTTAACCCCCTCGCGGTTCGGGTTCCAAGGTGCCTTAGAAGGTCTTACCCATATCCACACGTATAACTCGGTTCGACCCTGGTCCAAGGGGACGACCTCTAAACTAATGGCATTCGTTCAAAATCACCCTTTCATGCAAACTGATCGCACAATCACACATATCGAAAGTAACCGCAATGAAATCAAAAATATATTGAAATACAGATAGAAAGAAAAAATATTTACAACAATATTATCATATCGACAAATTTCAACGAGTTAGAAACATGCAGCTCTGTCAATATTTTCATAAGGTCGATTTGTAACCCAGCAGAAAAATCGAGACCGATGATAAGCCGATCAATTGAATCCGTCCCCTTCGGCAATCATTTCATCCATGTCGACAGGTAGCCGGCGATCTGAAATGAATTTGATTCCTTCGGCCGGAACTACCCGGAAGATTTTTTTTTGCGGGGATCGAGTGAGTGGAGGAGATCTCCTTAATGGTTGTCTGTGCCACAGATAGTGACGCTTCGAGTGCGGCTAGAGCGTTCCTACGCTTTTGGTTCTTCTCCGAGCGAGTCGGTCGTTTTCGCTTTCGAGGTTGCACGTTATTTCCCGCTGAAGGGGATGCGACGGGCGCTAAAAGGACTGGGGCCAAGATAGGGTCAGATGGGCCGCCTGCCATTGGTCGATAGCCCGATAGCACTGGAGCTGGGATGGGAGGTAGATGTGGGTCATGCCCTTTGCAACTCGATGTTGAAGACTCAAATGGTTGATGATGGATTGGGAACACGTTGGTTCCATATTGAATTGGGAATTCGCGCACTCGTTTCGCTAATTCAGCATCCGAATAAATCTTGTGGAGGGCTTCAGATTGAGCTTTTATTGTCAGCCGCTGACATCGGCTCTCCTCCAGGAGACTGTCACGACAGTGCTCCAATCTCAAAATTTTACTCCGCTCTTCTTTCATCTGTGGCGGGGAGAACCACGTTCCTTCGTATAAATCTATACGTTTTTTAAGAGCCCCTATATGGAGGTGAAGTTGTGCAATATTCGCGTTCTTGTCTGCACAAGAAAAACACGGGCGAAGCTCCTTGTTAGTGATGGACGTTGTAGACATCTAAAGATCAAGAGGTTTTTATTTTATTTCGTAAAATTAATCGCGTGAGATTTATAAATTCGAATGTGGGTTCGACAATCATTCCACTCGGTGACGATTATGTCATTCGTCAACATTCATACACATTTACTCTCAAGCATTCAAGTTGATCCACCTAATCCATGCAAAATAAGAAAAGAAAAACGGAGATTCTCCAAACCATTTATTTAATAAAACTTCAACTTTAGGTTTACGTTTCGGATTGGACAATTTCCATCTAATACCCTTTCATTAATTTATTTCTATCAATTTTATCATCTTTATTTCATTTGTTATTTCCTAACCGTTATATTTCTACTCCTCTGGCTGCTATGCCTTATTTAATTGTACGTGCGCTGGTTTACGAAAGTGTAGGTCAGTGTTATCGGTGTCTATTTGCGCGGTATTAGGCCTGAACAAAGCTATAAAAGAATCGAAAATCTATTGATTTAATTTTTATTATAAATTGCAATTTAATTATTTAAATCCTGTGCTATCAATATCGTCATAGTGACGCCTATCTGTGTGTAATTATGTTTTAATTCCATCGTCTATGTATGCTGGTGAATGACATTATATTTGCTGAGGCATGTGTGCTACAGGACTAACCCTCGGTATGTACTATTGTGTAATCTAGAAATTCGTATTATTTTAAGATGACGTGATCTCACTGTCTGATCACCCATGCAGCCTAACTATCTCCGCTACTACTGTTGTACAATGGTGGTATTAACTTATTCGCTATAGTCGAACTAGCCGAGGTACCGGTGTGTTAGTGTGTGCATTAAACATTAGATACGGCATCGCTGACGGGTTTTTTAGACAGGTCGAAATTTCAGACGGAGTTGCAGAAAATATTTACTATACTCATTACGTCGATTGATTTTTATTTCATCGAAGGAGAATTTGTTTGGTGCATGTGTGAATCGTTATTTTTATCAATCGTGACGTTCAACATCCCTGCCGGCTTTCGCAGATAGACAGAAGAAATGGTCGTAGTGATAAAAGAAAATTGATTACTATGAGTGTGTGGGCTACTTATTATTCTATCAGATAAATATTGATTCTACCATCGGATTTTCGTTCTCACGATGTTGACTCGCGATAAGTACTATCGTCTTGTTCGCTCGACGGCCTTCACTCGTAATCTATGCACTGGACAGCCTATTGGAATATTACTGACTGTCTGCGGTAATTAATTCTAGTCTAAGTGGAAACGAACAGATGATTACTCGATAATATCGATGATAATTTCTTTCAGGCTACGGTAATCACTTTGAGTAATTATCAAGAAATGTTTACATTTTTGTCTAGGTTGGCTCACTATCGCTGATAACGACTAGTCAGAACTCATAGAAGATTCGAGACTATGGATTTATTCGCTAATGCCCTGGCGACGCAAATCTTTGGAAGAAAACTTAATTAATGTGACATTTAATGTAAAAACGTTGGAATCTCTCCTGGATTTCGAAAATAACGATCTCTTCTGACGGATATTCAGACAATCTCATTCCGTAATAAAAGAAGATTTGATTCTAAATCGAAGATTCTCAAAAACGCGATTGGATATAGTGCTGATGATATCTTAAGTTGTATCCCTTCTGGAATTCTCAGTCTATTCATCGTCGGCATCAAACGATACCACTGCAAGTCTTCAATAGGAATTTTTCGACGACGAACGTGGTGGATCTCACTCGGTAGAGGAACCTCTGGCATCATATGATATTATTTCTCGCACGGTTTCCTCACCCCTCATGACCCACCCAAAAGCGGTACGCATTACTGCCCACCGCTCTTGGACCGTCATGAAGGACGAATCGACCCATTTGACTTCAAATCAACAGACATCAATACAAAATAAATGTAGAAAAAATTAATCAAGTATCTCAATAAATATATAAATGAATATCTACCTGGCGACCATGCCATTTGGGTTCCTAGTGTGATGATTCCACATTTCTTAAATCGTATTGTTGCCTACATCGTTCATCTTTTCAAATCTCACAAGCCTCCAATCTGGCCGACATTCCCCAAATTACTGATCTCTTCGATTTCGAAAAATTGCTCGGGTTCATATTTACAACTCCTCATCAACCAGAAGCTCCCAGAGGGCATCGTCGCCAGCACCATGGAGAAAAAGAAATCTGTTGTATAATAAATTTTATTAGTATTAAATTGTTAGTTTAATATCATTCCAAAATTATAAAATCTAAACACACATGAATAAAATAAATGATGAGCCTTACCAAAACTTTTCTTGAGGATGTCGAAAATAAACTCAAAGGTGTCTCGAATTGTTGTCTAAAATTAATATCTTGTTCTCTTAATTTCGATCACTGTCCGGCTAATCTGAATGAATTTAACTCGATATCTGGTAAATGGTTCCTGTTAAATGAGCTGTAGTGTTGTCTAAGAAGTGGATTCCTGTAGAGTTTGGTTAAAAAGTGGTACTCTACAGATTTTTCGCGTTTCTTTTATATTATTTTTCGTCCAATCAGGACAATATTTACAGATTTAACACAGAAATGTTCCACTAGAATTGAAGCAGAAGGTTTGGAAAAGCAGTTCAATTCTCTCGAAACTGGTTTTATGCTTTCATTTTGGAATGATATTCTGGAAACCATGAATAAAATTAATGTTAGCCTCCAGAAAGTTGAAATTGAAATTGAAACAGTGGTTAAATTATACACTTCATTGGAAACATATATTGAAGAACGTCGAAATATAGATTCATTTAATTATTACAAAAAGAAAGGAGAAAATCTATCGGGTTGTTTTGAATTTAAAACTGCAGGAACTGTTAAAAGAAAAAAGCAGTTCGATGAAGGGACATCAGCCGACACACAATTTGATAAAAATAGTTATTTCCGTATAAATATTTTTTATGTAATTATTGATAAACTTTTGGCAGAAATAAAAAAACGGAAATCTGCATATGATCGCATTGCCACTAAATTTGGAATTTTAATATATTTAAAACATTTCGACGAAAATATGATACGAGAAAAAGCAACTATTTTATATAACGAATACCCAGATGATCTTGAAAATGGTCTAATCGAGGAATGTTTACATTTTAAACATGTAAATTTAATATCTGAGCAAATTTTAAAAACAATAATTGAATCGCAAATTGAATGCACTTTTCCGAATATAACAACAGCTCTACGAATATATTTAAGTATCGCCTGTACAAATTGTAGCGGATAAAGGTCGTTTTCAATTCTCAAGAGAATAAAAAATCATCTAAGATCATCTTTAGGACAATACAAATTAAATAATTTAAGTATTTTGTCAATAGAATCGGATGTCCTTGAAAAACTGGATCACAAGAAAATTATAGATATATTTGCTAAAAATAAATGTCGCAAAAGACATTTAAATTAAAAATTAATATTTAATTCACATATTTATATAAATTTTTTGAATTTTGTTTTGCGTAAATACATATTTATGTTTTGAATTTTTGAAAAAAAAATTGAATTTTTATAATAAGTGTGTAGGGGTGCAAAATTTTATTTAGCCCAGGGCGCTCAAACTTATTAATACGGCCATGGGTCTAGGTGTGAGTGCCGATGTCCGGATTCACGAAGCTGTACTTGTGGTTGACATTGAAGTACTCGAATCCGGCCTTTCCCCACAAAATAGTTGTAATCAAAACGAAAAAATTTACAATTTGATAAAAACTTAATTTTGAAAATAGTTTGCTGAATTTGAATAAAGGCTGTTCGATAATTTTGAAATTAATATCATTATGGAATTAATATCAATATGGAATTAATATCAATATGGAATTAATATCAATATGGAATTATTTATTAAATATTAAATTTTATTTATTAAATATTTGTTTAATTAATAAAATATTAACCTTACAATTCAATATTTAATTTAAAATAATTAATAATTTCAATTTAATTGATTGAATTAATTAATAAAATTTATTTAAAATAACGTCTTTATAATTCACAATTAAATTGATTTTTCCGAATTTTTTGTAAATTTAAGAATGATTATTATATACTGTCATTATCCCGGTAATATCATTCAGTTATATGGTGTCAACTTGTGCATGCATCAAAGTTAAATATCAGACAATTTATTTATATTCCTATTATAATGTATGCCTTATTTCTGTTTGTGTTATGAATGTCGTTAATTATTGTAGTATTATTGTTACTATGATAATTATCTAACATTGGTAAAAATAATATAGATATGGAATTATTGATTAACAAAAATTACAAAATAAAAATTCAAATTAAAGCTATCAAGAGAAAATACAAAAGAAAATTCAACCAAAAACTTGTCAAAAGAAGATAATAAAGAAAATCCAACCTAAATTAATCCAAGGATAGATTTAGAAAATAAATTAGTATTATATTTCAAGATCCTATATTATCTAAGTCCCCGTGATCTTTAGAACTTCTAAGCTACGTAATTTTGGACATTTTTCATATTCCACATATTCCATTATTGGATATTCTACAAAACTAACAATTGACAAATTGAGATCTCGAGTTAAAGACAAGGTTAATAATATATACATTAATATTTACTTAAGTTAGATAAGTTTATTAGTTGTGTGTTATTATTTTGTTTCAAATCAAACATTTATTATTATTATAATTATAATAAATTCCCCCGTTAGCTAACACACACAAACACCCCAGCAGTCCCGAAATAGATTTTAAAGGTGACTCTGCTGGGTTCTGACAACTCCTCTACAACATAGCAATTAATAGTTAAATATACAAACATAGTTAAATAAGTTATTAAGGAACATAACTGCGTACTATCTACAATATAATTCAATTATACAAACAAAACATATATTATTAATATGATTTCAGATTCCGTATGTTTCTAAAATCAACATTATAAATATGTTTGACATTATAGCAACAAGGCGTACTAGTTCGAAAATTACATTCAACTTTTAACGATCAAACACATTTTTAAAAAATATGTTTTACATTTTGCTATTTCTATGAATATAGTATTAAAATGCCTTTTATTTGGAATTATCGTTCGGAGTTTTGCCAAAACTCCTATTATAATATTATTGCTGCGATAACTGTTGATTTTTACTATTCAAATTTTATTACGTATCTTATTAAAAGTTTTTCTGTAATATTTGTGCAAAAACTTAAAGCAGGTCTAAAAATGCGCAAAAAGATTATAATCGGGGGAGTAATACGATTAATAATTTGTTATTATTAGGGGAAATAAATGCATATTATAAAAAGTAAGACGTTAAAATGAAACAAATTTTAAAGTATTATTTATATGCATAAAATTTAAGAAAATCTAGCCTCTAAGTTCGAGTAATATTTTTCAATTGATGTCAAATTTGTTTTCATAACATATCCCATGGCAAAACTCAGTATAGACATAATTGATGTTTGCTAGATTTAAATAATAGATATGACATAATTAATAGAAAACATACCATGGAAATAAGTAAATTTTGTTCTCTAGTAACAATAAAAATAAAATATAAATCAGTTTAATTGAAAAAAAAATGTTCTTTGAAATTATTTGAAACTTCTAAAATATTTATTCAAAAATATTTAAAATCAATATTATTTAAACAAGCATTGTCAGTCAGAAAAAATGTCGGATATTCGATATTTAGTGATTAAAAATGAAAGAAAGCCATAAACTTTATTAGGATTCTCAAGCGTTAAAACATTATTATCTGTTTGCAAATCACTAGATAATTCCATAAATTTTATTTAATAAATTATACACTCAAAACTTGTCTTTTCTTTTTTTTCTTATTTAAAACAAATTTCAATCTTTTAAAATATTTTTCGATAAAAATATTTTTAAAATTTAAAAAAATATCTAACAAAAACTTTTGGAATCCCACTTCTTAAGAAATTTTTAAAGTTTTTCCACGTTTCTTTCAATCTTTTTACCATTCTCGTTTCTTAAGATATCGTCTGTCATGCCCTTTCTCGATCACTTTATATGGTCCCTCACATCTATCCTGGCTTTAGTTGCGTGTTTCTAATTTTACTAAGAAATCATCATACGTTGAATTTCCTGCTTGTTTGTTCTTTTTGTTCTTCCTTTACCCGTTTTTGTTTTGACCCAAACCATTTTTTCCTGTTATTTTTTTCCCAAACATTATCTCTGTCGGACTTTTCCTTATTTGTTTGGTTGCTATTAATGTAAATTGAACTTCTGGTAGTATATCCGTCTTCCTTTTTTCTCGTAAAGTAGCATTTATCAGCTCTCGTATTGTCCTGAATTGCCTCTCTATCTGTCCATTTGTTTGGTGATGGTATGGACTCGAAAAACATAAATTAATATCAAGTTTTATTGTGAATTCCCTCATCATTCCTGATTCAAACGCCTTCCCACAATCAACTCTTATCTCATTTGGACATCCAAATCTTAAAATCCATTTTTTTAAAATCGTTTTCTTTATTGTTTCCTCGTCTTGTCTTGTTATAGCTGTCAAGACTTGATATTTACTATACTGGTCTATTATACCCATTAAATACTTCTTACGTTCTTTTCTTTCTTGCATTGGTCCACATATATCCACGAATATAATTTCGAATATTTTGGTTGATTCTAGTTTTTTTACTAGTTCCTTCGTTGTAATGTTATAGCCTTGGTTTTTGACAAGTCTCACAACTTCGAATAGTTTCCTGAATCTGACTCCACAGGTTTTATTATTAAAAGAATTATCTGTAAAAAACGTGGTATTTTTGCGTGTTCTGAAATTTTCTTGCATCACACTTGAGATTTTTCGCTAAAAACAGTTTGACAGACACTGGAATAAAGTATAGTAAGCAATTTTGGATAAACTAAAATTGACGTAATCACTAAAGATAGCAATTACCTAATTTCACTGTAAAATTTTACTGTAAAATAATTACTGTAAATAAGATATAAATATGAAATAAGGAAAAACAAAAATTATTAAACTATGATTGGTCAATAGACTCAAAAAGTAAGTATTAGATTGTGTAGTTCCTCTGACTTCCACATTAATAAAAATATCAATTTAATAATTAAACTTAAATATATTATTAAATTAATTAAATTAAATTATATAACTAAATTAATTAAATTAAAATGACTGTTTAAATATTCTTATCATTCAAAAACATAATAAACAATTCATGTATCTTTCGACATCTCATTGGTTAAATCTTATCAAAATCAATTAAAAAAATATGTCAAACATTCTAGAAGCTGAAACCTTTGTTTTCCTAGCTGAGAATCCTCTGTTGAATAGCTTGATCTGCTCAATCAAAGAAAGTTTCCTTAGAACACTAATTCACAATTCTAGTGATTCTCATAATAAAGCTCGTTACGAGAGCCGGACTGACCCATCCGTCTTGCCATAAAAAGTTAATGATAATAGTTATTCCAGATAAAGATTTCAATACTTTCACATCGTACAATACTGGAGTAGACATGCTCAAATGGGAGTTCATTAACAATCTCATTACAACCATCAGTTCCCCATGCTTTCTTTGAAACATTGACTGCTGGAACAAATATTTCTATGATTGTTTTCAATGTCGTATTCAATAAAAACTTTATGCAAAGTAGTTTCGTGTTTCTACAGGTTGTTGCATAAATTCGTCTTGTTTTTAGAACAAAATTAAACTAAAAATTAATTTATTAAAATTCACATTTAATAATTAAGGTATTTGCCATTATGTTCTATCACCTTTCTCCATCTCTCCAGGCAGTGACATAATCTTGCGCTCATAATAGCTCTGGAGTTTCTGGCTGAAGAAGTGATCCAGGTGACTTTCAACTCTTTCAAGGAACAAAGTTTCTTACCACCTTAGCTATTTAGAAGTGATATTAACATGCGGTAGTTGGAGTGCACGGCCGGGAGAGTACTGTGGATGGACCAAAACATCAAAATTTAGTTGCAATGACTTGTTCCGGGCGGCTAAAGACACACGTGGCCCTGCATTGTCTAGTTGGAAAACAATACCCTTTCTGTTGGTTAACATAGGTCGTTTCTATTCGATGCCTAGCTTCAATTCATTTAGTAGGGGCCGTATTTATCTGAATTTATGGTGTCGCTTTCAGATAAGAATTCATACAAAAATTATTTCCTTCCCGTCCAACCAAATGCACAACATTACTTTCTTTGGAGCAAACTGGCTTTGACGTTAGTCAAAGGAGATTCTCCTACCGTAGACTAATATCTCTTGCGTTTAGAATCAGTATACGAAATCCAATTTTTATCTCCCTTGACCAAGCGTTTAAAAATGGATCTGCATTGTTTTTGCAAGCATTTAAGAAGTCTTTCAAATTTTTCTCAGTTAAATTATGCGGTACCCATACATCGACCTTCTGACCAAAAAAAGTTTGAACAATAGTCTACAAGCCGTAGAATGATTTATTCCAAGAATTTCACTCATATTTCGAGTTGCCTTATGTTGGTCAACTTCGACTAGTACCATTATTTTGCTGTCTGGAATGTCGACCTGTCTCTCAGAACGTGGTGCATCTGTAAGATCAAATTTCTTTGATTAATATATCGAAAACACCTACGACATGCGGAATCATCGCCATACACATCGCAGATTTCCTTTTTGCCTGGGCAGCACATTTCCCTTTCTGGAAGAAAAACAACATAAAGTGACGTAAATGCTCTTTCGTCCCGACATTTAATTTGTTTGAAATTTTTTGAAAGACACGATTTCCTAGGCATTTAATAATTAAAACTGATTTAGATGAACAACAGCAAAAGTTATCACATGTTAATATATATTTAATACAAATTTATTTCATAACTTAGTGCAAATAGCAAATTCATACTAAAATCATGAAGAATTGATGCACCAACCTAATATATAAGCAGTGTTAAAATCATTATTTTCCACACTGGTTTTTCTGATCTAAGCGAACATTAAATAAAAAGGATTTGGTCATGAAATTACTAGGATATATTAAAGTTACATTTGTGAATCAGTTAAAACGCTGCATTTTTACTATTTAACTGCCACTAGCACATTTGCCTGTAATTTATAGTGCGCTAGAGTTTTAAAAATCAATTAGGACCTGTTGCTCCCTGTAGTGATTTAACAGGCATTTAGAATTTTTGAAGAAAAAAACTTTTTAAGTTATGTAAACAAAAGATTGTTTAAATATTGGATAATTGTTACATGTATTTTTTGAATAGAATTTGCGAATAAAATTTAAGAGTTAGTTAAAACTTTAAATTATTTGAGTATTTCAATTTAGCATGAAAATCTGGAAAGGCTTTGTTTTCATTCCTTTATTAGTATTACTTATAGCATTTTTGTTCAATACCAATTATGTTGGCGATTTATTTCTACCCGATATACCAAATATAACCTTGAAAGAAATGTGGGGTTATCGAGATATCAATTCTTTAGACGTCATTGAAATTGTTATTAAAGTTCCTAACTCAACCTTAGTTAATATGAAAAGTCGTTCGAAAATCGTATTGTTTGAACCTCTTTATTAAATTCAAATTTCATATATGGATTTAACGTAGATTATTTGAATAAGTTTCACAACAATCAAAGGCTTGCAGATTCATTTTCGTCATGTCAAACCGATTGTAAAACCAACCTTAAACAGTTCATACATGGTTTCAAATATTCCATCTGGGATCCATTTCATTGAAGATATATTTCTTTGGAAACGACTAAAAATTGAAGGGACTTCTAATTCATTGAATGATTTAGATCTTACATTTCTCGACGATGACCCAGATGTTTTATTAATGCCACATTCGCATATAAATATTCTTAAAAGCATTTCGTTTCATTGGAAAGATTTTATCAATCGTCATTCTGATATTGAAAATTCCTTATCAGTCATGAAGGACCAAACCACAACACTCCTCTTTCGAGTTTTTTTCATATGTTGATCAGGAAACTTAGATAAGATCGGCTTGTTTATTCTCAGGGCGTCATAGCATCGACTCTTTATCTGACTTATAATTTATAGGAACCCCTTAAATATTAAAAATATTGGTTTAATTTTTATCATTCTAGAATTGTTATAATCAATAAATAACGGTATTGATCAGTCAACGCGAGTTATATATTTATTTATTTATTTATTAATATGCAACTACCCGATCGAGTTATATTTTATCTTCAAGACCCATCGGAGTCAATAATAATAATAATAATAATAATAATAATAATAATAATAATAATAATAATAATAATAATAATAATAATAATAATAATAATAATAATAATAATTATAATAATAATAATAATAATAATAATAATAATAATAATAATAATAATAATAATAATAATAATAATAATAGTAATAATAATAATAATAATAATAATAATAATAATAATAATAATAATAATAATAATAATAATAATAATAATAATAATAATAATAATAATAATAATAATTACTATTATTATCATTATTATTATATTGTTAAAAAATCTAATTAACTTGTTTACTCAACAAAAATTTCTTTGTCAAAAATCAGCTCAGTATTTAATTATATAAGTTTGATCTGATTGGATGAAAAATTTCAGAAATTACCTAATCATATTACTGATATCAAAATTTGAAAATATTTATATTATCAAAGAACTCCAATTTTCAAGTTTTCTGATGGATTCTAAGCAAATAGAAGAAAAGTTTTTCCAACTAGCAACTCCTGATCTGATCAGGAAGTGGATTAAAAAATTTGGCATAATTAATTTAGGCAGTCCAAATGATATTAATATTCAATCTGAAAACCTCAACAAAATTTGCACTGGAAAAATTAAAAAAACTCAATTTTTAGAACAAGGGGAAATAATCGATTGTAAAAGGAAAATCCAAATGATTCGAGGTGCATCTAATTTGGAACCGATTAAAGTTGATTCGACGTATGATGAACGCCGAGGAAGTCTTCAAACCATGAGACAATTTAACTCTTTGCCGTTGACGACGTCGAATAATCTCGCATCGTTAATCAATTCAAAAATCACATTACCAAAGTTTCTCCAGGACGAAAACCATTTGAAATGTTTACGAGAAACGAATTGGACCGAGTTTTTTGTGGAAATCGTTTCTGGCGTTTTGAGTGATTTGGATTATCAATCTGTTATTAACAAAATCCGCACAAATATGGGAATTCTTACGTATTCGGATTACTGTATCATTCACATAAATGAGAGAGTGATTGGCAGTTCGATTTTCTCTCCGGAAATTGACAACTATTTAGTACAAATCTCCAGAAAATGCAGGAAAGAAAACAAACCTCAAAAGTATCAAGTATATTTGACAACTGACCTATTATAATGATGTTAAAATTAATCAAATTCACCAGAATGACGAAGTTCCTGAAAATCTCCGTAGTTCAGGAATTGCGGAACTGCTCTTTATTCCACTCCTTTTGAAATTTGACGACTTAGTTAGGCCTCCCAAATTATCAGCAGCCTTAATTTTGATAAATCCTACCAGTAACAAAAATGTTCTTCAAGTAAGTTTTAAATTGTATATATTTCCAATTAGTGCTAATTTTTCCAAAAAGAGAAAAATTATAAAGGAAATATAACAACAGACAGAAAATTAAAAAGAAAATGTTTAAACTTAAAATTATAATTATTTTCATTTAATTTTCAACAATAGGAAATATTGATTTATAGTCGATAACTAATTGAAGATAAATGAAATCGTACATGAGAACAGATCAAGGCATAAAAGTAAAAAATAAATGATATTACAGAAAAATATTTTTATTCCGAAAAGCGATTAAATTTTGAATCGGAAATCGGTTTATTAATTTTTCGGAAGGAAATATTTTTTGTCTGACTTTTTGTGTTTATTAGTCAAATGCCAAATCAATTTCTTTAACTCACCAATATTGAAATTTTATCTACGCCACAAACTTTCACAAAAGACATTCAATTTGATTCAAAATTCACAGCATCTTTTTTCTTTTTCTTCACACAATTAGTACCACTTCTTGTTAGATGTTACGAGAACATCTTATGACTTGTTTTCTAAATATTCTTCATCAGACAAAGTCATTATCCAAAAGTTTATTAATAATACAATATTGTTTAATTTTTAACCAAACTTTTTCAACCTTAAATACTTTCAAATTAATTTATCAAATGAATTTACTATTTTTAATATTTAAAATTCATCACTAAAATTTAAATCTCATGAATATCTTTACTTATAAATATTTTACATTTATTTAATAAAAAATTATCCCGGATTTTAATTATTTAATATTTAAATTAATTTTAAACCATTTTAACAAAAGGCTTAAATTACTTAATTGTTTTAAATAATAAATGCTACTACCAAGAAATCATCACTTTATAGTATAAAGTTTATACTAATAATAATAATAATAATAATAATAATAATAATAATAATAATAATAATAATAATAATAATAATAATAATAATAATAATAATAATAATAATAATAATAATAATAATAATAATAATAATAATAATAATAATAATAATAATAATAATAATAATAATAATAAGGGTCACCAGTACCCTTGCGACATGTTGAGTGTTACCAGTACCCTTGCAACCAATACCCATAGGGGACAAAATATTCTGTCGGATTAACTCGGACTATTTATAATAATGTTTTAATTTAAGCAGCAGTGAATCACCCCGCAACCAATAATCATCGTTATGTAGTGCTGCATTATCAATATATTTCGGGAGAGGGGTGGATAATGTCCTAGACCCAAATCTTTGAATAAATTTTACAAAATTTCATAAATTAACTAAGAACAAAATTTGTCTTTTTTTTGAAGTTTCTTGCGACTGATTTTCTCAGGTTCTTGAAATGAAATGGACGAAATTTCATAGATTCTGATTTAAATTTCATTTTTTCTAAATATTTTATGTTTCATGTATCACATGTGGCCCACCGGCTTACAATTGGTAATACCTGCTATATATCTAGTCCATACACCAATTTGTCTAACA
Organism: Schmidtea polychroa; assembly: GCA_959609185.1. Classification (NCBI taxonomy): domain Eukaryota; kingdom Metazoa; phylum Platyhelminthes; order Tricladida; family Dugesiidae; genus Schmidtea; species Schmidtea polychroa. Next base: position 160,293 of record CAUHTR010000003.1, on the reverse strand, counting down.
GTTTCGATAGAATAACTTTTGAAATATTACCCATTCTTATGTTGTCCTGTTCTCTAAACTGAATTGAGGACCATATTTAATATATGACAGTCTATCTTACTAATCAGTCTCGACAAGATCCATTTGTGGATGCCACCTTAATCCCTGGGAATGCGAATAGATTGCTAGATAAAAGAAAACAGTGATAAATGTGATTTATTCTTTACTTCTTATTTAATAACTGCAATGTAACATCTTATTTTTGTCTTTTATACTAATCCAAATTTGAGTATCATCCCATAAAAATTCAATTGAAAAGATAAAAGCAACTCGAAGCGCATTAACTAAAATTAATACTCAAAACAGTTGTTTTTCTATTGTTTTAAGGACCACATTAATATTTTACTAGTAGTATAAGTACTCGCCATAAAACTGCTGTATTGTTTTTTGAAAAGTATTATTTTATAATCAAAAATTTTCGCATAATTACAAGTTAATTTACATTTAAATATATTATTCAAAAAGATATTCAATTATATAAAGATTTCATGACATAAGATTTATTTCAGAATAATAAGTAATATTAAACAATTAAATGATAATTTACGCCTTTTGTTGCGAAGTATATATTTAAAATTATGAAAAAAGGTTTAGCTATAAAAATATAATTTGGCAGCAAGAGGTTTAAATTATCATTTAATTAATGCTGCTACCAAGAAATCATTACTTTATAATAGTAATAATAATAATAATAATTGTGGTGACAATATTTGGGTTCATATTAATTATTTTCCAAAGACATCAAAAAGGTGAAAAAGAAATTAAGAATTGTAATTTATTACAACAAGCCCAAAATACGAATTAATAGAGAACATGACATTCAAATTGAAATTAGCATGAATTTTACTTACACGTAAATATTTTTAAACAAAAACTCATATATAATACAATCGAAGTAATAAAACACATTATAAAATCACGAAAATTGATAATTAATAATAGTTATATCAGTAAGCGCAATAATTTATAGCATGTACCACAAAGGATTTTTGTGATTTGTATCTGGTATGTGTGCGCACACAGGTGCGGACAGAGGTTTTGTGCTTTTTTAGAATTTGAATTTTGGAATATTTTGAATTATCGAGATTTTTGGAATTATTATTAATTAGTTTTCTTGGTTGTTTTAATCTTGGAAAATGTCAACATGTGTTTATGTTTTAAATTTGAAGATGAACAGATTCTAGTTGCCATTCTATGAAATTATTAAATTAATTTTTCAATGTCAAAATGATCCCAATGCTGCTTTTCGAAACAAACGTTATGGAATTGCGCTCAATGAATATTTAAGAGGATTGGATATATTATATGCTATGCCGTTAGAGAATGATGACTAGGAGAAAATTCGATGTGGTAATGTTGTGAAATTATTTTTGAATATGGCTCGTAATTTGAAATCAAACCGGAAACCATCTGCAATCAAATGTAGCAATAAAGTGCTTGCTAAGCAGCCGGTGAATGCATAATCCCTTTATCGAACAGAAAAGTGACGGATGATTATTGGAGAACTGGAAGCTGGTATTTCAAAAAAGTGGTCAAACTCGAGAGCATGCTTTGTTGGCTTATAAACTTGGAGTCAAGCAAATGATAGTTAATGTAAATAAAATCGTGATTCTTAGTTTGATTGGTTTTGATTTGTTCATATAATATGATTTTATTTATTATACATTAATTAGATATATATTCGAACACATTCGTATGATTATTATTTAATAATTAAAAAAACAATTTTAATAATTAATTTAATAATTAACCCGTGAATCATAGGTTAGCCGTCGTTGCTCTATAGCAAATTATTATTTTTATTGTAAAATTATAAGAATTAAAGAAATTTATACTAATTTGCGGATTAGGATTTTAAATAAAAGAAGAAACCATGAAATATTTTGTCAATTGATTATTTTTCTTATGAGACAATTTCACTGGTTATTTTATTTTACTCTTTAATAAAAGCGTTATTTTAATATATTAACTGTTCTTGTTAGGGCGTCTGTTTAAATTAATTAAACCGTATTTTTTCTTCTATACACATGCATTGTACATAAAAAGACGCCAGTTGTCTCATCACATTTTTAAAGGCGCCTCAATTGGGCTTTGCAGATTTCTTCTCAAAGATTTAATAGTATACTTACTACAAAAGATAAATTGCTGAATTTATAAATTTCAATACAGTGCATATGATATTGTGTTATGAATATACTATTATAAGAACTTTATTTTCAAATTTAACCACTGATTTCTTTTCCATTGACATTGTATTTATTAAAAAGCTTAACTATGAATCAGTAATTATATCAAAAACATCGATATATTTTTTCTGATTTATAAAGCTTTTTAATAAATATTGTTATATTAGTTGTTAAATTGTATTAAATGGAATTGTAATTATATATGTTTAGGAGATTTGTAAGACCCAGCCGAGTCACCTTTAGAGAGAAACTGTCTCGAGACAGCTGAATTATTGTGTGTGGTCTAGTTATGTTAAAATGCAACAAAACAATATTAAAAATAATAATATTAAAGTTTATTAACCTGAATAATTAAATTTCAACAATAATAAATTTTTTGTCTCTATTGATCAATTAAATATTCTATTGGTTTTGGAGCATTATGAAAATTTTCTTAAATTGTTTTATTGGCTTTTAAATTGTCTTTATTGATTCTTTTTATTAATTTTTTAATTTTGTAATTATTTACTATAGAGAAATACGCTATATAGTTTTATTAATTATTTCTTTTAGTAAAATTAACATAAAGAAATAACTGTAAATTGCAAATCCTATTTACAATTTCATAATTACAAAAGAAAATATAACAATACACTACAAATATCCTGAATATGCAACAATAATAATAAAATCACTAAAGGAATAAAAGAAGATAATGAGATAAAAATTAGAGGAACTTTCATTGAATTTTACATCTTCGTGATATTTACTCTTTTTCACAATGAAACATTAATATATTTTGTAAAATTATGTAAAAAATGCGGTATTAAATCAAGGTTTATCAAAATTGTGTAATCAATGCGTAGTAATGGGTGAATGCGTTAGAAAGCGAAAATGGCGATTTTAATATTAAAAATTGTTTTCCAATATTTGAAGAAAAAACCACAGAAAACCACTTTCGTCGATTTGAACCATCTTTCCAGGCTCTCCAATCTTTTCCCTGTTTTGCATTTCGTGAACCATCACTTCGCAAATATGATTTGTCCAGTTTACTAAGGCATTTGGACTTTTAATATTGTATGTATTTGTTGAGTAATTTTGTGTTTAAGCACGTGTCTCAAATATGCTAACTTTTACTAATGCTAATCAGTGCTAATACATTCACTAGTAAATGAATACTCTAACTAGATAAAGTAAGGAATATTTAAAATAATGTATACTTTCACTGAAACAGCTAGTGGAAGCATACATCCTCTAGATAGTGTATGCACTAACTGAAATTTATTTTTATATTTAGTAGAATAACATTTCTGACAGCAGTTTCGTCTTTTACGACAATATTAATATAAAATATAGTACTTTTGGACAAATTTATCGTATAATTATATGAAGAATGTGAACATTCTACAATGATAGCAGAAAGGATTTGACTAACAGCAAGCAAATTACAAGAATTAATCGGAACTAGAGAAACAATAAGCTTTTTCTCCACACTTCAAAGCTTATTTAGAAGGATTTTAATATCCAACCGATTAGTTAGTCTCTACAGGCAATTAAGTGTTCTTTGGAATCTTATTAAAAACGCAAATTGGCAAAAGCAAGTCATAATATCAATTATTTAATTGTCTTCAATTTATTCTAAATATCAAATTTATCCGGTGCCCTTGCTATCATTTCACCACAGAAAATTTAAAATAAAATTTATCGGTATTGTACGTTTATGTAATAATAACGTTTAAGCATCTCAATCAATTTACTCAATGCTGCGTAAAAGGTCTTTACAATGCGACTCTTTTCGAAACATATTCCTCTGAATTTTCTCGGAATAAAGTTCTCTTAGAAAGTCTACACGAACTCTATGAAGAGCAAAACTCTTTGGAAAAATTTATGAAAAAAAGCGTTCATAAAATGAAAGAAATCATCAAATGTGAAGAAGTGGCTGTGTTTCTATTGGACATAGGAGCTGAGGTGAGCTTATTTTCATTTTCATTTTGATTGTTAATATTATTATTGACTATTATTTTTATTTTAATTATTAATATTATTATTATTATTATTATTATTATTATTATTATTATTATTATTATTATTATTATTATTATTATTATTATTATTATTATTATTATTATTATTATTATTATTATTATTATTATTATTATTATTATTATTATTATTATTATTATTATTATTATTATTATTATTATTATTATTATTATTATTATTATTATTATTATTAGTATCATTATCATCATTATCATTATTAATTATAAAAATTATTATTTCAGAAACCTAGTAATTTCGGATTCCACTGCAGCCTGAATACGGAAAATAAATTTTCAGTGACATCCGAGTAGGTCCTTTTAAGTTTTCAGTCGTATAGAAATGATTTGTTGTCATTTTATCCATTTTTAATTAGTTTAAACAAGAACCTGTCATTTTCACATGTAGAAACTGATTCGAAATAACTACATAATCAAACGTTCGAATATGTACCGACATAAACTATTTATTCTCGGTATGTGATCGCCCAGGCACTAGTTCTTTTATAAGTAAGTCTCAATGATCGTGGGTCATATCTGAACAGAATAAATCACAAAACTCGGTTACTATCCAAGTTTTTACGTAAAATTAGATAAATAGAATCCTAAAGCTGGAACAAAAAAAATTGATGGTCTCTAGTCCAAAGAGTCTTACTCAAAAAAATTCAAAAATGAGGTTATGATTGATGAAGAAAGTCAACATGTATTTGGCCGTTGACCAAGCGGGGGAATTCCAAGACATTTTTTGGCAATTTTTTATATTTAGAAAATATTTTCTCGTAAAGTTTGTTGATGTTCAACAAGAGAAGTACAAAATGAGGTGAAAAATCAATAAAAACATCAAATTCACAATAAAAATTTAAAGTACAAAATATTAATTAAAAAAATTTATCTCTACGTAAGATTTATAGTTGTATTGGAAAGAGCAGACAAAAAGGGTTGTATAAAGTTGGTTGAATCAATAAAAAGTGTAACCAAAGTGTAACTGTATTAGTCTCGAATAAAGATTTTTGTGTTGGGTTGTTTACTTATTTTCAAAAAGAACACAAAAGAGTCAGACAGTGATACCGACGTGCACAAAATACCCAACAAATTTCAAAATTGTGGCTTATGCCAATTGACCTGTAAACTTTCAATATTATGAAGGGTAGATATTTTATTTGGCAGAGTTTATAGTGTTGAATATCTTTTTCTCTAATCATATTCCTATTTCCTTTATAAAAATCCATTGGCTCCCAAAATTTAGGTAATAAAGTCAATTATGCCCAAGACCCCTTTTGAAAAATATTTAAAATATCATCTTTCCCAATTACATAAACAAGCCAATATTTTACAAATATTTGCCTGAGAGTAAGATAAATATTTTGTCATCAACGGATTTATTATCAATTCAAACTCATAATGTTGACTGATTGACATCTTGATCGAGACGGATCCGTCTCTCGCCCAAATCCAGCACAGATAAGACGATTTCAAAATCAACAATGCCTTGTTGACTCAAGCCGAGCAAGCTATATGGGATAAATACCAACTCTCTACTCATCTCATTATTTTCCCTTTAGCGTTCTCGCCGCCAAAATGAGTTGGTATCAGTCGGTTTACTGAGATCAATGAAAACTAAATTGCTTTTTCTAATGTATATTCAAGACTTTTTATAACTTAAATAGAATTGCTACCAAAATCGGTTTTAGAATTGACAAGTTTCAAACGTGAACGATATGAGTAATGCAAGGGGTCAGCATCTTATTACATCACATGTGCTTTTTCAGAAGGACAACTTACATAAATATTTTTGTATGATTTTTTAATTTATTTCTCCTAACTTCGGCTTTTCCCCTTTTCTTCCAAAATTATTAAATCATTTATCATAACTTGAAACTTTTCAGAATGGTTGGAAGCAGGAAAATCGCAAAAATGGTGTGCATAAACGGCGAGTCTTTCAAATGTAAAAGTGAAGAGAAGTTAGACGAACTTAAAGAGGTGAGAATATATATTTACAATGTTATGAATATAAACAAAAAATTTAAATTAAATAAAATTATTTCTGATTATTTTATAAAAGTCAAGTACCTTCGAAAATTGACAAGCTTAAGTCTAAAAAGATTATTTTACTGAATCAAAATTGAAGCTATTTAATAATATTATCACATTTTCACGATTACAAAAATTTCAGTCTATCAATCTATGATAAAAATTCCTCTTTAAACCCCTTAGGAGAATTCTCACTCGGTTGGGGTACCCTGTGATCAAGCAATGCATAGGAACTGTTATCCACTCCTCCCCAAACTGTGGATAATAAATCCGATTTCTCTCTGTTAATGAAGTCAATAATTGATATGAATTTTATTACTTAACGATTCAAAATAATAAAACAAACAATTGAACACTATTTTGTTTTAAATAAAAATTAAATAATTAAAACAAAATTCTGAGGTTTTAATTTTGACAATTCTGATAAAAGTTTTGCAATTGGGGTTGAAATTTATTGATAATTAATTCAGATTGGCATTTTGAGCATGATTTGCAAACCGATTTGGGATTCCTCAAATCACGTAATCGGTAGGGAAATAAATAATAATAATATTTTTCTATTTTCATTATAAAATTATTGAGGAGCTGCTCAAGTTATCAACAAACTGAAACGGGATTTCTCGAAAAATGACGAAGACATAATGGAGGTAATTCAATTATATTATCTTAATACTTTCATAATAAGAATTTCAATTCATTAAAACAAAAATAGAGATTTTATCAACTCAATTATCAAATACTAACTCGAGTGAAAATAAGCGTTTAATTACTAAAATAAAAATAATTTTCATAATAATATTTGAGAGACTAAAAATCAAAACAATATATATATATACATCGCTCACTTAACACGGAATAAGAGCCTTATTTGTCTGAACAGATTTTTATTGCTGATGAAACGGGTCTCCTTTGAAAGAACAAAGAACCTATCCCTTCTTTTCTATACATTTATTAGTCTCGCTTTACACAGTTTTGTTTAACACGGTGATATAACAGGACCTATTTTACGTTTTAATCGAGAAAACGATCTATAATGTACATGATATTTCGGAATAGCCTTTATCAAATGTGTATATAGATAGACCCTTGATTAATACTGTGCCGAAATTTTGATCTATAATCTTCCAAATATTACTATGAAAATTATTGAATTAAAAAAAGGATCAAATATGAAACAAAAAGATAAATATGAAAATAAAAATGTGTTGGGTTTTTATTTTTAAAATTCGGTTCTCTCTCTGACTCATCGTGTTCTTATTCAAACAAATAAGTCGAAACCCAACACAGGATAATTTTATTCAATTTCAATCAAATTATAATTTGTCTCTATTTGAACCTTTCGCTCAATCTAATTATCTCTCGATAAGGTAGATAGTCAAAGGGGCAATCACCTTTTCTGGTACAAGTCTTAAAGTGTTTTCGAATTACTAGATTTCTTTTTCTGATACTAATCGCCTGATTTCTGAGCTTCTCTTTTTTTCTTCAACCAAATGGCGGCTTGTCTGTTTCTGAGCTCTCTTTTTATATTGTTTCTGAGAGGGCAGTTATCTACAGAATTGCAATTAATTCTAGCAGGAAATTCTAGGTAAACATTTGAAGGTTTTAAAATTATTTTAATTTGTTTATCCTAGATTTGGGCTCGAAATATTTCCGCTCTTATCTGATCTATCGGGTCTCACTGCGCATCGGGTTTCCTTCAGTTCTCGGGTTTCCCATGGGCTCGGGTTTTCCATTACAGATTAATTGACTTTAATTAAATTGTTTTTCACATTAACTTTCACTGTGAACACCTTATTATATTTTCATTATAATTTCTGAATTCTTCTATCAATTTGGCGTTCAACCATACCCGATACCCACGTTCAATATTGATTTTTGATTTTTAGTAAGTTTTAATTAATTTTGCACATTTATTGATTTTACCAATATTTGTTATGCCTTCCTTTTATATATACATTTTTTTGGTTTTTACATTAACCCCAACAAATGCTTAATATTTTGAGAATTGATCAGCGGGATTCGGATTAGATCTACTGAATGGTGATAATTTTGAAAAGTTCGAACATTTTTAAAAATAAAAAAAATCATAACGATTTTTCCTAAAAACTATTTATAAAGAAAGAAAGTAAAAAGTAAAACTTAAATATTTAAACAAAAAATTGTCAAATACTACAAAGATACAAACCTCCAACTATTATGTGATAATTATTTATTAGTATGTAAGGCTTGTGTATGGACAACGTATGTCCATTGGACATATACCATTGAATGCCACCAAAACAGAACCCAATGCTTCCTTTTTGAAAACAAATACTTCAATTGTTGTTTGTTAATGTGCTTCTTTACACAAGTTCGTGGAAGAATTTTAATATTTTAATAATTTTAATTTTCAACTTTTTTTATTTAAAATGTTTTAATATTTTGAATTATTTTAACTCACCATAATGAAATTTTAATTAAAACATAAATGAAAAGCTATCAGTGATATTGAAACAAATCGTGGTTATAATCTTGTGGTATAAGTTAGCGGTTTATGGTCTTTAACAAATATTTAACGTTAGTCCGTCGCGTGCAGAATTTTGAGAAGTACTACTCTGCATGAAGTGTTCCGTCGTTGTTGATCCAGTAGATACTAGTTGATTTTACATTGGTCGCAGGTTACTTTATTCTCAACTACCGGTGTTTAAAAATGTTTCCAGATATCGAATCCATGTTTGTATATTCTAATAAAATAGTAATTTATTGGAAAAACTTCCCTAAATATATATATATATATATATATATATATATATATATATATATATATATATATATATATATATATATATATATATATAGGTCTATATAATTTCCAGTCTTCTGTAATCTATATGGGCTGTCCATAAAGTACGTCACATTCCAGGAGGGTTGTAAGAAAATGTGACGGTTCGTGACAGGGGGAATGTGTCACACATTTATTTTTTAAAATTTTATTTCTAATATTATTTTATTTTTTAATAGCTTTAAAAATCATTTTCAAAAATTTTGTAAAATATTTGAATTAGTTTTATGTCAAAATAGTATGAAATTTTATATATATATATATATATATATATATATATATATTACAATAATAATAAAACATAATTTTTTAGAGGTGTTCCAAATAATAATTTTTTATTCACATCATTTAAATTGTTGGCAAGCCCGGTCTTGGCTTATGATCACTGACCATAAAATTCCTCAATATTAAGGGTGGCAAGCAGTTGAAGTAAAATAACTACTGTATGATATAATCATGTTATTAATCCAATAAACTGCATTTACAATGAAAAGTTTAATAAACTTTATATATTGGATTCCCTATTTCCCCTTGCAATATTGGGATCAGAAAGACACCATTTAACAAACGTTGATTGCGAATACTAAAATGTTACTGCGCCCACTCTATAGGAATCTCTGTTTCTCTTTATTATTGGACGCATTTGAAACGAGTTACTATGAAGAGTCTCCTTGAATATTTTTATAAAATAAAAAGATTTTGAAAGATTTTACTGATCAAAATGACAATTTTCAGGCTATAACAATATTTTGCACTGTCGGAATAACAAACTGCCGACTCTATGAAGATATGATGAAAAGCAACGCCCGAGCTCAGGTAGCACTTGAGGTAACATTAGTTGGTAATATCTTTATTAAAAATGCTGAGTTTATGATAATTTCATAAGGAATTTAATCACAATCTGACTTTAATTGCACTTAAATAAAAAACCAACAATACCTAACTCAGTTATCTTTTATTTTCAATTAAAATATCTTTTCACAATTCAAATTCACTTTTTCAATTCAACAATTTAACAACATAATTAATTTTTTTACTTAAATAAACAATTATAGTTTGCTTTTAACATTTAATTTATTTTCATTACAACTATAGATCAAAAGATTTTTCATGTGTTACAAAAATTTGCTGCCAGCTTCTTTTTGTTTCACACGGGAAAAATATTTGATTTATATTCGTATTGGGAATAAAAAAAGATTTAAATAAAATAAAACAGATCAAAATTGAATAAAAATATGTTGGTCAAAAACTGGTTTAGGTCCATTTAGATGTAACCCGATCGAAATACGTCAGAAAAATAACACGTAGATACAGCACTAAGTAAAGTTAAAATAAAAACATGTATAACATTAACACGTTAACTGCCGTGTCACCCGTATTCGGGTGACAGCAAAAGTTCTCATCAGGCCACGTCACCCGTATTCGGGTGACAGCAAGAGTTCTCATCAGGCCACATCGGGTGACTCCTTCCAAAGGATTTCCGAACATATTTAGATAAATATATGACAGGAGATAATAATACTGTTGAATCGGGCTGAGAGTACCGAAAGAAATGTAAACAGACATGCGGTAGCAGAGCACGCATCTTACAGTGGCGCCGGTGGCCTGACGGGGATTTTGTTGTAAACACGCGTGGCAGTCAACGTGTTAACTAAACACCAATAAAAGAACCTACACAATACCATAATGATAGAACACCAAAATAAAATAAATAACAAGAGCAAGAAGTATGGCGAGAAAAAACATAAATATAGTACAGACAAATAACAGAAGGTAAATAAATGTAAATTAATGGCGATAAAGGAAAATAAGTACGTATGATAAGTAAGTATGAAAAGATTTCCACAAAATAAAGTTAAAAACGAACACAGAATTGAAACTATAGTAAAAATGATTCTAGAATATTCTATAAAAATGGCCAAATCCAACATGGTGCGACATCAACAACAACTAAACCAAAAAATAAAATTTGGAAAATAAATCATTAAAAATAGTTAGAAAATAACTTAAAAATTAAAAGAAATTGTAATCATTTATTAAAACTATTAAAAATAGCATAGAATATTCTAGAAATTGCTCATGTACATCATGGCGGCGAAATTAATTAAAATTAAATTAAATATAAAAATCAGAAAATAAAATAAACCATAAATTACAAAAAAATCGCCATCAAAATTGAAAAAAATTCAAAATTAATCAGAAAAGAAATAATTCAAATTTATTTTACTAAATCATCGTACGCACACTTTAAACCATAAATTACAAAAAAATCGCCATCAAAATTGATAAAAATTCAAAATTAATCAGAAAAGAAATAATTCAAATTTATTTTACTAAATCATCGTACGCACACTTTAAACCTTAACAAAATCTAAATTTTGATTGCAAATTTCCATCACTCCGTCTTTACGGATCACTTGTGCATGTCTGAACTTTTATCATTATGTACGACTCGTTAAGTTTAAAAAAAGGTCAGCATGGAAAATTATTTATTAATTATGTTCCCAAGGGACCGTTGTTGGAATTGTCAAGAGGGGAATTCTAATTTTGTTATTATCACAGAATGATAGAAATTCTCGGTTTTCCTCGAATAACCTCATGATTATTGGAGAAATTCTTGCGTCATGGGTTGAAAATGTTAGAATTTTTAAATTTGACGTTTTGTTTATTTCCTATTCTATCTTTCAGCTCTTGCTAATATTTATGTAAATAGTAACAACACCGATAGCGACCTGAAAAGCCAATAATATTAAAAGGATATTCATTTTCAAAACAATTTAAATTTTAAACTTTTAAAAATTTAAAACAAAATCGATTGTGTTAGTGAAAATTTATTTGATAAAATGAGGAAATGTTCATGAAATGATCTGGGCATTCATTGCAGGCTCTGTCTTACCATACGAGCGCATCGTTGACCGAGGTGCATCATATAATGGTAATCAATATCGGCACTTTGGCAAATAATGATCCACAATCTTTTTCTAGGAGAAACCAATTCCATCTTTTGCCACCTCACAGTTGGGAAGTCACAAATTCAACGATTTCTCCCTATCAAATGAAGAAATGGTATTGGCTACAGTCAAACTATTCGTTGACCTAAAGATTCTAACATTATTTACCATCAAACAGGAAGTAAGTGATTTTTGTCATAAATCTTTTCCCCACCTCCTCAATTTAGTCATTGATTGGCTCATATTCTTGATTCGATTGCATGGGAGCATAATAAGAATTAATTAATTCAATTGACCCAGACAGCGTCGTATCTAATCGGAAAAATGTTGTCTTCTTATGCTGTTTTATATGACCCTCGCCTAGGAATCACTTTCTCTTTTAAACATCATAAATCTGAATTCTTATTTCTCTGTTTTGATATATATATATATATATATATATATATATATGCGTGTGTATGTGAATGATTGCAGCTTCCTGAGCTCGAATGTGTAAATAGGTATGCTCTAAATTATATTGCAATATCAGATTCTGAATTTCCAATTCTTCTTAGAAGTTTTTATTTTTGGGGTGATTTGATTGAGAAATCAGTCGCTTATATACCAAAATTTCATTACTTTGCTTTTAAGAATTGTTGTTTGTTAATGATTGCTATTGTAAGGTAATTTCTTGTTCTTAAAAAGTTCAATTATATTTTTAGATTCCCAGGGTCTGTTTTCAGGTTGGTATCATAATAAAAACGAAATTGAAGTTCGGTAAAATATTTATGATGTTTTCGGAATTGCTTTTCTTTTTTATATTTCGATAATTTATATTAAGTGCGTTGATGTTTATTAATATATATCTTATTTGAAGTATATTTAATTACATATATAGAAAGATTTAGTTCAATTAAAGCTAATCGATTTTTGTATATTTTCTAATCTATACTTAGTTATTTATAATTTAATAAAAAAAATTTTTAATAAAAATATTAAGGTTTTTGACACTGTTCTCGGAATAAGAGAGATGGGTTGATTTAATTTTTTTTTGATTTAGTCAACCCACAAATGCCCCTATTTTATTCTATTAAGTTATCGATTGTCTGAAATCGTTTTTTTACTGCGATCTGTATTATCTCATCAGAAATATTTTAAACATGATTGTTGTTTAACCCAAAAAACAATTAAGTGTGATTTCTCAATAAGTTTTGTTGATATTCATGATTTGTATATAAAATATTTATAATAATAATAATAATAATAATAATAATAATAATAATAATAATAATAATAATAATAATAATAATAATAATAATAATAATAATGATAATAACAAAAAACAAATAATAACAAAGAACAATAATAACACATCATCGCTTTCTATCCATTATTTATTATCGACAGATTTATAAAATATAAAGTTCACCAATAAGTCAATAAAATATATACTTAAAGTTTAATAATGGATAACATAAACAACATAAATAAATAAGTTGATTAATCACATCCAAATCAAATATAAGTTATTATCCCAATATAATAATGCTTATCTCATTCGTCACATAGGTATTATTGATTATTGTCCACATGTGTATTTATTCTGTATTAATTTGTTCCTATTATGTAATGTTTAAGTTTAAAAATCTTCAGTGTTCGTCCATCTTCTAACAAATGTACTTCAGTAGAAATGAGGAATATTAATTTAAACAAAAAGAGATTTACACGTAATAAGGAAATTTAAATTTAATCGTTTAGAGAAATGTACAGTCTCACAAGTCATTTGAAAAGAAAACGGCAGTGCTTGCTATCAGTAGAAATATCACCAATTTCTCTCATCGTTTACAAGGTTTCGGTTAGCCCTGAATTTTTTAAAAGAATAGATTTATATAATGGACATCCAAGAGAAAAAATAGTTCATTTCCTGTTCAGTGTTTTAAATTGCCAAACATTGTTTTCGTATTTTATCGCAATTTATCATAACTTTTCATGTATAAAAAAAAGTTACCGTGGTCCATCAGATAGGAGATGGGATAATTCAGATGTGAATTACGTCAATGAAAAATTTAACTAGAAAACAATAATAGAATGGTCTCGTTACAATACAACTGATAAGAGAAGTACGAAAGACTTCTTTATTAAAGCACAATATAAAATTTATGTACATTCCATTTGCTTGTGGACTTTACAGTTCTTGTTTCCCAAATATTAAAAAAAGTTAAAACTGAATTAAACTCATAATAAGTTTTGTGGATAGTAAAATCATGCAAACTATTTCATGTCTTTACATGGTTCACCTTGAATATAAATTAATATCACACTTAGCCGTTATCATAACCATTTCATTGGATTATATAATTGGCAGACATTGTACAAATGGGTCATTACGGTCATGAAGAATTATCGCAACGTAGCCTACCATAATTGGTGCCACGCATTCAACGTATTCCACATGATGATCTACATCTTACACACGAAAACAATAACTCAGGTATTGCAGGACATTGAGGTCCTCGGATTGATTGTAGGCTGTCTTTGTCATGATCTCGATCATCGCGGCACAAATAACAATTTCCAGATAAAGTAAACATTACTATTATTATTACTATTATTATTATTATTATTATTATTATTATTATTATTATTATTATTATTATTATTATTATTATTATTATTAATATTATTATTAATATTATTATTATTATTATTATTATTATTATTATTATTATTATTATTATTATTATTATTATTATTATTATTATTATTATTATTATTATTATTATTATTATTAACATTAATAATATTATTATAATATTATTATAATATTATAATATTATATTCATAAATATTTTGAATTTTATATTACAGATTAAACTTCGATAATTTTGTTTAAATCATCGATAATTATAAAAATAAATTTAAGTGGAATTATAATTGCCTTCTTATTTGTTATTTTTCTATCAATAAGTCTCCATCTAATTTGCGTGATCAAAAAATTTAGAGAAAAATATTTCGGAATTATCAACCGGAATACAATTGAAATAAAATAAAATGAATATATTAAAACAAACATTTGAAACATGTTTTGAAAAATCCATTTGGGAATACTTTCACAATGGGTTATTATTAATTGAAATGGCACGTGATTTCTGTAAATGTCCACGGAATCATAGATCAGATCATTGATCCCTTGACAAATGGGTGAAATAATTTATTGATATTCACAATTTCATTTGATAAATTTCCCAATGAAATTCATTTCCGTATCAATATATTTATATTTATGTAAAAAATAGGGAATAATATTTGGTAAAATTTCATATAAATTATGAGGTTGAACAAAATTGACAGACGGAGAAATTAAAGAAAATCAATCAAAGGAAATTAAAATAATGTATTTCATCTCGTTAATTTGATTTCGTTCTCATATGCAGGACCGACTCGCCTCTCGCCCAGTTGTATGGGAATCAGGCGACTTTAGAGCAACACCATTTCAACCTCACGGTAATGATAATGAATAATGATGGCAATAATATATTCGAGTCATTGACAACTGATCAGTACAGCACTTTGATGAGCATTATCAAACAATCAATCCTAGCTACAGATTTGTCAAATCATTTTAAGTAAGAATCAATTTTAATTTCTTCGAAAGATGTCTATTACTTGGGAACAAAGTAAATCAGTGCATATTTCTTTCCAACATGTGCTTTCATTATCCTTAGATTATTAAATGCATACTTTAGAAGTTTTAAGTCTACTTAAGCCTCCCAACTTCAAGCATGTTCAACCTCACTGGTAACGTACCAACATATCGCAACAGAAAGTTTACCTAGCGCTTTCATCATTAATACATTAATATTTCTCATTATAGTCAATTATTTTTTATAGCTATCCATTTCTTCCAAATATTGTAATTTTCATAAACCTTTTACTCATAAATTTCAATTGTTAAGAAACGATAAAATAATTTTTTCACCAATTTTCAAATAAAACAATAAGAATACTTTCACCTCTTAATACAATAATAATAATAATAATAATAATAATAATAATAATAATAATAATAATAATAATAATAATAATAATAATAATAATAATAATAATAATAATAATAATAATAATAATAATAATAATAATAATAATAATAATAATAATAATAATAATAATAATAATAATAATAATAATAATAATAATAATAATAATAATAATAATAATAATAATAATAATAATAATAATAATAATAATAATAATAATAATAATAATAATAATATTAATCCCTCCCGGCCTTTTGTTCCAGACGTTGCTTATCCAAGATTGTGTTCCTTTCTCATCCATCCATCTTATAGGATGTGCTTGAACTATAACTCCGGGTGGGAATTTGGCACCCTTAGGAAGAGTTTTGCGTTTAAAGATGACAACGAGCTTTAATTTTACTCCATCTGCCATGCAAGCCAACACAACGGTAAAATGTGTTCTTTCATGTCCTGTTGTTTTGATCATGATTGTTTTTGCTCCAACTGAGTCGACTGATTGATTTCCAGGCAAATCAAAGGTCATCGAAGTTTCATCCATATTTCCAATTTGTGAAAGATCATATCCATGTTTTTTTCTTAGATTAATGACAAAAGAATGAAAGGCAAACACTTTGTCTTCCAACACAGCTGGAAGTTTCTGTGCAATCTTTGTTCTCTGCCTGAGTGTTAATGAATTCCGATTCATAAACCTTGCACAGGTAATGCTTTGAATGTTGAAATATTAGACTGGTCTTGATACTTATCATTTTTTTTTAATTGAAGGGCACGAAACCGAATGTATCCTCTTGTGACTATAAATCCATTTTGGCGTTTCTCCAAAACCCATTTGTTCATTTCTGTTTCTAAACCCAAAAATGATGGGATACCTCCTGGTCTTGCACGTTTTGTTTTTGGTATTTCAGTAAGATCACTTTTATTTTTTCTCCAATCTCGCACAAGCTTCTCACTAATGGTGTTTTCTCTGGCAGCTTTTGAGTTACCGTTTTTCTCAGCCAGCCCCACAACTCGTAACTTAAATCCAGCTTCGTATGAATCACGACTTCGTTTCATTTTTTTAGCAACTGAGGGTTTTCGTTTTTCAACTTAAGAATTCAAATGAATTGATAAACCATTTGTAAGTTAATCAATTGAATAATTGTATATTACTGTTTTGAATTGTTGCGAACCTGTCGGTTATTAAATAACATTTCTTAATAAATGCTTTTTGGTTTAATAAGTTAATTCAAAATTAATTTAATTATGATGAAATAATCCATTTTCAATTACTGGTTTATAATTTATTATAAATAAATGTGATTAAAAAAAACTTTAATTTTTTATTGACCCGAGTATAAGTCGAAGTGGCAATTTTGACTTGAAAATTTGACGTAAATTTCTCGACGTATACGCGAGTATATACGGTAACTAATCAACTAATTAATTAATATATTTTTTTATGTTTTTTATTAATTTTTTCATAAAAATTCAAAACAATTTATTGAAAATTCTGTTTTTTGATATTAGTTCACACAATAATCAATAAAAAGTGAGAAGGAAGACGTGCAAATGAAAATTATAAAATTCAAAAAATCTCCCAGTCTGCACTTGATCGTGGAATTGATCCGATTTCAATTATCAATTTGACAGCTGTCACTGGATTTTTGTTTTTTTTGTTTTTCATAATGAGAAAATTGAGAATATATATCGAATTAAAACAAAATCTGTTTGAAATGATAAATTAATAACAATCTTTTAATAGAACGAGGGAAAATTTTTTCTCAGAAGTCGAAAATCGAAATTGTGATTGGAGAAGTGCTGAACAGAGGAAATTATTGCGAGATGCGCTCATGACGAGTTGTGATCTCGCTGCTGCTACGAAACAGTGGCCAGTCGCTCAGAAAGTTGATTAATTTCCTTGTTACATTGGTAATAGTTAATTTTCTAGGCCGCTATTTTGGTTATGGAGGAATTTTTTCAACAGGGAGATGTGGAAAAAAGTATTTACAAAATTCAACCGCAAGTTTGGGTTTATTTAATTTATTTTTATCTCCCTTTTGTTGAAATATTAAAATAAATAGGGATACTTAAATTTCTGGTATTTTCAAGGTAATATACCATGAGAATTAGCGGACAAAACTAAAAGATTTGTTTTAATGGAGTCTAAATTTTGATTTGGGTTTGCTCAGAATTTATCCTAATGTAGGTATGAAGATTGAGATTTGAAAACCGGTAGTTGAAAGAAAATTTATTTACTCTCCCTAAAGTCCTAAGATATTCCAATTTGGGATTTCCAACTTATCATTTTCTGGAATTTATCATTTTCCAATCATTGGACATAGACTTCCTGAAAAATTAGCAATTAGCATTTTTTGGATTTTCGGTCGGTCTGTTGAGCACGGAAATGTGTGACTGATGTGCAAAAGGGGAAAACTATACATGGGAAAATCGAAACCGATTCCCTTCATCCTGCCGTCAGTTAATTTTCAGTCTGTTGGAACCGATATAAATTCTGCAGAGTAATTATTAAAATCTTCACTATTTTATTGATTTCAACATATATTGAATTTGTCAATAATTAGTGCTCTGTTGTTTAAATGAATTAATTATCAGAGCGAAACTGCTAATGACCACTTGAAATTTCGTCAGTAATACTCGCCATTGTCAGTTGGATTATTCCATAACAATGGTCAATTAATTTCCGCTCAGATTTTATTAGGTCTTTCCAGAAAATAAGCTTGACATTGGTCTCCCGAGGCTCGGATTATTTTGGAATAAATAAATGTGATAAGAAATGAATTAATAACATATCAATATAAAGTACATAATCAATGAAATTAAATTAAACACAATTAATAATTACAATTTAATAAAATTAATTTAAAAATAGCACATGATGGATAGAAGCTGCCAAGACGAGTTGCCAGAGATCCAGATCCAGTGGATTACAAGTGTTTGCGAGCCTTTGTTTAGGGTAAGTTTAAAATCTTCAGTAATTAATTTTTGAAGGGTTCTGATAACATTAATGAGTTCCTTGAATTTTGGGACGAATGTTCAGTAACATTTTTTGTCATCTAATCTAGATATCTTTATGGAATCGGAATTACGGATTTCAATTTTAACTTGAACCCAAATTTCTCCTTTGTCCTTGGACTAATATTTCTTATTACCTCTTATCTCAAATATATCATATATCAAAATAAGAACTTTTTAGTGTTTTTGTTCCAGCGGCGTAGCCAGGAATTTATGAAGGGGGGGGGGGGGGGGGGGTTGGAATTGAGAAATATTTGTTAATTTTATGGTCAATCTACAATAATCACAATGTACTGAGAGTACATACTACATAGTATAGACACATGTCACAGTATTACAGTTACAGTAAATAAAATAAAAGGAAAAAGTGTCTTGTTTTTTCTTATTAAGGTGGATGATCTTTTAGGCACTTGACGTCGACAAATATTTGTACATGCAAAATCCAGTGGGGGTGGAAGTTAACCCCTAAAACCCCCTCCTCTTGGCTACGCCACTGGTTTGGTGTTAGTGTTCCAAAGCTTTTAATTTATATAGTATTCATTACTTTTATCATCAGACCTATTTTTTTTGATTTTACAAAATAATAATTTGCAATTTTAATTTGTAGCTATTGTTGCTGTCATCATTGTAAGAATGTTTAATATTAAATTAATCAAATTTAAATTAATTGTCAATAAATTATTTTTTGTATTTTCCAATTTCAAAATCTGATTGCTGTCAAACAGAAAATTTAAACAACTCTCAATTTGATTAATTTAAGTATTATTTCTAACATTACTGAATTAACAAAAAAATTTTTAGCTCTTTAGATATCAATTTATTGAAGATGATAAAAAAGTTTTAAAAATGATAAATCTCCAAGAGAAATTATGACATCTGTGAAATACATATTAAACTTAAATAAAAAGTTAAAAATTTATTATTTGCACCGATTTGATAATATTCTGTAAGATATAGGATTATTTCTAGTTGTCCCTATTTTGGAACTCTGCCTATAAATGGGTTAATATAAATATGTATGCTTTTATTATTAAATTAAATGAAAAATAACAAAACAATTTAAATTTAATTTATTGATACAAGGTTATATATTATTATTATTATTATTATTATTATTATTATTATTATTATTATTATTATTATTATTATTATTATTATTATTATTATTATTATTAATATTAATGAAAAATAACTTCCTTGCTAATAAAATAAATAAATAAATTTCTATTTGCATTCAGCATCTGACAATGGTCGACAAGCAATTCCATGAGATGTATGATCAGTTAATGGAAAATGTTGTTCACTGGACCGAACTGAAATCAAAATCTGAAATTTCTTAATTGTTTTGAATGAATAGAAATATAAATGTATGCAGTTATTGTTGAGTTCCATATGCATTCTTCTAGCCTAGCATTACATAACCCCCTTAAAATATTTTATAGTAATAACTCATTTACTCTCATCCGTTATTTGAAATCTTTTGGCGCCTTTCATTTAGAATTTAAATTTATCATTTCAAAAATAATTCCTCTTCATTTCGAGTTTCCTATTCTGTAATTGCTCAATTCATCAAAATTATTAATTGAAATTCCGTAAATGTAAAAAATGAGTGAGAGGATATTATTGGCAAGAATGGTAATAAACTGCGATTATTAATTGATAATAACTTTCAACCTTTGCTCCCTGTCGGTCATTTTGAATTTAATTTTACGTTTTAATGAAATTGCAAACATTTTATATTCCAATTTTTAGACTGTCTTTTTGAATAACGAAAATATATGTAAATATAGTACAGCCTTTCAGGTGAGTTAGTTCCCAACCAAATCGTAAATTGGGAGATAAAACTCATTTCCCAACAGCATACCGAAGTTTGATATTTTTTCTTTTGGAGATTGTTTTGTATTTAAAATCCAACAGAATTCTAATTGGTGAAGATATTTGCTTCAAAAGGTTACATTTTCAATACATTCCTTTCCTCAGGGCGCACATCTGCAAGGAGCGCAAAATTGGGATGTACCAATTTGTTTAATGTCACCAAAAAATGAAAAAATATAAATTAAAAATAATAAATGACATGAACGAAAAAAACCGACATCCTAGCTAGCCTATCTTTAACATTACTGGTTGGACTGGTTCATTAGCGTGCCTTCGTAGGTGTGTATTTTATAAAATGTTAGTCCACAAAATAGGTTCCTGTCATTTTTTCAATTAGCAATAAAATTTTAAGAGCATTACTACCTATTATATAATAGCTGGAGATGAATACATAGTCAACAATCTTAACATGAACATTATGCCTTGTTACGGCCTTGCCTTTCCTTCTATACTTTTTGAATCTATTTTCCGAACATCTGAAACCAATTAATATCTTATCCAGGACCTCTTATTTTGCAATATCTTTAAGTTCAAATTTTTTATCTAATTCTTTTGAAATTATCACTTCATTACATTTTTTACTGAAAGATGTTTGATTTTTGGTAAGAATTGCAATCATAACATTTAAATTGATTTTACCACTTCGATTAAACAAAAAACAAATTTAATTAAAAATAATTAATAAATATATTTTTGCGTCTCCTGAGAAAGAAATAGAAAAATTAGCCTAATTAGTTAGCTTTAGTTGAAAGCGATATGCATATTAAAAGTTACCAAGGACGGTTACCAAGATGGTTATCTATGAATGTTGCTGAATTAAGGATTCTTTTGTGAATCTATGTTAGGAATATTCATTAATAAAAATATTTGTGTTTCAATAGTAAAGGATCAGTTATGAGACTGAATTCAAATACAATATAATATCCCTTATAAAAATGAATAATACGATTCAGCATTGGCTACAAGGAATTAGATTGTCAAGTATTCCTCAGGTATTTGATGTGAACGGACGCTATCACCCTATCCTGCCGAAGAAATTATTTCTGATGGCAATGATTGGACGAAAAGGGACTGATGACTTCATCAATGAGGTTGCTGATATGTAGATGCGAATGAAAGGGGTTGATAATGAACAGAAAGTATCAATGAGTGAATGGCAAGTTTGATGTCGCATTTTGTTATTATAAAATATTTTGGCGGAAGTTAAAAATGGTGAGCGAATATATGAATGTATGAAATGAGGAGTCAATTTTTGAATCGAGCATTAGTTTTTTATATCTATAATCTTTAGAGCATGAACCACGAATGCAAACCCCGAAAAACAAGATCCTGCCGGGAAAGATTGAGTCATTTCAAGCTGATTATACAGAACACTGGATATGATGGTTAGCCAGAGGGATATGGCATAATCCACGAAGGTGGGCTATTATCAAGTAGATAAACTAACCCAAAATGTTTGCAGCTTTCAACGATTCTTTGAGAATCCTAATTTCTGAAAATCCAAATTGCGATTTGTACAAAAGATTTGATGATAAGTTTGATGGTGTGAATGATTTGGTTATATGTGCAACAAGTGAGAATGGAAATTCATTAGAGGCTTAAGGAAATACAACCCAGATCTTAGAATAAAATATATAGAATATAATAATTACCGTTTGAAAGAGTGTCAGAAATATTAAAAAATATAATTTTATTGTAATGAACAAAGCCATAACAACTCTTCTGAGAATATCTAATACAACCGGGCCTTGAGAAAATAATTATTAAAAGAGAGTGGAGAGTTGTAAACTGCGTTGTCGAGAGATAAATACAGCGTGTTTTAAACCTGTGGAAGAAACTAAATTCCAGAAAACCAACAAATTATAGTGAGAATAAGCGAGCAAGGATCAGACCGACTTCCGAGCTTACAACGTTAAAATCCGAAGGCTGAGGACCAGCCTGGAAATCTCAAAACGAAAAGGATTTAATAACACCAATACTCCATACGAGACCATGAAAGGACAAATATTTCATCTTAAAGAAGAGATTATTTGTGCGTTAAAATACCTACCAAAAGAAAGAAACAATGCAAACCAAGGCGGGTTTAAAGGATTCGTTACCGACAAAGAAAAAAAGGCAATTTAATAGGACAAAATCGGAGGTTGCTGTAAAATCTAGGAAAGGATCAAACAGACTTAGCATTGAAAACATTAATCCTAATACTATTTGAATAACATTATATTTGCTAATTTTTTTTATCTTACGTGGTTGAATACGAACTTAAATCGATTTTACTTTATCTCATTTCTAAAAGGGATTTTAAACTTTTTAATGGTATTTACGAACCCAAAGTGCATCATTGCGTTAGAAATTCCGAAAACTGTCACATTTTACTGACAGCTACCAATTCAACACATTTCTAACCTTACTTTAGCAACGTCTATTTGTAAATAAATATAATGTCAAATTGACGCCATTTATTATTATTATTATTATTATTATTATTATTATTATTATTATTATTATTATTATTATTATTATTATTATTATTATTATTATTATTATTATTATTATTATTATTATTATTATTATTATTATTATTATTATTATTATTATTATTATTATTATTATTATTATTATTACTATTATTATTATTATTAATGTTATTATTATTATTTTTAATCATTTCATTATAAAATCTTATTTCATAAATATATTTTAATTGATGAAATTTGTTTAATTAGATTATGATAAGGTCATTTAAGCATTATTTGGCCATAGCAATTTAAAACTGTATTATCAACAATGGCAATAGCGAGACCTTTAACTTTACGAGATCTCAATATAACTTGTTTAGATGAAGAAGAAAAATCTCGATTACTTCAGGTTTTGGACAGAAATAACAAACTAGTAAATAATGAAAATGTTCGGTTAAGGTTAGAAGGGGTTTATCATTATTTTGTTATAATAATAATAATAATAATAATAATAATAATAATAATAATAATAATAATAATAATAATAATAATAATAATAATAATAATAATAATAATAATAATAATAATAATAATAATAATAATAATAATAATAATAATAATAATAATAATAATAATAATAATAATAATAATAATAATAATAATAATAATAATAATAAACGATTTTAGTCGAATGGATTCTGAAATCAAGGGGGAACTGAAAACGTTTCAGAATAAGCAATTGAAGTCAACATTGAGAGAATGCCTAAACTGTTCGAGTGACCTCAAGGACTTTGATGGATGCGAAAAATGCCAGAAAAGTGTTTGCACAAAATGCTGTCGATCATTTGGTTCTCGAAAAGTGATGCTATGCAAAGTCTGTTACAGAGAAATGTAATTGATAATTTGTTTAGATATACAAAATTAAATAATAAGATAATCGATTTACATAACAATCACACACACACACAGTCACATATAACGTAATGCAGTGCACAATGTATTGAATAATTACTAAAGAAAATCATACACCTGTAGAAAAATATCTCGTAATTTAAAGTTTTCAGTTGAAATTAAAACAATAATAATAATAATAATAATAATAATAATAATAATAATAATAATAATAATAATAATAATAATAATAATAATAATAATAATAATAATAATAATAATAATAATAATAATAATAATAATAATAATAATAATAATAATAATAATAATAATAATAATAATAATAATAATAATAATAATAATAATAAAATAATAATAATAATAATAATAATAATAATAATAATAACAATAATAATAATAATAATAATAATAATAATAATAATAATAATAATAATAATAATAATAATAATAATAACAATAATAATAATAATAATTGTAGTCCCTTTGACTCTCACTTTTATCAATTTAAAAATTGAATTTAAATATATTGTTAAATTAATTAATTTAAAATTAAATTAATTGTAACTAAATCAAATTAAAATTATTGTTTAAATAATCTTCAATTTTTTTCAAAATCAAAATCAATATAAAACAAACAATTAATGAATCATTCAACTTCCCAACCATTAAATCTCAGAAACAATATAAAGAAAATATGCCAGACATTCAAGAAACTGAAGCCTTCGTTTTCTTAGCTATGATCTCTCTGATGATGGTCTTGATCATCAACACCATCTACTCGACCCAAGACACTTACCTTGAAACACTAATTTTTAATTCTAGCGATTATACTAATAAAATTCGTTACTAGAACATGACTGACACATCCATCTTGAGCCAAATGGAGTTAATTAACAAATTTATTCCAGGCAAAGATCTAAATACTTTCACATCGTACAATACTGTAGTCTACGTGTTAAAATGCAAGATCATCAACAATCTCCGTGCAATCGCCAGATCAAGTGTCCGTGCTTTCGTTGGAACATTGACTACTAGAGCAGATATATCCATTATTTAATTCAATGTCCTTTTGAATAAAATCTTTATTCGAATTAGTTGTATGTCTCCACGATAATAATAATATTAATTGTAAGATGTATTTATAAATGTTATTTTATGTTATGTTATACGGCAGAAATCTGTAGATCCCGGTAGAGTCACCTTTAAAACTTGTGTTGGGACTGCCTGGATGAGTGTATGCATGCGAATGTAGAAATAATAAAATACAAATAACCAAACAATAACTTTTATTAGTAAGATAAAAAATATAATACGCACTTATATCGAGATCACTAATATAGACTTTGTTTCAAATATAGATTAATCCGAAGAATATTTGGTTTCGGAGATCTTTGGTTTTCTTTTATTTCTGATATTTATTATGATCTTCGTCTTTTATCCTTTTGTAGTTTTGTCGATTTTATTTCAAGATTTCTTCAATCATTATTTTTCCAAGGTTATTTCTGTTGTTTTATTTTCTCATGGAGTTATTGATTTTTTTGAATTCAATTTTCGAATTTTAAATTTGTTAATAATTATATAATAATAATTTAAAATTAGTTTCTAACCAAAAATATCTTAATAATCCTTATAAATTACACATATAAATCACTGACATAAAAAGTAACATACAGCACAATGAATATTAATATATTAAGATGTTTATAGTGTGTTGTAATTGTGTAAATCAATTACTCGGAATATTATTCATATTTAGTTAAATTCTCCACAAATGAGGTGTTTATTTGGAAAGTGAGCTGTCCATTTATGTTAAGCCACTTTCAAAATAAAATTTTTATGATTCTGTTAACCAGCTGATTTTCGTTTTACAAAATCTTAGTGATTTTTAATATACTATTTATAATTTTCCTCAAAATGAAAAGCTAACCTAAAAATGTAATTATTAAAATAGCTAAGTTGATTTTTTGATAAATGGACTTAGGCCATTTTCAAAATAAACAGCTCATATTATTTTGGAAAATTGTTTTTGTTTTAAAAATATAATATTGAAGCAACTTATGAATAAAGTTTAATCTTCTTCTATAAATAATAATAATAATAATAATAATAATAATAATAATAATAATAATAATAATAATAATAATAATAATAATAATAAATAAAAATTAAATAATAGTCATAATAATAATAACAATCAATAAATATTAAAAAAAAACTTCGTTATATTTACTTATTCATAGTCAAGCTTTTAATAAATACAATTTCAATTGAAAAGAAATCACTGATGAAATTTGAAAAAAGTTCTTATAATAATAATAATAATAATAATAATAAAATGATAATTTAAGACTTTTGTTGCAAATAATGTATTTAATGAAAAAAATTTCGACTATAAGATAGTCCTTGTCAAGCTCCTGAAAATTCTAGCTAAATTCCGTATTTCCAAGTATTTTGCCCGGCTCAGGCCTTTTGAAAGTATAAAGTAATGATTTCTTGGTAGCAGCATTTATTATTTAAAACAATAAAATGATAATTTAAACCTTTTTCATTAAATACATTATTTGCAGCAAAAGGCTTAAATTATCATTTTATTGTTTTAAATAATAAATGCTGCTACCCAGAAATCATCACTTGATTAATAATAATAATAATAATAATAATAATAATAATAATAATAATAATAATAATAATAATAATAATAATAATAATAATAATAATAATAATAATAATAATAATAATAATAATAATAATAATAATAATAATAATAATAATA
Organism: Schmidtea polychroa; assembly: GCA_959609185.1. Taxonomy (NCBI): domain Eukaryota; kingdom Metazoa; phylum Platyhelminthes; order Tricladida; family Dugesiidae; genus Schmidtea; species Schmidtea polychroa. The sequence continues at coordinate 133,206 of CAUHTR010000003.1, read as the reverse complement.
ATAATAATAATAATAATAATAATAATAATAATAATAATAATAATAATAATAATAATAATAATAATAATAATAATAATAATAATAATAATAATAAATGGCGTCAATTTGTTTACAAAAATTAAAATTTTGTTTATACTTTGAAAATAAAATTATTTTATAATATTTTTTAGAATAATTTTTGTTTATTTACTACTACAGTTTTGTCAGTCGTGCAGTTAAGATAGGGGAAATTGTGTTTGACGTCGTGATCGGGCATATGTTAAGCAATAGATCAAATATAACTGAAAATTTCCGAGAATTTCCTGTCGTAGACATAAAAGGCGGCAGACTTTGTCGTGAGAGAGGCAGTTGTGGATCTAAAAGTTGTGTTTCATCTAAAATGCAGAGATAAATAACAATATTAAAATCGAATCAAGCAACAGCCTTCGTCGTCTTTATTTTACTGTAGCAGTTACTCGAAAGCGTCTGTAAAAACGACAAAGATGTCCTTGCATTTGGGTCGTATCAGATCCTGTTAACAAGTTTACTGAAAGCATTTCCATGGTATTATATTTGACAGAAGTTATTATAAAATATCATATCTAAAAAATCTTCACAATAATCACAATACTTCCCTCTAGTTGTATGCGCTTCGGAAGGGAAAAATAAACACGGAAAATCACAACAATCACAATTATCCTTTAACTAAAATTTCTTCAAATTTGTCTATTTAAGGACTTTTGATTGACGAATTGGTTGATTTCGTGTCTCTATCTCTTGATAATAGAAAATATTTTAGGTTACTGGAAGCAAAAAAAGCAAAATGGTTTTATGACAACATTCCACAACCGACAAAAATTGGTTATTTATATTCATTAATAATTGAAATTATTAATCCGTCTATGATAGACGAAGTCGACGGAATTCACCCGGAAATCTCTCAGCCGGAAGAACGACGAATCCAATTGGTGAGCGGGCTTGATGATGTAGCATACAAGGCAGCTATTGATAAAATTGCGGATAAATTATACGAAATTGACGTTGAAAACACGAATTTATCAAAATCCCGTTTCGGACCAAAGAAAACCTTCGCCAAACCTGCATCCCAGCAAAGAGATAAACTGAAAAGTATTTCTCAAAGCGAACAGGAAAACAAACAAAACAAACTCGCTATGGATAATTTCATTGCAAAAATTATCGAATACAATGAACAAATAAAGAAATAAAGTTTAAAAAAAAGATTAAAAAACACTTTGAAATTAAACGACTATTACTTATATTGCTTATTTGAAATAAATTACATTTTTCATTTTTTTAAAGTTTTTTAAAATTTTTAAATATGCCAAAATTTACATTTTTTAAAAATACTTTAAAATTTTAAAATTTTTAATGAAATGAAATTTTCGTATTTATTATGAATTTCAGGTCATTTATGCATTATTCACAAAAAGGTAAGATTTATTACATTTCTATTTAAATATATATTTTACAATGTTTTCATACATTAATAATTTCAAGAAGAATGTTATTATGTTATTGTAGTAATTTTCTTCCAGTTTTGTGACTTCGATCAATCGTTTTTATCGATTTCTGAATACGTAAAAAATTAACTTTAAATTTTTATAATTCCGATTATTGCTTACGTTTTTCGGTTGTTTTATATACTGCGTTCAATACAATTTTACTATTCATACAATTGTATTCGTTTGTCTAGAAAGACTCACGTTTTATTTCTATTCTGAAATTGGTTTAACATTTAGAAGTATTGACCAAGAATATGAAATATGAATAGTACCGCAGAATGTCACGATGGACTATACCTTACCATCAGGCTCATACGCATTGTGCTGTATATTGAATTGAATTGTGTACACAGCTTTTGTCAATGGTGTTTTGCACTGATACTTCACCTAAATTCGATAAGCACATTTATGACTGACTTGTTTATTATTATTATTATTGGTATTGATTTTATTCACATAAACCGAAATTAGCTATTTGTGACCATTCTTTGCCTTCACAGAATAATAGACATTTAACATGTACTTCATTTGCTACAGTTTGATTACCATATTTCCTCATTCTCATTTTCCTGCTTGTGATTGAAATGCTCTTTAGTATAATATGAGTTCCATATCAACTTCCAAATGTAAATTATCCTTGTTTTGCATTTATGAACTCCTCCAATAGCGCTCATCAATTGCTTGGTTATGATTGTAATTCCCCAGAAAATTTTTTATTTATCTTTTCGTTTTATTACGCAGCTCGAGTTTTACATAATTATTTAATTAAAAATTTCACTATTTTTCATTCTCTGCGTTTTTTGCCGTTCATTGCACTTTTCGACAATTTCATTATCGCTGTTTTCCTCTCATTTTATATTGTTTTCCTTAAAAACATTACTTTATTTTCTCAGATCAAATTATTGCTGATTAAAGTTAGAAATTGCATCGAATATCAGCATAAACTTTGTAATATCACAAACTCGCACACGATAACTGTATATGATGACGAGAGCCAATAACAATATTATAAAATAACATCAAAAATCTTATTACTGCATTACATAAAAATTAATAAACTATCAAATACAGCGCACGTGGGAAAATATAACTTTCCAAAATATTTTAATTCAATCGTAAATATCTCAATTTTCATTTTCATTAATTTACATTTACATTTATAATATCTATAGATTTTTTCTATTCTACCTGATGATTAAAGAAAATAATAAAATTAATTTTTGAGTGGCATGTTCTAATAATTAATTAAATAATTTCTCCAATTTTTTAATCTTTAAATTATTTTTAATTGAAATTTTAAAAGAATTCTTAAGAATTTAGAGACCTATAGATGTTCGGTGCTAAGATGTCCTAAATTTTCATTTCAATTGACACAAATTTGTTGATTTTTTATATTGTCACAACAATAATTATAAACATTTTAAAAATTAGTTCAAATTACATAAAATGTTTGTTTTAATATTTAGTGGACTTAAAATGCACTTTTGTGCTTTTCCAAATGGATGAGACTTGCAATAGTTATTTCGGAAATTATTCCTTTTCATTTGATCCGACTGAGAATGAACTACTCTTCAATCCGAATGATCTGGACCACAGCTCGATTAATGAGAATTTCGTGGTCAACTCAAATTCATACTCAATTCCTCAACAGTATATGAAACTGTCCACGGACATTGACAATGAATGTTTTGACGGAGTTCATACTTTCTCAACACATTATATTGAACCTCCAGTATTCTCAACAAATTACGATGGTTCTGTTAGTAGGAATATACTGCAGAATAACCGACAAATACCACCAAATATAACACCCGAAGACCTCGATTTGATGATGGCAGGTACTCTGTTATGATTATACTAACTTTTTTATTAAACGACACACATTTATGTAGGCCTGAAAGACTATCCATGCGGTAAAAGAGGCCGACCAAGAAAAAATAAAGATGAAAAACCGAAAGAGAAGGTTAAAAAATCATCTTCTTCATCGTCGTCGGACAAACGAAAACGCGGTCGGCCGCGCAAAGAAGAAACCAACTGTAAGACCAATATATTGGACGATTTATGTGAAATTTAATGTAGACGAAAATGAAATCTCAAACACTTCCAGCGATGGAGTCAATTTCAAACCAAAACTCTTCAAAATCGAAGGATGCGCCGAGGAAATTGATCTTGAAGATATAGCTCTTCAAAGTAATTAATAACCTCCTGAGTGCCTGGTTAAAAGGTTTTATTTCAGTTTTGATGGAAGGAAACAAAAAGACAAGGAAACCTCGTAAGAAAACCGCAACAAAACTAGCCTAATTATTTTATTAAATAAATATCAATGATGAATTAATAATACGTGTTAATGCCCCACGTTTCAAGTGATGGCCCTAACGTTTTATAGCTATTTGATTTTGTAAATTAATAAACTACACGTGTTTTCTTTATATACTCAAAACTGCGAAATATTTATTGCCATTCAATTCAAAGATTAAATGAAAATTAAAATCAGTGAATTTTCACTACATGCATCCTAAAATAAAACATCCATTTTTGCAACAAACACAACATTACTATACCCTAATGACGTTCTTTATTTTTAGAATTGATTTTAATAATAACTTACGCGGCTTCAACAAATCAGTTATTAACCTTCAATATAAGAAATTACATAAAAAATTAAGACAAACTATTTCAATTTAAAATGATTGCAGAAAAATTCCTGTATAAAAATAACTTACTTCGATGTCAAGTAGCGCGAATAACGATATTGAAATTTTATTTACAACACAATGTCTGATGACAAAAATTAAAATTGACGATTGATTTTCAATTTCTACAATTGAAAACTATTCTCTATCTATTCGGTTAAATAGTTCTTCATTTTTCTTTAATCTTTTATGATAACTTCATGTAGAAATTTTAGTTTCTTTGACCAAAATAAAACGAATCACTTACTTAAGCTTTCCATCTATCCTATCAATTATTACCACCATTTATTGAATCTCCAAACTCGATGTATTACTACAATTCAGATTGCTATTTTGTTTGTCAAAGATGAATTTTGTCTCTCAAATATTGATGATTAATTAACAATTTTCCAATTATAAATAAATTGGCATTTTTGTGTCTATATCAGTGTTTCCCAACGGGAGTCCAGCACCCAGCTGGCAACCAATTTGAAAATGAGCCCGCCTAAAGTTCATAAACAAAACGTATAGTATTATTTAACAGTTTAAACTTGAATCACTCAGAAACCTTGTGTAGGGGTATAAATCATATATAAACAGGTTCAGGCCCCTTGGTAGGAAAAAAATTTTCAAAATTTTTTCTAAAAATAGAATAGAAATAAAATAAACTTAGTAAAGTTTTTAAATAAAATTTATTTTTATGTTCATTGAGAATATCTTGTTTAGTATCAGAGCGCGGAACGTTCGTTCGTTTTATTGAAGATTACAAATTTATAATGAATGGGAAAGATATAATTCTGGTACCTTATATCTTGCTTCTTTGATTAAAGCAATGAGTAGAGCTGTTAAACTTAGCTTAGGAAATTAAATAAAAATATATTTAATTTATAGTTTTTTCTATTTATTTTTCTATTTTTTATTTTGCAAAATTAAATTATACTTTTAAATTTTTTTTTAACAAAGGAATTTCCTAACAAGGGGCCGACACGATAAAAACATACACTGGTAGAGAATTGATGATCTCCATGTAAAGTCAGAGATTTTCAAATTTTGTATGCTTTGTAGCACGCAAATCTAAGTCTTGTATCCTAAGCAAGTTATACAGTGAATAATTTAGTTTTTTATATTAAAATTTTATAAAACCTAGGCGGAACATGATAAAAAGTTGTTAAGAAACGTATTTATTTTTATGGTCACCTGTTTCTACTTTCACCTCGAAACATGTTGATTTTTACATTCGAAATTCGATTAATCTGTCCACCCTAAACTTACTTAATTAGTTTAAGACAGTGGTTCTCAACCCGTGTTCCGCGAAAAAAATGACATTTTATCTTTAAATTTGCATTTAAGATACATATCATCAGAAACCTCAATTAATTTTTTTATAAGATGATTCAATAAGAAAGCCATTACACAGATATATAAACATACAAATATAAGTGTTTTTATTGCTTGTTATTGTAGCGCGTGGTATTTCCTTTGCTTATAAGAAGGCATTGTTTACGTTTACCACAGATTTATAGTAATTTGTGATTGGTCACTCATTGTTGGCAAGTATCATGTAAATGGTGTTCCGCGCTTTTATATTAATTGAGAACCACTGGTTTAAGTATGGATAATGGTTTATTCAATGAATTTGTTTTATAAAATGATAAATTATGTTAATTTGTTAAATAAAAGAAAATAAATTCTACTATTCGTTTATCTTTGAGATGCGGGAGTCAGGAAACCAAATCTTACCGGAACATTTATTAATCAAATACAACATATTCTAGAAAACTTTAACGTTCAACTCCTCCCCCCCCCCCTTGTGTCCAAGCCAACATAATGCATTGGGTCTCACATTGAGTCCTCTATTAACATACTGATTTTTTGAGTTAAGAATGTTGTAAATAAAGATATTTCTTTATTGTAAAAGTCAAATGCAGAAAAAATAGTCAGCCTAATAAAAATATCTTCAAAATGAGAAATGCAACAAATAATGGATCTTGTGACTTCTATGTAAAATATATCAGTATGATTTCACCATTCAAGAGTTACAACCTATCATCCCATTCATAAAATTGAGTCTTTACAGTCAATTGAAGGAAAATATATAAAAATTGATTTAAATTCTTAAATCAAATCCTCACTTCGATTCATTTTTGAAAAGAATTCTACATTGGGTCATGGAAAGTGCTGAGATAAAAATGTAAGTATATCCTATACTATCATTGAGGCGTAATTTCAACGGAGAATTAATTATACTAATGACCTATATTTGTTCAGCCATTCCATTCCACAAAACACAAAAATATTTCAAGGTGTAAAAAAGGCGGTGATCCAGTTAAACATCTGGGTGACCTCGATTGATTTGTCTTTCAGAAATGCATTGCTAACGAAAAATGTTGACAAAGAAACGACCTTTCAAGAAATCTTCGATAAAATGAACACCCATTACGATCGGATGACGAGGATAGTACAGATTTGTCAGGACTTATCCAAGAAAAACAAAGTGAAAGAAATGGATCTCATAAATGAGTTCATTTCTTATGTCATTGACAGATTCAAAACATTACACAAACAGGTCGAACTAACCTTTAAGAAGACTACCATTGAGAATATTAATAACAAATGTGAAATGATCTTTATGAAGATAAACGATTGCAACAAAAACTTTCAATCGCTTTCTAATTTGGTCATTAAGATTAAAAAGATACCAGAAAGACAAAACATAGTCGAGGATCAAGTTCAGGTTGCTTTGGAAATTTTCCTTATTTAACTTCACTTAAAATATATGACGAATGTTAACAACTTCAGTAGTGTTTTGATGGATGAAAATAACGCAGACGAGATTACTTAATATGAGTGTCATACATATATTAATTGAAGGGACTGGAAGGTTGATATAGGATTGTATGACTTTTCATACTTTTGTATAAGGGGTTTATTATATGTATATGTATATTGGATTAGTTGGAGCAAAGACTGGTAGTCTTCTTTTTTCCGAAAGGTTGCCACAACTCAACTTTTTATCAGAAGACAGTAATTTTTCTACTTCATCTTGGTATCGAAGAAATGGCTTGATTCGTGACATACTTCAGGAAATTAGAATACTCTCCAGAAGAATAGTAGACTTAGACACTAACCTTTTGGACTTGAATACTTTCCAACCAATGGTATGAAACCAGTTGAGGCTCTTTTGTGTCTATCTGGACTCTCTTGTCTTTATTGTGAAATATATAATAAAATCACGATTAAATTATGATTTCATGTCTAAATTTGGGGACTAATAATCTTCATTTTATTTAATTTATTTGGGAAAGATAGATAATTAAATTATTGTTACAAGCAATAAGATTAGATTTGCTTCATTGAATTCATTTCCCACTCCCCATCTCCCTTCATCAATTTTTCTTAGAGTTGGATTGAGAGTCTAGGAAAATCTCAAGATGTCTGTGTCGGTTAGTTATGAAGCTTTCAAATATTTCACTGTTTACTTGTTTTCAAATTAATAAAGATGATCCGTTTTCATTCTCCTTTTACTGAATATTTGTGCATCAGTGATTTTGCAGAAGAATCCGCCGGTACAATACAGAAAGTGATCGTTTATAAGTTCTGGAGGTACGTATTGAGCTACGTAGGGTTTAAGAAATTTATAGTTTTGTAATTAAAGACTAAGTAACCACTTGAAACTAATCTTTGCCAACGTCTCAGTTCAATCCGTTATTTAATGAAGGGGTCGTCAAATGAAAAGACATCAATTGTTCAAGTATCATGAAATTTGAATAAATATTTTGGTGACTAAAAACATAAATTAAGATAGCCAGTATTGATTAAAGTGTTTAAAAGATCCATTGACACTCTCTGAAACTGATTGCTTATTGTAAAAGAGTGGTTCTAAGGGTTTAAAATTTCCCACCAAGAACATAACACGATGATACAAAATAACCAAGTAAAAGGATGACCTCCATTGAAAACCTTCGTTAATGAATAACATGGAAATACATGTAGAATTTTGGCCTCAATAAAGTATAATATTATCTAATAGTTTTTCCTGCTCATCAGCTCATAGAGAAACCTTTGTCTGGTGGAGATCAACGAAAATCTAGACCTAAAAGTAAGTAGTAAAAATGTGATCGGTATTTATTAGTTCATATAACAAAACCCCTAAACCTGATTCTATGGTGTACATATTCTCTATTCCACTGTTACATCATCAAATTTCATTCATATTAACATAGTAAATGACGCTTGTGTTGTTCATTCAGCATTTGAAATGCTTGTTTAATCAGTACTCAGAGGACATCGAAAAGATTAAAGCCAAAGTTCCAGGTTTGTCAAATAAGTCCTATGAGGAGTTCGTTAACGATGTAAAAGAGATCAATGACACTCTTTTTCTAATTAAAACAACAATTGACCAGCAGTGGTCACTGATTATTCAAATATATAAACCTTTTCGTAACAAAAGGAACCCCTTTGTAAAAGTACTCGATGAGCCACTGGACTCATCCAAACCGATGGACCAGTTGTTTTGATTTACTTTATTATTTATTATTAATCCTTTTATAGAAACCTCTGTCTAAATGCAGTTATAATCAGTTCGGATCCCTCAGTTGAAATATTTACTTTGGAAGAGAGGCTGAAATACCTAACGATTATCCCTAAAGTGAGTTATTTCTAATTGGGCAGGTAAACCTATGATCACTCTATTGGATTTGATCCGTCAAATAATTTACATTTTCCTTTCAAATTATATTGATAACAAACATACTTTTGTTCGGTTATTAGTAAATTGTCGGTAGATAATCTCTGAAACATCGGAAAGTGATTAGAATACGCAATGTAGAATCAACACTTTCCCCTTTAGTAAGTAAAACCACGGGAAATTTCATTTTTGCGAAATTGTTTTGGCTTTGCAACTAAATTATCAACTTTATTGTCATTGATTAATTCTCTTTTCAATCAACGATTTTCAGTAAATTTTCAACGACGGGTTCCGACTTATACACCGCTACATAAGAGGATTTGCTTGCAAGAGCTTATTCCTCAGAGGTTAGAGCTCCATTGCATCCATCCAATCTGCTAACGCATTTTTTAAACGTTTAACATGAGATGGTGCAAATATTTATATTTCCAAATATTTAATATTTACGCATTATTTATGTACACCAATCCCTCGATTTACGCGGTAGATACGTTCTAAGAAACTAACGCGCAAATCGTAACTGCGTAAATCGAGACTTCGAATTCATATAAAGTAAGGGGATAGGTTAAAGAAACTCGCGTAAAACGAGGCATAAAAAATACAATTTTATTTAGAAATAGATTTAAAAAATCTACATTTAAATTTTAAATTGTAAAATTTATAACATGTTCATAGTTTAAAGGTATATTAAAAGGATTAATTGTAATTTAATTATTCCACCTCCTCACTAATGTATTCTAATTCAACCAATTTTTTCTTTTTGGTTGGCTCGAAATCGCTACTATCATCGGATTCAAATCCAGCAACGTGCTCTTCTCGCCTCATTAAAAAAAAAATAGTCTGTAACCAATTTTTGTGTGTTTTTTTTTAAATCTTTGTAAATGTCACTGTATTGCACGCAAAGGCTTTTAATGTCTCGCTGAAATTTAACAACGCGGTCAATATCAGGATCAGTGGCCACAACTTTATTTTCTAAGTTACTGGCCAATTGTAAAATTTCAGAAATGTCTTTACACGTAAATTTATTTGGTTTATTAGTAATATCACTATCATCGCTACTTTCAACATTCTCTTGTTCGTTTCTTGACACCATATAAATCAATTCTTCTTCGTCTAATTTCCTTTTCATTAATTAATTCATCGATGTCACTGAATTCTAAATTTTCAAACCCTTGTCCTAACGCTTTTGTTACATTTAAAATGTCGTTAAATGTTTCATTCCTTGCTGGTATTGTATGATTAGGTTCAACTACTTCAGTCCATATAGCTCGGAATTGGGTGTATAAACAAGCAAATTTTTGAGCGAAACGCGTGAACTCCACAACACAATATTTGACGTACTGCACGCGTAATGGAGTGGGTTACAGACGTCTGGTCGTTGAAATGTGAGTAATTTTTTGCAATATATGCATTTGAGAGACACTTGCCACCAAATATGTTTGATTTCATTAAAAAAAATTATTTTTTATGACCGTGTAAAAGTGAAACCGCGTAATTCGAGGGATTGGTGTACAGTTTAATTTGAATTAATATTTATTTGTAATATATTTTTGTAAAGAAATTTGTCTAACTATTTTTTGAATTCATTATTTGAACTAACGATTCCCCCGGACCTCCTGAAATAGGCCACTGCTTCAATAGTTTATTGTCTTATAAAATCTGCATTCGACCATATTGGTCTTTAATTATCTTTATCGCTTTCTTTTATAGGGTTCTCTCCGAATTAATCATTTTGTAAATTAGATCATCAAATGAGATCATCAGATCTCAATCGGCCTAAATTCACAGGAAAATCTAAAAATATTTTATTTAGTTTGACAAGCTAATACATCACTCGTCAAGTTAGGGAATTTCTTTTACTAATTTAATTTATTAATGTGTTTGATCGTGTTCAAACCTGCAAGTCGTGGTGGGGAGTTTTACAGACGAAAAACGGTCTTACTGATTGGAACGCGAAAATGTTTTGATTTGAATTGAATGGGGTTTTTATGATGACCGTCTGTACACGGTTTTGTTGTTAAAGGGTTAATGTCGACTGAAAATGGAGTTGCGAATATATCTAAAGAAGGATGAATTTAGGAATCTCTCATTGCAGAAAAACGTGTTAAATTTAAAATTTCATTACATTAATTAGAATAACAATCGCTAAATAATGGCATTGATTTAAATCTATCGAAAAGCACCAAATCCAATATATATATTTTACTACAATATATTTCGATAGAATCACTGTGATCTTCGGGTAGAATTGAAATCAAACTAAATCAATATAATTTGCTCAATTTTTAAACAATCTAATTAACTAATTCATTAATTTGTTTAAAATTAATTTCGCTAAAAATTTACAAAATTCTGTTTTTTATATTCAAATTTTAAAAATTATAAAACTTTTAAAACTTTTAAAACTCAAAAAAGTTGAAATCAAACAAGATTCTAATAAATTTTCCACAAAATTGTGTTTACTAATAATAATCAATTGCCTCCGTCGATATTGATCAGGAACTTGAAAACGGAGATGACGGACAGTCATTCCAATGTATGTGGCATTGCACCCATGACGTAAATATTCATAATCAAGATCCGAAAACCATCTAAGTAATAATTGAAATCCACTAATAAACACGAAGTTTTAAAAACAGGAATTAGATACCACCTTCCAACGTTGAAATGTAAGCCTAAACAAAAAACTGTGCTTGCTGATATAAATCAATTCCCTCAGTCGACAGTTATCCAGAACTTGAGAACGGAGATGACGGGCAGTCATTCTAATGTATGTGGCATTGCACCCATGACATATATATTCAAAACCAAGATCTGAACACCATCTAATCAAGAACCGAAATAGACCAACTTCACAATTTATATCATACATATCCAATCCAATCACTGATAGTTTTTCTTTCATTAATTTTCTACATCTCTTCATCAATTCCAAAGTGCTTCTATTGAGTATCGGTAAAAACAAAGAGTAACTTTCAAATTTAATATAACAATCACAATTGATTAATATTAGTAAACACAATTTTGTGGAAAATTTATTAGAATCTTGTTTGATTTCAACTTTTGTGAGTTTTAAAAGTTTTAGAAATTTTAAAACTTTTATAATTTTTAAAGTTTGAATATAAAAAACAGAATTTTGTAAATTTTTAGCGAAATTAATTTTAAAAAAATTAATGAATTAGCTAATTAGTTTGTTTAAAAGATCAAATTATATTGATTTAGTTTGATTTCAATTCTACCCGAAGATGACAGTGATTCTTTCGAAATATATTGTAGTAATATATATATATATATATATATATATATATATATATATATATATATATATATATATATATATATATATATATATATATATATATATATATATATATATATATTGGATTTGGTGCTTTTCGTTTGATATAAATTAGAATGTTAAAATTTTATTTGTAGAATAATAATTTGGATTTTTAGATGCAAACTTATAATGTTTGTAAGTTTACGATATTTTATTGGGTCTCAATCATCGCCGTCGTAGGCCGCGAGTTGGACAAGCCTTGTTTATTTTAATTAATTAGCTTGAATTTTCTAAATAACTTTTATAAAGACCCTATCGATTTGATATTATTATATACATTCTCGTCTTTTCATTTGGTTTTCGCTCATATTTGCTCCCCCGAAAAATATTGATTTTTAATTTTTCCAATTTTTTAATTGTTTGTTGTGCTTTATATTAATTTTTGAATTTTGTTAAATTATGCATTATTACTTTTTTGCACACAGTTTTTGGTGCAATTATGCTTCAATTTATACAACCATAATACCTATGAATCCTAATATTTCTATTCCTGGCATAGCTTGTATTCCCATATTCTTTTTACAAAAAGGTTTTACGATACACTAAGTTTTCTTACAGAATAAAAACCTTTGGAGTAGCATAAAAATTAAGGTTTACCCAAAATACTTTTGCTGTAAGATCTGGATTCAAGCCATTCCCAAAAAATAGCAATTGGAAATAACTAGGACATAGCCGACTTTTGATCCGGAAATCGGTTTCTGCTGGATTTTGACCAAACCAATTAATCGTTATCGACACCAACGCGAAAGACCGATCCAAATAACAAAAGAACGTGTTTTTAACAATTAAAATGTAACATAAAATTATCTGTAAAACAGTAAAAGTATTAAAAAATAACAAATACCTGACATAGACAAGATATTATTAATTTAAGGCTGTTATATTATTTCATGTTGAACGTTTTTGTTATTCACATTTTCAATTTTATTATTATAAATAATTAAAAAAAACTGTTCTTTTTTCACATACACAAAAGTTAGTTAATAAAAAACACAGTGATTGCTTCCCCTTGATTTTCTTGTCAATTTGATTTGGTCATCATTCTAGCTTCTAGGCTTCTATCTAACGACCTTTAAACAAAGAAAACATCTACAATTAATATTAAAATACAAATTTATGTGACTATGTTTAACTGGATCTATTCGGAACTATCTAGATCATATCTGGAATCGGCAAATTCCAAAATTCGGAATCCAGAATCGGCTGGAAAATGACAATCATCAATGCCCTACAACATCTATTCTCAAACCATGGGTCGCGACCCGCATGTGGGTCGTGGAAACTTCCCAGGTGGGTCGCGAGGATGCTATTTGTAAAAAAATGAAACAAACTACGTCACAAACTTTTTAATCTGCTACAAACAAAACGAGAGCATTAGTTTACTAGTGTTGATTTGCGATTTGCTCCATATAAAGCGCGATCTAGCGGTCACAAATAAAAATCCGCATTAGTTCATTAGCGTCAACTAACTAGACATTATTGATCAATTGCAAAATAGCGATGGTTTGCTGGCGAAAACAACATTAAAATTTTTAAATTTAAGAGACCATAATCTTTCGACATAAGATTTAAAAACATCAAAGAAAAAAAAATGGAGGAGTTTTTATTATGTGAAGAACTACCAAATAAACTACTGCGGAAGAAAATTTTAAAATTGTCGATAAATTTGTCATGGAAAACGACTTAAAATGGTCTAATTGTGTCGGCATAACAACGGATGGAGCCGCAGCAATGACTGGTGTTCGTACTGGATTAGTTCAAAGAATAAAAAATGTGGCCCATGATGCTATTTCTTATCAGTGCTTCATCCACAGAGAGGCTTTGGCATCAAAATATCTAGGCGAAGAACTGCTTAATGTGTTGAATATTGCTATTAAAGCAGTAAATTTTATAAAATCAAGTGCACTGAGTAGTCGTTTGTTTGAAGCGTTCTGCACCGAATTTGGTTCAGAGCACATACACTTATTGTTCCACACAGATGTTCGATGGCTTTCCAGAGGGAAATGCTTGATAGACTGTTTGAATTAAGAAAAGAAGTTCATCATTTTTTGGTGAATAAGCAATCGGATTTGGCAGTACACTTCAATGATCAACAGTGGTTGTTGAAATTGGCATATCTTTTTGGATATTTGAACGTATTGAACTTGGGTTTACAAGGTAAAAACAATGATTTATTTCGGAATATCGACAAAATATCAGCATTCATGAAAAAATTGCAACACTGGAGAGTCCGAGCTGTCCAAGGAAGGATGGATATGTTTCCATGTTTTTCGGAACTCTCGATTGAATTGGAAGGAACAAAAAATACATGGTTCCAAAAAGTACAGACCATTGTCATAAAACATTTGGATTTACTTCATGAAAAGTTCAAACATTATTTTCCAAGTCAAATCAGAGACACTGAGCATATCGCATGGGTAAGAAACCCCTTTGAAGTAGACTTTTCTAAATTGTCTCTTTCTTCTGAAGATGAATCCAAACTGATTGAACTTTCGTGCGACAGATCTCTAAAATACATGTTTGAAACTGTAGGACTTGCAGAATTTTGGCCTAATACTTCAAAAGAATATACTGGTTTGTGTGAAGGAGCAGTAAACGTGCCTTTTACGACAACATATCTATGCGAATCAGGATTTTCTGCTATGAGTGCTATAAAAACAAAATACAGAAACCGTCTCAATGTATCTAATGATTTGCGACTCTGTTTGTCAAAAATAAAACTACGCATAGATAAGCTAGTCAGCAATATGCAAGCTCACCCATCTCATTAATATGCTAAATTTATTCGAGAATGCAACTGTGCTTTTTAAATTTATTCTTTTATTTCGAATAATTAATTGTAATAATTATCTTTAATAATAAACTTTGTTAGCAAAATTTTGAAAGAATTAAAATACGTTTAATGGGAAAATATTTTAGTCGGAGTTGGTAAATATAAAGTTGATTGCAAAAGAAGGAAAATATTATGTATTGGGTCGCCAAGTTTCTGGTTTCTGGCTAGTGGGTTCCTATTTAAAACAGTTTGAGGACCCCTGCCCCACAAATACCACTGAATAAAAATAAACAAAGTTATATATTTATCAACATTTATTCTGAATTTGTTTATTAAGAGACTTCTTCAAATTGTCCGTAGAAACTCAGGCAAAATGCATTTTCCAAATAGGTGAAATATTTTTCTGGGAGGTTGGGCAGAGTAAGTAGATATTTATTATTTTGTCTTTTATCGCTTGTTTGTCGTTTCAATATCCCTTGTTTGAAATTATTTTCAATATTTTAATAATTTTACTTTGTTTTTTAATAATATTTTCCTTCACCAAACACGAACTTTCAGAATCCTTTATATGAATTCGCCTAATAGTTGAAAACTGTACTGGAACTGTTGTCAGAACGCGGAATGGAACATCCTTCATTAGTCCATGGTCTTTTAAAAAAAGAACTTAAAATGGTCATGTCCTAAATTTTAGAAATGAAACAATTTTTTAACCGGTTCAAAAAATTTTTAAAAAGATCTCTATGGCTTCATATGTGCTCTCTTCATGTGGACGACTAAGAAATCTTAAAATTTTTCATTCATATTGGGTATGGGTAAAAGGGTTCCACCTTCATTGATGCGTCCTCGAGTGACTAATATATTGCTATATTCACCATAATAAATATCAGTTGGTCTATTATAGGAAAATTTTACAAACAAGTTTTATAATAATGTTTTCCACATTTTCATTATTAGCTATAAATCTGAGCATGCAGAGAGCATAGTCCATTAATTGCATCCGTTTCCGTAAATAACATTCAGAATGCGACTGACGCATATTTTGGTTTGTATCAGTGAAAATAATACAAAAAAATTTATTAATAACTAAAAATGTTTGATAGAATTTTTTGTCATAACTACTTTTTACCTCTATTGTTTGGGCGTCCTCAATCGGTTTGGGGAGGTGCACATGTAAATATGCAATGTTTTATTTATATAAATATGAAAATAAAATTTTCATTTATAAGAGTGACCTTGAAATTTATTGATGTTTTTAATTTAATTTTGTTGATTTTATCTTTTGATAAGTTGGCCAGAAAAAATCGTAAGCAATAAATTGACATAATAAAGGATTAATCAAACTTAATTAAAATATTTAATAATAAATATAATCAGATTAAAAATAAAACAGAATTCAATTGGAAATTAACACTGTAAAATGTCAAGGTCACACTAATAAATACAAAGCCGCATACTATAGATCAGTGGTGGCCAACCCAAATCAATCGAAGGGCCAAATTTTCGAAAAAATACTATCACGGGCCACAATAAATTCATTTAAATAAATATAACTCGTTTTTACGATTCAAGTAAACTTAGAATCAAATTTTTAAATTAAAAACATGCTTAATTCGAATATGAATTCTAAAAAAGACAATTATAGATTTGATGTTTAAAATTGTGTCAAGGCCACATCAAAACGCTTCGCGGGCCACCGTTTGGCCATGGCTGCTATTGATATTTGTTTAAAACTTATGTGAAATTCGAAATTTGTCTTTTCTTTAGTTTCCTTTAATTTTCCTAAAATTATTAACATTTATCAGCATTAATTATGTAAGTTGTTTAATATTTTAATTTGAACTAATCATACGAGGATACTACTGTTGTCCCTCGAAAATAATACCTAGGTCCGTGGTCGCCAACCTTTTAGTACCGAAGAGCACATTCCAAATTATCGATGGTGTAACGGGCACCATTTATTTTTTCAAGATAAATTTATAGTGACTTTCAAATTAACACTTTAAAGGCCGGCATTTCGAAAATTCATACAAAAATGACGGGAATTCGAATCATCGGCCATTAAAGTGTTAATAACTCAAATAATGTACAAAACAACATTTAATTTAACGTATATTACCTTTATTCAATATAATTATATATTTATTAATCATTATGTATATCTATAACAAACTAAAAATACAATACCAAACAACTTTTATTAAGTCAAATCTGATTTTTGGCACTGTCTAGGCTTATTAATCGAATACAACATCTATACGTTATAAACGAGAAAAACAAGACAAATTTTAACTAATTCCAGCACCGAAATAATCATCTATAAAAAATCTGTAGAGTTACTTTTGCAGGGTTAAATCATATTTCTCATTTTATATAACAGATGTCGTAATCTTATTTGAGAGTCAAATTTTAGATTGAACCTTGAATTGTTGAATAATTTTCAATTTGTTTTTGGTTTTTTTAAATCTATTTCTATATTACTATACGCCATAACTTTTGCATTATCAACATTTTCATGGACGAAAAAGTATATAAGCCTCTTCTGTTGTTTCCTAAGCTTAACAAAACATCAAAAGTTAACAAAGAAGTTGCTGCAACTGTCAACAATCCTGACATGTGAGTAATAAGGTGTGTCTTCTTCATTTCTTTTCCCACCCTGCTGAGGAAAAAAATAGTTAGCTTAAAATTTTTTGCTTAATATTTTTAAGTAGGTCAACTCTATTTCAATGATTTTCATGACATTTTTCTTACAGACTCACCCTTATAAATACTTATGTCCTTTCCAGGATAGTCTAAATATATTTATTAAATAAGTTGGTTACAGATACGCACATACCATATAGTTTTTTAAACATGTAGGTCACATACACATATCCTCATAAAACTTCTGTCCCTTCCAAAACAGTCTATATATAGTTATTAAATAAGTGGGTCATATAGATTTAATAAATAAATAAATAAATCACAGACACGAATACACTATATAGTTTTTTAAATAGAAAGGTCACACTGACACATTATTATTAGTGATTATTATTTTTAATATTATTGTATGAATTGTAAATTTTCACACACACACACATATATATAAATAACACTATTATAAAAATTAATACAAAATAATAACAATATTAATAACTATATTAAAACTATATTAATAATAAGCAATAATAAAAAAAGAATTAATAATACATGTGTTTTAATTATAACAATTTAAAACATTTATTTACGAAACAATAATACAGTAACCAATGATCATGTAACACATAATGCCAAAATATTTGTTAGGATTTATCTGCTTTTCTAACATCTTCATGCTTCTTGTGAAGATCTTTTAATGTTTCCAAATTACCATATTGATGAACCCATGGGCATATTTCATTCTGAATAATCTAAAAATAATATTTAATATTATATAGATAATTATTAAATCAATTACTTCAACTGACCATTTAAAATAATTCTGATAAAAAGATCTAAATTTGAAAAGAATCTGCTTCATATACATGAAAGCCACTATGATGCGTAAGCAGTTCATGCCTGATTCGAAATAAAGAAAAGTATCGATTTCTGATTTCTCTAATTGATTTCTGATTTAACATATATAAGAAAAATCATAAGGGTTTTCTTCTGTTATCTTTTCAGCATAAGATACCAGGGCTCGTTAACTTGTAATTATTTGATTTTCTTCTTCATTAAGTAAACTTATAATAAAGTTGGTTTGGTTCATTTTAATAAAAAAATATTGATAGAAGCTAGTTATTTATACAAATAATGTATGAATCTGATTTAATATTGTATAATAATAATAATAATAATAATAATAATAATAATAATAATAATAATAATAATAATAATAATAATAATAATAATAATAATAATAATAATAATATTAATAATATTAATAATAATAATAAAGATAATAATTAAAAATAAATATAACAATAATAATATACCGGCGCGCGTTTATATCTAATTTTCGGTTTCGAGGGTCCATAAAATCCTTCCAAATGACTTGCAATACCCTTGCAATAATTTGGATCATCACAATAAAGATTCGGGTGCCCTATGAAAACCCTTCGAAATGAGTCATTGATCGCTGAAATACTATGTCAGGAACTCTCAATAATTAACTTTAAGTTAACAAGCCCCCACTTTTAAAGTTGATTTGACCAACATAAGTTTTTATAAAAATTTTCAATTCTTAAAAGTTGTTGAACTCTCCCTTATTTATTGCCAATTACACACATACATAGAACCAGTTTTCTACCCCCGATATATATTTTTCTTCTTTGATCGACTTTAAATTAGAATATTTATTATTAAATCTCTATGATCTACTTATTTATTATCAAATCTTTATGACCTAATTATTTAATAATTATATAGACTGTCCTGGAGGAGACACAAGGTCTTATAAGGATGTGTGTCTATGTGACCTACATGTTTAAAAAACTATATATTGTGCGTGTATGTGACCTATTTATTAATTAATTAAATCTTTATGACCTACTTATTTAATAACTATATAGAAGCTGTCCTGGAGCGGATATATCCTACTAATCATGTGGAGCACGGAAATTCTTGAAAAATACGTCAACGATATTCTTTTAAGACAACCTGAAACCAGTTTACTAAAAGAACTTGCGCTGTTGATAATCGATTTATAAGGACCGCACAAGTTATTTTGGAGCAAAGCATATATATGAAAGTGGAACATTATCATTGAGCTGATACCGCGAAATTTTACAAGAGCATTGTAACCTCTCGATGTGACAGAACTGGAGTTTTCAGGACTCATTTGGAACGAGTTATGACACTTACGTTGCAGATGCATTGCAAAATCCAGAAATACAGACGAAACATGGTGACCAAAAAGTACCCAATTTTGAAATACCTTCAACAGGGTTGTCAATCGGACAAAATAATTTTACAGAATTGTAATTATTAAAGCATTCACAAAATACGGAATCTGCTCCAAAGAGAGTTTTGCAATCGAAACTTTGTATATGTCATTGCGTTCAATTTTGTACAATTTCGACACGGTAAATTTCTTGACGCAGTTCGATGATATTTTCGAAGTTGAAAGGTTTCTACATCACTGGTTGAGTGTATTCCAAAGACAAAAGAAGACGTCAACGGATTTGATCAGTTCATAGCTAGCTACATGGACAATGTTACTAAGGTTTTGAATAAATGGCAAATTTGAAAATTTTCCTTGTCTCAAATATGACGCCTTGACGTTTTTTTGATGAAAGACAGTAGTGGTATACATATGCTAATTTTCTCTAATTAAAATATCATTAAATAAAATCTGATTGATAGCTTCCTGCGTCAAGTATGGTTTTATCTCTCTTCCAGTTTCCTTGAAAATAATGAACTTTTTGTTCCTTAATTGGAACCAATAATGTCAAATATTGAAAAATTAAAACCCCTTATCCACGATTGCGTTGCCATGAGGTTGAATTTTGATCATGTATATTATGCATTGCACAGCTTCAGTTTAGCTTACGGTAAACGTTAAAGAAATCTCTGTTCGATTGTTGAAAAAAGAAAAGAGGCTACGGGCCTTTTGTCTTCTGAACCTTTTTGCATTAACTGGTATCAACTGGGCGGTACGGTGAGTCGTCTTGTCTAACATTGATGTTCAACAGTTGATTGCTACCCCATAAACTCATTGATCCTCCACGAATGAGTTACTTGGTGATCTATGTGATCAGATTATATTGCAATATAAGGATACTATCGATCAATGGCAGTTCTTCTGAAACCTTTTCCTATTGGATCCATTTTGAAAAGCTGTAAACCTTAGCATATAACACAAGAGAAATTTCAAAAGAATATTTTATCGCGTGATAATATCGGTTGTATCAGGAGTTTCTTTTATTTTGGGTTTAGATTTGTCATTTAAGTTGAGGAAAATACATTTTTACAAAATATTGAAATATTTTGTCGTTACCTTTGAAGACCTTCAAGGCTCCAAGTTTAAGATATACTGGCCAAAGGGATCCAATGAAATTGAGCTGTTGGATCGAAGAGCTAGTCTTTATTTGCTTAAATTTTAATATTTAATTCACCTTTTAAACTATATACTATTGTCACTTATTTTAGATGTTAATACGGACACTCATATCAAAGAGAATTCTTTTTGCATATTGACATCAAGCAACTTAGATATGTTATCAACTAACCAATGCGTTCATTTGAAGTTTGAACCAAAGTTAAGGTTGTCAACAAAGTTTCACACGTCGGAATTAAAATACAAGTGCCGGATATTTCAAAAGAGTTCTCAGTTTCCACCAAGATGCCTCCTTATCTCCCAATCGGGCTTTGCAACATTGATGGGGAAATTTGCACCTAATCAGATCTTTTTCAAATATCTCAACTCCTCAGTTAAAATGATAGGAGAAAATCATATCAAACTAAACGACAAGCTTTATAAGAATCATGTGAAATTTGAGTTCTCAAGCTTTGAAAATCAGTACGAATTTTTGTCAGAAAATAATTCATTGGAATTCCTGTTGACAAGCACTCTTGATGAAATGGTTAGAGGTGATATTTGAATCAATTAGTTGACATCCTTAAGTCATATTAAATAAAGAGAGACTTCTAACAATCACCTTTTCTAGACTGAACTTTAAAATATTGTAATTTAATACTTTAAACAGGATTCAAGTAAGAAGGTTTAGTTGGCATGAAGGTTTAATCCAACTTATAGTGCAAAGGTACACTCTATGATACAAACTAGTGCCATTGAACAGTAAGTGAATGGGATCATTTAGTGGGATCCTTAAATGAACTAAACATTTTTTAGGTCAATATGAAGTAAATTTATTCTCTCACTTAAAAAGCTTATTCTGCAGTTAAATTCATTGATATTAAAATTTATATTAAATTCATGATTATTAAAAATATATAAAATATAAAACAATAATAGAAATAAGTAATATTAATAATAATAATAATAATAATAATAATAATAATAATAATAATAATAATAATAATAATAATAATATAAAATAAATATTTAATATAAATAAAATGAATTTAAATAAAAATATATAATAAAAAGTAATTAAGAATTAAGAAGAATTATACAAAATAATTAATTAATCAAATTAAAACAATTCAAAAGAACTTAAATAAATAAATAATAAAGGTAAATAATAAATACACATAATTTAAAATTTATCGACTACTATTATTCAGTAAGTAGTAAGAGGGTACCAAAATGTGTGCCATCGGTGATACATACTTATGTTAAGAGGTAATTTGACAAAGTTTCAACCTATGAGGAATGCTAAACATTTCAAAGAAATTGCAAGTGAAATTTGATAATTATTAATAGAACATAAACAATTAAGTTATTTATCGAGAAAATAATTATAAATTATTATTATTATTATTATTATTATTATTATTATTATTATTATTATTATTATTATTATTATTATTATTATTATTATTATTATTATTATTATTATTATTATTATTATTATTATTATTAACATTATAAGAATTATTATTATTATAAGAACATCTTTCGATTTTTACGCTTGACTTCTTTTCAATTGACATTGTATTTATTAAAAAATTGACTGAATAAGTAAAGATATCGTTGCTTTTTGATATATCATATATTTATTTGTGAATATCAAATACCATCGATATCTTTACTGATCCATAGTCAATCTAATATATAAAAATGAAAGTATATGTATTTGTATGTCCGGATATGTAAACTTCAAAATATGGGTAAAAGGTAGACAAATGTATTCAATTTTTCAAGTTGAAAACATAGAAGACCGAACGAACCTCTAAATTTATCCGAAAATATAACATGTAAATTCGCTTTTTAAGACGATTTCAGAACGTTAATCTTTTTCATTTTCTCTTTATTGTCTCGTTTTATTATTTCATTCTCTCGGTACGGTATATCTGGATGGGTATTGTACGGCTGAATAGGGTGAGGTTAGGTAGGATTTTGATTTTGTGATTCTTGTACAGAAATGAAGAAAATAAAGAAATTTTCTACTAATTATCTTTTTTTTTGTTAGTTTAACATCACTGCTCAGTTAGTTTTATAATAAATTCAATATTACTGTTATTATTATTATTATTATTATTATTATTATTATTATTATTATTATTATTATTATTATTATTATTATTATTATTATTATTATTATTATTATTATTATTATTATTATTATTATTATTATTATTATTATATTACTACTATTGTTATTATTGTTATTATTATTATTATATATATTATTAAGATGAACGCAAACAAAAGGTTGAGATAGATTTGAGAAAAGAATTGATATAAATAAATAATTGTTGTTCACAGGCGATCGAATCGTGTTACTGACAATTTGAAGTGGAACGTTATTTTCCTTGCCAGAAAAGCTGTCACCAAATTTTCCAAGCTAAATTTTCTTCATGAGATATTTCCCATTCAAATCTCGACGAGAAAAGAAATGCTTCAATGGTTTGTTAATTTTGTGAGGAGAAATATTCAGTTTGATTTGAGTTTGGCCTGTTTAATATTAATGAAAGAAGTAATATTTTATTTCTGTAACAAATTCCATTTCAAGGAAATACTGAGATCTGCATTGGAAATAAGGGAATATCAAAGCCTCTCCACTACGATATAGAAATACTCGGTTTCATTATCATAACCTATAAATGACGTTACTTTCTATTGTTATAAATTAGATTCATACTGTACAGCTCTCTGTATACCCCTTTCTTTGATCCATGACACTTTATATGTAATACGATTACATTTTCATTAAATATATCAAATTTATTTTATGGTTTATTCTTGTAATGTATAGTTATATATAGTTTTTTTCTTTTTAAACAAGTTTATGCGAAGCCTTGCCATTTCGTTCGGCATACGTCGCGCTAGAAAATTAAATAACGAAACTATATAGCGGTAATTTACCATAGTAAATTATCACTATACAAATATGGAAAAATTAAAAAAAATCAATTACAAATTAAAAGTTTGAAATAGGACTTAAACAATAAATTATATTTGTGCAACAGAAGACAAAAGATACAGAATCCAAAACTCCAAAAGATAATAAAAATAGAAAATATCTAGTCAGGAGACTTATCAAACATCAATTAAGTAGTTATTCACGGAATTATTATAAAAGCAAAAGAAAATTTACAATATTAATTGATATATCAACGCAATTTTAAAGATTAAATAAAAAGATCGCATAGAAGGAAAAGTTTCATTTAACGATTACAAGTTTTGTTTATAAAGATTATAATCAAAACATCGGTTTTCGATCCAAGGCAAATTCATCCAAAAATAAACCCGCTATTTGTGTTGGGTCTTAGCAGTAGATAGTCCTGCCAAGTACCGAAATTATATTTTGAAAAGTATTATTTATAATTTTGATAAATAAAATTTGTAATTTTATTTACCTGTCATTTTTTTACCTTTTATACACAACACGCACCCCGATTGTCCCGCCACATTTTTTTAACGGTTACTCTATTGGGTTCTTCAGATTTCTACACCCAATCACTAACCATATAAATATTACTATATAAATAAATAGGGATATATAAATACGACAATACTAACAAAATACCAATAACTAAAAATACATCCTGAACGTTACAATAATTCTCTTTTTAATAATTCTTGGCGCTATATTCGTTTTGATTCCACGTATGGCCAAGTTCCGATATTGGTTATCAGATATTGGTTAACCAAACCTGTGAAATGACAGAAATACCTTTAAATACAGAGTGATACGTAGGAAATACAAGAAATTTCCCAATGAAATTATTCTATATGCTGAAATCAAAGCCTGGACACGGTAATTATGATAGATGTAATTTGATTTAGATGTTTAAGGTTGCCTGATTTCGTAAAGAAACTTTGTTTCCTTTGTGTTAATTTGCGCGAGATATTAATTGTTGGGTAAAATTTTATGTTATACACAAATAAAAGTGATTTGTTGAGTAAAAATCAAAAACATGTAAAAACACCAAATGAACACGGTAAAAGAGAAAACATAACATCAAAATAAAGAAACATAAAGGTAAAGTAAATGAAATAAAATAGGCAAGAAGTATTGTACGAAATAAATATTGCTTAACCATATTAAGTGCTAAATTAAATTTCATAAAAAGTCAGGAAATGTGTCAATTAGTCGTCAAAAAAAAGTTAAAGATATAATTTATTTTAAAATTTGAAACAGGTGTAGAACGACCAAGTGAACATAATACATTCAGTATATATTAAAAAAAAGTTTTTTTCTCAGAAAGGTTTGTTGGGTTTTGGATTATTTCAAGTCGGTTCTCTCTGACTCCTGTATTCTTTAAATCAAAACAAATAACGACCCAACGTATATTGAAACAACAGGTTCACAATTTATTATCACGCTACAATTACCAATCAAAGTTTTATACGATTCTCCGCTCGGCGTTGATGCTTTGCAAACAAATAATATTCACCTTTTAGTCCTTTAGATTCTCTCGATTCACGTTTTCCTCGGTTTCTGTTTGGTTTGATTCCTTTTCACCGTTCCGTATTCTTAACTCTATTTCTTCTTTTCCCTACTTTCCCTAATTCGTCTACCAACTTTTCCTACAGTCTAATTCTTCGAACCCTAGCTGAGGCAAAATGCCGATTTTCTCTGATTTTCCCTTTGCTTATAAACTCCTCGAAATCAGGATGACAAATGGTTATTGCCGAGCCAATCTTTCGTTTGACATTTGCTCCTACGTATTTGCTTCGGCTGTCACCCATAATGGTCCAACGAATCCAGATAATTAATGGCCCTACCGGTCTTCCTACGCGCGCTATCTTCTCCTTACTTTTTTCCCATTAATCATTGTGTCAAGCTAATGGGCCCAAATCTTCCTTCTGCTTGCTTTTCTTCTTGTTTACCCAGCTCGGGTTTTCCATTAGCCAATTAATTAATTAATTAACGTTTTCTGTTTTCATACATTTGAATGTTTTTCGACCCTTCTTAACCATTTTCCGATAAATCCCTAATCATCATCTTGTTGACAATTAGCTAATCTATACCTGTCCCGTTTTTCCCATTCGATTTCGATGATTTTTCCATTTATTGATTTTTCTCGGATTTCCGGATTCTTGCCTTTCGTAATTGCTTTTGGAATTTTCTAATACTGTTTCCATCACACTTTCCTTTACTATTGATTCTGTGCGCGATCCCGCTTTTATTTGTCTTTTTTCTTCGCTTACTTTCTATTTGAACTATTATCCTGAATTTTATTTAAATTTTTAATTTTAATTTACAGACCTCAACAGGTTGTTAAAAAGTGGAAACAAAGGTCTATTCAATAGTATTCGGTTTTATCCGCATTCGAATCTAAAGGTCAAACAAATAGCTAGTAGGCAAATTCGAATTCATAAAGATAAAAGGAAAAAAGAAACTAGCAATAGAAAGATTTCATCCAAAATGTCATAAAGAATAGATTAGGAATTAAAATTATAATGTTGAGGATACCTAGATGATAAATAGCATAATAAATAAGTAAATTACCCGGGGGGAAGTTCGTCATGATAAACGGGACGATCTATAGGAACTCAGAAAAGAAAACGGAAGTAAAAAGAAATTAAAACAAAGGTCATTATTAATTTAGAAGTGCAAATGAAGGTGGAATCTCAAATTCCAGAAAAACAAAAAATGGGAAAAAGCCGTGTCTTGACAGCTTGTCAAAAATAGCGAAATTGTCAGGAGAAGGCGGCTTAACAAAAAAGGAAAATGAAAAAATATCTTGATATCTGTCAGAGATAAGGCTGATGTAGAGGAAAAGGAAAATGGAAAACAGAATATGTCGCAAGTGCCACAAATAAAATAGCTATCTAAAGGGAAACTGGCGGACACAAATAGAGACAATTTGGGAGATAATTTGAGAGACAAGTATAGAGAAGAATTTGGAAGACAAACTTGGGAGAAAATTATTGGAAAATTTAGACAACGTTGGACAAAACGTTATTGGAGAAACGATTTGGGAAAAAGAATTGTGGGGAAAATAATTGGGAAGAATAATTATTGGAGAAGATTTGAGAAAAGAATTAGTTGAAAATTAAACGAAAAGAAGTTACTTGAGTATTTGAATAAATTTGTGAAGAAGGTCAAAGAAAATAACCAGCCCAAAGTCCCAGTTGATAAACCAATCAGTAATTTGTGATCTTTTAATCCGGTGTTATACGCAAGTTCAATTCCTTACTGAGTGTTGTAATAAGCATTGTATACTCACCAAGCAGAGTGTTGAATTGATTGTGTCAGTGTAAAGTGAAAGTTTATTTGTGATTATCAATAAAGATTTCTGTTGTCAAGTGTTATTGTGGATCGTATAAAGACACGCTTGGAGTCAGAGTAACATTTAAATTTATTACCAACTCAATAACCCAACAATTTGTTCCTTTTAGCTAGGATTCTCACCATCTATTCTTCATTGAAAGGTCAAGCTAAATAATTTGTTGATATGCAGGTGATAAGTCTCTTGTTAATTATAACAATAAAATACGGATCAAAGAAGTCACGTAGACTGACTATTTGCTCAGTGCTTACAAAAGGTTTTATTCTATTATTAATTTAATAAATGACCTCTCCATATTATGGAAGGTTTGCATGCATATAGATAATTATAACAATAAAATACGGATCAAAGTTGAAACTCGCACGTTAACATCATCGAGTTTATTAAATAAAATATAATTGAGCTTTGAACGTAATTAAACTGGTGATGTTTTCGCTAATCAAAGTTTAAATAAATCATTTTTCGCATGATTTTTGGTCCCAGGGATTCAACATCAGGCTCACATTTACAAAATATTATACAACTACCATTTAATACTTATTTAATTATTATGCAATATGCTATACCCGAGGTTCCTAACTGGTCATCTGCGAGAATATTACAAGTACCCCATTAAACATTTCATTTTAAAATCAGATTTCTGTTTGATTTTGGGTTTCCGCAAACGGGATTTATAAAAAAAACATTTAATATCAAAGAGGAAACTCACACGTTAACATCAAGTTTATTGAATAAAATACAATTGACTTTTGAACGTAATTAAACTCATGTTCTGACTAATCAAAGATTACTGTCAAATAGATGCTGAGCCGCATTTCCAATTATTCCTTGCTAGATCACAGAAATGCTTTGCTAGGCCTAAAACTAATAAAAAGCCGTAACAATTATCCGCAACTGGCAATTTCCTCATTGGCTGTTATTGATGCGCAGTTCTCTCCTTTGCTGCTATATACTAACTGGTGTTGAACATAAGTGAAAGGTGCCGAGTGAAATGAAACAAAATTGCATTAATTGCATTCACATTATTGAATAATTCCCCATCAAATGGTGGATAATTCAAATATTTGACAAATTCTCCTCATCTGGCACAATTTTCACTGCTTTCAAATTTATCCTCAATTTTCACTTTTAATATTAAAATTTTTGTAAATGAAATAAATGAAAATTATCAAATAAATAAACCAATTTATTAATAAAAATAAAAATATTATTCAATCACGAGTCAAGGTCAACGGAGCATTTGATATGTATTTCATTGTTACGCATCAGATCTGGATTGGTTGATAAATCCGCCAGGCGTATAAATTGGGGAGATCCCATTCCTCCATTTATATCTGTTGGCTGCATAAATGCTTTGCTATTTGGATAATCTGCATATTTCTCAGTGTAACTGACATGAGCCAGTCCGGTGCGCTGATTTATCAATGCGAGTGTGACAGAATGCCTGAATGGCCATTGCAAAATGCTGTCAAACTCGCCCTTCATCAAACAAAAGAACGCAGATAAATGAGTGCCCTCGCCATCACCATTACCATTAGGATCCACACACAAACACATTTTATAACCATTTGCATGCGTGAGAAATGATTTGCTATAAATGCTGCGGTTGATTCCATTTTTTGCATCTGCCATTTTATCAGAGAATTTGTCGAGCTTCCATAAATATTCTTTACAATTTAGTTTATTGCTCATTTGCTCAGCTTGATCAGCACATTTCCTCTGCAATTCAGCAATTTCCTCCTGAATAATAATAACAATCCAAATATCAATCACATCAATATTGCAATTCATTCACAAACTTGATTCCTTTCCATATTTCCCCTCATCGCAACATTTTCACCATTCAGCTGGTCAATTGTGGCGGATTTCTCATCATATTTCCTATGCAAATCAGCACATTTCCTCTGCAAATCAGCAATTTCCTCCTGAATTCTCACCATTTATCCGCATCAAATGAAATATTGAATCTTACTCGCCTCCTCTCGCTATCCAATTTCAATTCATTCAATCCATCGCTCAAATTTCTATCTACAATCCTCAATGCAGGAATGTCCTCATTCAACAATTCAATTTCCATATTTTGATCAGCACATTTCCTATGCAAATCAGCAATTTCCTCCTGAATTCTCACCATTTATCCGCATCAAATGAAATATTGAATCTTACTCTCCTCCTCTCGCTATCCAATTTCAATTCTTTGTTATTGGCCTTCAATATCCCCACCTCATTATTGGAATTGGTAATGAAATCCATCAATAGATTTGTGTGCTTCAATATTTCAGATTGCAAATGATCCGCAACTTTATCCTGAGATATATTGCATTTGTCACAGCCTATATTCACATATGGACATGCAACTGATCGATATTTACACATCCGTGAATGATCTTCCATTTTTCTTAATTCATCAACATAATCACAGGAAATTTCTGAGCATTTCACTATTGTTTTTGATATCCTAATATTCATTGCATAATCCACAACAATATTTCCGCTCAAATTCAGCATTTCCATATTGCAGCACTCTGTGTTACCGGGACAAATTTTATTTTCTCTTTCTAGATATCCTGAAATACAAGAGAAACAAAACCTGCAGCCGCATGGAGCAATTCGAGAGTTGACCAATAATTTCTTACACAATAAGCATATCATTTCATGCGGAATTTCTGCTAAACTTTCATAATTATTAACATTAACATTTTCTAATTCCGAATCAGCCATTTATTATATAAATTTAAATTATGAAAAATTAAATTAATGAAACTTAAGATTTGTATTTTTATAAAAAATATATATTATGATAAACCAATAATTTTAAGGTCGAAATATAATAAATTATATTATTTAAACAAAGGTTCATATATTTCAAAAAGATAACATTTGTCTACAATAATGGTTTCGGCCGATCTATTAATTGATAATTCAACAGGCTAGTTTGTGTTCGCATCAAATAATTGTTTTTAATTGTCGATTGTTTTGTGTGACTTTGAATCTTTTTATTCGGTTGGAATATTTTTGCATAACTTTTTTATGATATATTTGTCTTTTGGAATTTGGAATCTTGATCGAACTTTCTAAAAATTTCTTTGTGTTGTTAGTTATTTTGAATTATTGAAATTTTTAAACAATCTCGTTGGAATATAATAATTCATTTTGTTATAAAAATACTATTTCGATATGGCCGATGATATGGAACAAATCAAGAATCATTATAACAGTTACTTCAATGACAACAATATTGATGAGTTTGAATATGAATACATATTACAGGGGAGTCGGCTTTGATAATCGTGCCAAACCTTTTGATATCATTAAAAATTATGTTTGATGTTTAAAGCAATTTTACTTCAAGCTTCAAAAATCTTTTTGTTTTATTTGATAAAATTTGGTAAAACAAGTAATTATTTCATAAAATAGTTTTGAGAATGAGTGTTCCTTTCAATAATTTCAAATCTTTAACAAATCACTATTATAGAGTACGCATTTGTCAAAATGAAGATGTTCAGAATTATTTCTGGCATTAGGGGTCTGAGCGATCGAGTGTCTAGATTATAAGAATTGGTCGGAAAATTTTTTTCTGGGTTTGGCACCATTCCTTTTGGAAAGATATGTGTTTCCGTGTCTGTTGTGTGTGACATTGGTCTTGTGTCGGTGCTGTGGAGTTTTTGGTACTCATCTGGTAAATATTTATTTGATGGAAATGTTTTTGGAATTTGGACATTTATCAATCCACAAATTTTCAATTTCATATATATAAATCCTTTGCAAGTTTTTAACATCTTCCAACGCTGTATGGATGCCCACTTGTATTTGTTTTCCAAGCATTTCAACAACTCTTATCAATTTGAAAAATTCTCCTTGTATCGATATTCCCTTCAATTGCAATTCTTGTACTGTTTCTAGATCTTCAAGTATTGCAACTCAGCATCCAAGTCACGTCCAACCGATATATTCCTCAAAACACTATTCCATATATATTGGTCACACTGACTTCTGCTGGTAATTTCTGTGATCCCATGAATTCTTGCATTGAAATGCCGTACTTTGCTTCTCGGTATCAGGTATATGTCCTTTATTATTTTTACATAGTAGTTCATTACTGCTATGGATAATGATACTGACTGCTTGCTCTCCTATGTACCATATCCTGCAATGCAGAGTCTGCATCAATGAATAGTATTCTGTTCTGTATTTTCTCTTTTCTGATAAATAATAATCTTCTTTTTATTATGTTTTCAGAGATTGGTAATAATGCTGGATCTGTCGGCGAATTTGAGTCACTTTATGGAATTTCTTGCGCCTCGTTTTAAAATCGTATTTCAAGCGTAATTAATGCGTCTTTGTTGACTGCTCTCAGTTTTCCAAGATTAACCTCTGTGCAAGCTTCCACTGTATCCTCTGATTTTCATCGATTAGTTCTATATTTTACCAAACGCATTGTGATTTATCCTGCATTTGCTACTTTCATATATTTTGTTGGTTTTAATCCCGATTTCCTATTTCGCCTGATGCAAATTTCAGGTTAGGGCGGGGGAAAACAATACATCACTGCTATATCATCATGATTACATGCAAAATAATTGTATCACACTAAATGAATGTTTCCAAATAGACAATCCAAGGTCATGATGTTCTGAATTGACATGTAGAATGCTTATTCAGTTTTTGAAAATACATCAGTAATGTGATAAGAAAAAGTATGGAAAATGATGTTTCGCAGGCGATGATTATTAATAAAATGACACATGCAGTTTCATTGTCATTAGATAAAGATGGTATTGTTTTGATTTTTTTGAATTTGTACATCAGAGATATGAGAAAATTTGGTATTCTTTATGGGTTGTTTTGTCAAATTTGTAGACAGATTATCATTGTTATCTAAATAGTCAGTGCCTGTTGAGTTACATACAACTCGAATAAATCTGGTTGCGACGAAAGTTATTTCCAATTGACTGGAAACAGTATGTAGGCAATATTTTATTTTTATTTTGCTTAGTAGCTGATATTGTTGTAATTTAAAATTTGAATTTTATTATAGTTTATAAAAATGTACTCCCTCTGTCCAAAAATGATAGTCCAGTTTGACTTTAAATCGTAATTTCTTTGCAACCACTCAAACTTAAAATGCAGTTTTGTTATTTTTTCAATCAATAAAATAAAATTATTTAATGTGTTTTTACTGTAAAAGGTTTTACAAAACCGTTCAATTTTTTATAATCTCTATTGACAATTTTTTTGGGAAAAGGCTAAAATGCAACTGGACTATCATTTTTGGACAGAGGGAGTATATTTAATCTTAATATTATTAGTAATAATGTTGAAACTATGAACAAATTTTTAATTGACTATAAAGGAAAATGAACTAATAATGAAACCAACAATGCTGATACAATTTGTATTACCGCTAGGGCGAAAACAAGCAACCAGAACATGGAAGAAGAGCTCCCAAATCGAGAAAATACGATTCATCATCTTTTCCCTTATGATTCACAAGTGTTGTTTTTGATGGTTTAGAAAATCCAATGTGTTTGCTTTGTACAAACGTTCTAGCTGCAGATAGTTTGAGACCCGGGAAATTAAAAAGGCACCTTGAAGCTATGCGCATTCTGAGTATGTAGGTAAGTACAAAGAATTGTTTCAAAGAAAATTAGATGAGTTTGAAAATAAAAGCAACCAATAAAAAATATTGTCTCTGTTGCATTAAATGAATTATTAGCGTCGTATCAAGCTGTATAAAGAATCGCAAAATGTAATAAATCACATACAATATGAGAAACTTTAGTTTTGTCAGCAGCTATTGATATAGTTAGGTTGTAAAAGTTATATTCGGTGAATCATACGCGAAATAATCATACTGCGATAATAACACTTGTTCATAATATAGTTGTCAGAAGAATCAATGATGTATCTGAAGATCTTTGTGATCAGTTAATTTGTCAACTGTGTGATTCGAAGTTTAGTATTCAAGTAGACGAGGCAACCGATGTAGTTAAAGACACTCACTTAATTATGTTCGATATGTTTCAGAAGCTAATATAATAAGAAGATATATTATTTTGCAAGCCTATTCCTGGAAAGACTACATCCATCGAAACAACTGGGCTCTGTACTGATGGGGCACATTCAATGTCAGGACATAAAGCATGTCTTCAAGCACTAGTTAAAAAGAAAACCCCTGCAGTTATATGAATGCACTGTATGTTTCATAGAGCAGCTCTTGTTTCTAAACATATAAGCAAAGAACCTAA
This sequence comes from Schmidtea polychroa, assembly GCA_959609185.1. Lineage (NCBI taxonomy): Eukaryota > Metazoa > Platyhelminthes > Tricladida > Dugesiidae > Schmidtea > Schmidtea polychroa. The sequence continues at coordinate 99,657 of CAUHTR010000003.1, read as the reverse complement.
TGATGTTTAATTATTAATTATTTAAAAAGTTTTTTTTGAAAATTAGGTTATTTGTAAAAATTTTGTGAAGATATAGAAGCTAATTATAGTTCACTTTTATACTATTGTGAAGTACGTTGGTTGTCTCGTGCCAATTTCTTTTAAAGAAAATAATAATGAAAATGCAAAGAGGTAAAATAAAAGCTTTTCTAAAAACATTAAAGTCATGGATGTCAAATTTACCAAAAATAAATTCGAATTATCATATTTTTTGTTTGTTTTACTGTCCTAATCTTAGTTTCTTTCTTATTTTATAAAATGAAAGTCTTTCCCAATAAGTGCACAAAGATTGTTACTTTAAGTCAGTGGTTCTCAATTAATATAAAGCGCGGAACACCATTCACATGATTTTTTTACGCGGAACACTGACAAAAAAATACTTGCTTAGAATGAGTGACCAATCAGAAATTACTATAAATCTGTCGTAAACGTAAATAATGCCTTCTTATAAGCAAAGAAAATACCACGCGCAACAATAACAAGCAATAAAAACACTTTTATATTTGTATGTTTATATATCTGTGTAACGGCTTTTTTATTGAATCATTTTATAAAAAAATTAATTGAGGTTTTAGATGATATGTATCTTAAATGCAAATTTAAAGATAAAATGTCATTTTTTTCACGGAACACGGGTTGAGAACCACTGCTTTAAGTAAACACATTGCCAAACATATTGTCGAAGAGTATTATATGAGTTTAGGAGCTGTAAATAAGATCTTAAAACAAAAGAAAGTCACTGGGACGATTGAGTTGAATAAAAAGGGGAAATGTGGAAGAAAGAGGAAGATATTTCCATATGTTATTTTTCAGTTGAATATTTTGAAAAATTCATTTCAAACCGGCACGTCAAATCTCCCCAGTCTTTATTTGGAAATATTTTATTACAAATTCGTCGTTTTCAATTTGTCAGCAATAATTTTCAAATTTGGTCAATGTTCGAAGTCCATTTACATTCATCTAAATAATTATTATCATAATTATTATATGATCAGTAATGCACTATTCATAGCTTATGTACGATTATACTATCTTACGGATAACAAATAGTTATGAAGTTCTTACATGTAGATAACCTTTTTAGGAAGGAATTGCTCATTAGGATGGTTTTGTTCATGTCGACTTTCATGTTTGCTTTATTGACAGTGTCGAATTATGGATTGATTGCGTTTCACGTCAATTTGCCACGGTCGAGGGCAACTATAAATCTAAAGCTTCTCATTTATTATTTAACTGAAGCTTTCTATTGCTTCAACATAATTCTCATTTTCTATAATCGAAAAGTTAATTTCAACTTTAGGAACTTGAGGATCAAATCTAGCACCGAGAGCCCGTTAATTCTGTATTTGATTTGCGTTCCTTTGATTGTGTTGATGATTTTGATGTGGATTCTTTTGGAAATATATGAAATACAGTTGTTGAAGTTGAACTCGGAACTCGCTAGCTATATAATATATTTCTTCCTCTTAGTTATTCAAGCAATTTCCATTATAGTTCTCATCATTGATACAAGCGGATGTACGGACACCGGAGAAAATTGGTTCATGAATTTCATGAATTCTTTAGCCATTTTGGTATCAATAGCCATCCAAATACAGCAGCTTATATACAATATGTCATTCAAATTAACTGATATTTTCTCTATCATTATCAATTTTCCCAGTGGCAATTATTCGATAGATAAATACGCCATTTTCCTATACGAGAACAAGGAAAGAATTATGTTTCATAAAGAAATAATAAACATGATGTTTCATTTAACAATACCTGCTTACATTGTGATGACGTTCATAAGGAATTGGAAACATATGCTAAACCTCTCTCCAAGAAATGTTCAAGACTCAAACTTAACCATCGATATGTCAAAGCCATTTCACTTTCCTTTGAGAATTATGATAGCTGCGTTTTTCGGAATCATTTATATCGGGATAAATGTCTATAAATATTACATATTGACGAGAATTTCGTCAGTTTTATTTTATTTGATCGTGTTCACTATTGACATCTTCCAGATTGCGATCATGCTCATGATAACTTCAGAAATAAAATTTTGGCCGAAATGTAACACGCCAAAATCTCTGAATTTCAATAATATTTTCATTTATATGGGAGTTTACGGAGCGATCATGAAAGAGGTAACGAACATAGTAGCTGAGGTGACATTGGGCATTAAAAAGCCAGAAATCCCTTATATCAAATTCCATACACATTTGAACGAGTTAATTTCATTCACTATTTTAGCCATAGAAAGCACTTTATTATCCCTATTACTAGAACGGATCCCATCGATATCAAGTGACAACCAATTTAACCTTTACATAGGGTCCCCTCTAATATTAATTATCACTCACCTATACAAAATTGTCTCTATCATTATCAAGTTTACAAACGTTTGTCCGAAGGGAAATTTTGATATGAGGTTATTTATGTCAGGGATGATTTGTATCTACGGGCCGCTAGAAATTCTATATCATTGGTACGCATGGATATTCTACAGCTGGATTATGATATCGTCTTATAGAGAACGATTTAATCCAAGATTACGACTTTTGCGGCCAAACAATTAAATAAATAATTACTCTTTTCCTCTTTATTAAAGACCCTAGATTGATATTTAAAATCTGCAATTTAATATTCTATTTGAATTCAAGAAATGTTGTTTTTCATTTTACTCACTATAATAAATTATTTTGTAATAATATCTTTCCAGAACCTTAATTAAAATCCCAATCCAATTAAAATCCCTCCAATTTATGTTAAATTCTCTTTTCAGATTTGAAAATAATATTTTGTGTTATAAATAATATAAAATATTTAAATTGAAGATTCGTTGGTAAATAATTAAATAATTAAATAATTAAATAATAATAATAATAAATAAACATTTTAAAATATAAATTAAATGAAAAAAATTATTTAAAAAGATTAATGAGTCCCAAGATTTATAATGTATTATTTATAATAATATATAATTTATAATAATTTATGATATATAATTAATATATCATTTATAATATAATTTATTTATTTAATTTATTGATAAATAATTTACAATAATTTTTAATAAATATAATAAATGAATGGAAATTTATTTAATTTCAACCCAAAGTATTTTCATGGAAAGATTCCCCATTGTAAATCATGAAAGAATCCTTAAAAGACCAAACAAACAAAGGACTTCGAAAAATACTTTCCAAGCGTACTATGACATATTTATTAGGATATTTATTTATTATACAAATTTCACTGTTTATTTTTTATTTTTTTATCATTTACATTTAGTACTCTAATTGTTATATTCAATAAAACTTAAAAACATCCGAATTATTTTTTCCTATTCATGATAAGAGCTAGTAAGGTTGAAATCGACAGATCTCAATGATACAAATGCGATAGTCCCCGGAAATTTCCTATTAGATTCAGGGGGGATTTAGAAAAAAATTTAGGATACCAATATTAAAACGGTGGTTGAGGATAAAGGTTTTTCTAAGAATCATTGGAACACAGAAAGTGGAAATGCAGAAATATTTCTCAACTAATTGATTGTGAAACAAATTTTAATAAAAAGTTAATAACCCAATAAGGCACTTTAAAGTAAAATTCCATTTCGTGCGTTACAATATAACCTAATAATAAAACCTTGCGCTATTATATTTTGAAAGGCTTCGATCCCACATTTAAAGGAAATCAAAGATTTTAAATATAAATTCTATCGAAACTTTATTATATTCAAAATAAATGCATTTCTAATTTTTTCAGACATCCTGCTAAATTGATGATTGTCATATAACAATGTTAATAATATTATCAATTTTATTAATATTTTAGATCACTTTATTGTTTTGGTTGTAAAACGGATGAATAAGAATCGGATTATTACAATAAACTTTACAATTAAATGTTATCAATAATTTAGAAATAAATAAACAAAAGTAATAAATAATTACAATAATAATAATAATAATAATAATAATAATAATAATAATAATAATAATAATAATAATAATAATAATAATAATAATAATAATAATAATAATAATAATAATAATAATAATAATAATAATAATAATAATAATAATAATAATAATAATAATAATAATAATAATAATAATAATAATAATAATAATAATAATAATAATAATAATAATAATAATAATAATAATAATAATAATAATAATAATATAATAATAATAATAGTTAAGTGATGATTTCTTGGTAGCAGCATTTATTATTTAAAACAATAAAGTGATAATTTAAGCCTTTTGCTGCAAATAATGCATTTAATGAAAAATTTATCGACTATAAGATAGTCCTTGTCAATCTCCCGGAATTTAGCAATCTCCTTCCTGAACATACATTTCTATCTTTCTTTTATTTCCTTTTTCTTACTTCTTATTGGTTACAAATATAATATAATATAATGATATACTTTCGTTTTCTGAATTTTTAAAAATTTTATTTAAAATTAAAAAATCAACAATTTAAAATACAACAATTGACAACATCCACTTACTTCAGTTTCTCAACAAAGATCAAAACATCAAGAGAAATAAAAACATCAAAGAGTATATTTTAACAAATTTAATTAGAAGCATGTACGGTGAAACTCATCGGGAACAAAAAAATCAAGAAAACATTTGGAAAAAATATTTGAATAACCACCCAAAAGAATTGATCTACGAGGCACAAAGACAATCTTTCATGACAGCAAAAGCACATTATTCCCTGCGATTTGACAAAAGAATCAAAAACCTTTTGAGATAAAAGGAGCTCAAAGCAGGCCTTGGTACGAACAATGAAACACTAGACGGAAACGAAAGCATTACAGTGAATAGAGAAAACAAAGAATTGGTAACCGACCTCCCTCACAAATTGTCTATCCGAATGTGAAAAAGGATTACTTTCACTAGGACCAAAGTTCAGTATAAACAGAGAAATAGATGAAGCAGCCATCCTCAATTTCAAAACAGATCTTTGTCGCACTGCGTACCAGATCAAATGGAACAATACAATACCTCATGAAAATGAAAATAGCGAATAAAAGCTTCCATTATACATAAACACAGATAAACTCTATCAACCAAATCCTGATGCAGAATTAGATTCAACACTTTCAAAGGTTTGCCACAAAATTATGGAGATAGTTGAGAAGGAAAAAAGAAAACCATATCTCTCAAACCTAACGAAAGATGAACAAGCAATATTAAAATCCCTTAAAAAGAAACCATAATTTTACTTACCAAGTGACAAGGGGGGAGAATTTTGCATTATATAGAAAAATCGTTACTGTCAAACTGGGTACGAACACCTCAGCAACATTGAAACATAACAAAGAGTCAGCCACATGTCACCAAACACCGTCGAAATGAAGATCAACAAAGTATGGAAATGAAGCTCAACAGCAAGAGCTTCATCACAAAAATTTCTGATCTTCCCAATTTTTACTACCTAATTAAAACCCACAAAGAGGGTCCTGTTATCAAAATTAGACTTATAGTGTCCAACACAAATGGACCAACAGCTAAAACCAGTGAGCTCCTTGCAAAGATCTTGAAATCATTATTGGACACAATACCACACCATGTTCAAAGCAGCGACTGCCTCATGACAAGATTAAATAATAACATAACTTATAAAGAATTCAAATACCCATTCAGTCTTGATGTCGTATCACTATAGACATCTGTCGAACCAATAGATGCTATTCAATGTTTAGAAAAGAAATTATGAGAAAGCCACTTGTCAATAAAGGAAATGAATACCGAGAATATCACCAAACTTCTTACTGTTATCCTCGAGAACACCTATTTTACCTTTGAGCAAAATATCTAAAAACAATTCAAAGGTCTGCCTATGGGTTCTAGCATATCAGGATTGCTAGCAATCATCTTTATGAATAACCTCGAACAACAGACACTGAATACCAGTTATTTAAGAAACAATACGTCGGAAAACCATTTGGTAGGATTAGCTCTACTGGCAAGTTGCAACCCATCGGAACATACATATTAGTGATGATGAGGTATTGGACAAATATACTCCTAATGCAATGGTAAAAGTCGAAGAAATAATATAATTTTATAAACTTCTTACGATATACAGGTTTTGTACTCCAATCTCCGGGTTTTGAAACAATTTCCCCGGTTTTACGGTTTTAGGGATTTTGCATGGGTTTTGAGGTTCAGAACTACAATGCCACAGCGACCCTGTAAGGCTTAGCGCCTTTTCGTGGCTCGAAGAAACAGAGAGAAGCTCAGAGAATATGCGATCAGTGATCGGATAACAAAATGTAATAATTGAAAAAAAAGGTTTAATTCTCGTACCGGAAAAGGTGATAGCCCTTTGGTTTATCTAACTTATTGAGTAATATTTAAATTGAGCGAAAGGTGCAAATAGTGACAAAAAGTTATTCTGCGTTGGGTTTCGACTTATTTGTTTAAATAAGAACACGAGGAGTCAGAGAGAGAACCAACTTTATAAGTAAAACCCAACAAAATAATCATTTTTAGTATTTGATGTTTTTATAGATTCTCACCTTGTTGTTGTGCATCTCTCGTCAAACACCAACACTAATAATTGTCGTCCCAATCATTTTTGTGTTATATTAATAACGAGAGGCTAGACGTACCCAACTGAAATTTTGGAAATTTGGAAAATTTGATCAAAATCCTTAAAATTGAATATAAATTTAATTAATAATTATAATAATAATAAGATAATAATAATAATAATAATAATAATAATAATAATAATAATAATAATAATAATAATAATAATAATAATAATAATAATAATAATAATAATAATAATAATAATAATAATAATAATAATAATAATAATACAATAAAATGATAATTTAAGCCTTTTGCTGCAAAAAATGTATTTAATGAAAATATGTTCGACTATAAGATAGTCCTTATCAAGGCCTATCTTATAGTCGAAAATTCTTTCATTAAATACATTATTTGCAGCAAAAGGCTTAAATTATCATTTTATTGTTTTAATTAATAAATGCTGATACCAAGAAATCATCATTTATACTAATAATAATAATAATAATAATAATAATAATAATAATAATAATAATAATAATAATAATAATAATAATAATAATAATAATAATAATAATAATAATAATAATAATAATAATAATAATAATAATAATAATAATAATAATAATAATAATAATAATAATAGTAATAATAATAATAATAATATAAATAATAATAATTGGTAACATTCAGTTACAAAGTTACATGCTATTAAGTGATTGTAATCAAATCCTGTTATTGTTGTATTTTCAAATGCATTTTATTATTCATGATTTTATATTTGCTTTGTTTATTTTTAAAATATTTTTAAACTTTGTTATTTAATCATCTATTCATTGTCACAGGATATGAAATTTGAAAAATATGTTATTGAAATTATTATTATATGGAGCCGCCTCGATTTGGCTCGCCTGACCGGTTGTTAAAATTTTTGAAACTCGGCGTGCCGCTTGTCAAATTACCCTAAAACCAAAAAATTAAGCCATTTTAATACACCTAACTGCGAAATATAACATTATCTATAATCTTAAAAAAATCAATAAATATATATTATAGGAACACACAAACTTACCTGTGTGTAAAAATTTAATGCTGCGAAATTTAACATATTTATTATAGGAATCTAAAAAGTGAGAGAAAATAATTAAGCATACAAGCACAGCACATATAATGAAAAATACATACAAAATTAAGTAAAGTGTTTTTTATGCGAAATTAACATTGATTAACATATAATTAACATATCAATATTTTCAAATTATTTAAAAAGTTATGTACAAAAAAACTTTTGAATCAGATTCTGACTTCTCCACCTTGAGCTTTAGGGAAAAAGAAGTAAATACATCGTAAGATTTAATTATAAAATAATTTAGAATATAAAATTTCTTTAGATTTACAGATACTGAAGAAGATCCTTCGACATCTTTGAATTTGCAGGAAAAAATTCGCAAATCGTAAATTTTAATAAATTATTTTAACAAATTAATATTTTCATAGAATTACAGAAATAGACAAAATTCGAAAGAAGATTACAAAAACTTAAAAAATATTTTATCCATTCTTTACTAAATGTCTTTAAAAAATAAATGTTTGGTGATTACTTTACTTATTTATAATTATAAAAATATCTAACTTACATTTTTACGAAATAAATCCAAATAAATTCAAATAAAATACCATAAAATTCCTAAAAAACACCTGAAATTTAATTATCAATGTTATATATTATCAATATTATAAATGCTGACTAACATTAATATTTAAGAACTTGAATAATGATCTCATAATTATATAAAATCAAAATTCAAGTCCTAAAAATTACTTAAATTCAAAAACTTACCTTAAAACGATTTTTGAAAAATTGAAAAAATGAAATTAAGTTAACATTGTCATATAATTGGTGACTCACCTCAGGTGGTATGCACACCAACGTATATTATAGACAATGTTAACTTTCGCAGTTAGGTGTAGTACGTTTATGCAAAATACACACATCGCGCCGATGGGCCACACACTCGCAAATATATCATGTGTGTACGTAAAATACGAAGTAATTGGCTATTGTTTGTGAGTGAGTCAAAAACGTCAAAAAAATCGATATATTTACTGATTCATAGTCTTTAAGCTCTTTATTAAATACAATGGAAAAGAAATTATTATCCCAAAATGTATTTTAATTGGAATGAAATAAAATAAACATAAATAAATAGATCTATAATTATATTTTTGAACAAAAACGAGATGGCTATAAGTTTATTTGTTCAATGCCGAAATAAAAGCCCTCGAAACTATACACAATAACACTAATTAAAACTAAGTGTCTTTATAAAGATTAATATAGAAGGGCAGGACTTGTAATAAATGTAAATAATATAAGATTGGTTCACTTTTGAATTATATTCAAAATCTGACCGTTTTATTGCTGTGTTCATTTAATAATTCTCAGTTTATCAAATTTCAAATACACTGCACTCCTTTTTTACTCAAATATCCTAAGTAAAACATTGTGTAAAAATAAAATAATAAAATAAATAATAAAATGTGGGATACATTCTATCCCATACGAGACTATATTTAGATCGATAAATGGGGTTAAAAAATTATAAAAAAAAGTTTTTATCATTTTTTACCCCATTTATCGAACTAAATATTTCTTAATTTTTCGGCACAGCCTTTTCCAGTGATTTTAGTCATTATCTATTAACTTTTGAAAATATGGGGAAAAAATAAATTTATTTTGTATTTTATATTTATATTATTGATCAATTTAATTTTAATTTTTAATTTTAAATGATATTAAGTTTTAAAATATTTTTTGATTTAAATTTTACAAGTTTTTTAAATAAATGTCTCTGAAATTTAATCTAGTTGAATGTTGAGAGGAATTATGTTTTAGATAAAAAAAGATTTCTGGGGCTAAATTTTGTAATGTATTTTTGAACACATCTGGCAATATTTGGCATTTTGTTTCATCTAAGAGTGGAGCTGACTTGTTTCCAGTGCTCGTGATAATTACTGGTTTTGTTTTTGGTGTGTTCATTGAGAAGTTGTCTTATCCAGTGAGAGGAATGGGCCCATAAAGATTTAAGATATCAAGAGATCCCCAGATGTATTGTTTGTCCGATACACAAAAATCCTGTTTGTCTATATTGAACATCTGTTCTGGCCAGTACTCGCTAAAATTTTCTGGAACATGTTATTCAGGCTGATCTGCAGAGGTAGCTTCTTCATATAAAACGACACTTTCAGATTATACCCGCGTTGGTATTGTCGTGTGATTTATAATGCATATTTGACAAAAAAACATTTGAAAAAATGCCGTGGAGAGAAGCCGAGGAAGTCGAAGTGATGAAAGCTTACTGTATTGTTTCCTGTCATGGCTTTGGATTTAATTTATTTTAAAAATGATTTACAGTTGATATATAAGTTTTACTAAAATAGATAAACAAATAGAATTATTAGAAGAATTTGTTGATTTTTACCAAATGATATAATCTCTTATAACCAGATGAAAATGATTCAAAAATAGCAGAATTTAGGAATGAACATAATTTAGTAGACGTCAAATTTGTTCAATTTATAGCATTAAATGATGATGATAATACCAACAAAAAGAGATTTCCAATAACTTTCCATGATTCTCCTTGTTAAAATTTGAACGAGTCATTTTGAATTCAAGCCAAACAATATATATTATTTAAACAACATTACAAATTGTTAGAGAAATACTGTTTTCATATTTTTAGCAATTTATCATAATTTATTAGTTTATCCAATATTAAAATCATACATTGATAATTATAAATATACAAATTAAATATAATTAATAAAAAAAAGTTGACAGCATACTTACTTTTCATTTTTGTCAGTTTTTCTTTACTTCATTCACCATAAATCATAAACAGTTGCAATAAAGTTCACGCTTTATGGGGCGTCATTTTATTTATTTTATATTTGTAAAGAAGAAAGAATAATGACAAAGCATTGTATGATAATCAAAAATGTATGTTTCGTCCATGATTTGCAATAACTTGATGGAGTCTTTTGGGATTGATTTGACTAAGCTTTGAAAAGTTCTAGTGGTAAATTGTACCAGATCTCTCTGAGTTTCATCCACATCTCATCGACATTTTTGAACTGTTGCTTCTGGAGCTGTCGGTCACAATAATCCCATAGATTTTCTATGGGATTTAAATCTGGTGATTGAGGTGACCAGTTTCGAAGTTCCTGGATGTTATGTGTTTCAAACCATTTCTTCACCAACGCAGAGCGATGACAAGGAGCATTGTCATCTTGATAAATATCATTTTAATTTCAATATTGTGAAATTTTGCAAAATCTTTCATTAGCTTTGATTCAAATGATTTACCTCTGTCACAGTTTATTATCCTTGGTGCTCCAAACTTCATTATCCACTCTTCTTTCAGTAATCTTACCACTGTTTTTTCATCTTGTGATTTCACTGCATGTAAAGAAATAAACTTACTATCATGATCTATAATATCAAGAATATATCTTTCTCCTTTCATTGCAAGTTGTAATGGACCACAAAAATTTACATAGATTGTTTCAAATAATTTAGAATCACTTTTGCAAATTATTTCTTCTTTTTTGTTTTAGTTGTATCAACCTTTCTTTTCTGACAGTTTTTACAGGATTGTACAACATTACGAATAGATTGCTCCAAATCTTTCATATCAAAATTGTTTGATACATACATTTTTACTTTATTGGCACCCGCGTGACAGAGCCTTTTATGATATTCTTAAAATGACCAGTAAAATAAAATATAGATAGTAATTTCTTTCTTGTTATACAATAACCCAACTCGTGTTTATTAATAGCTCGGGATCCATATGCGATTACTCTTTCTTTACTTACATCTTTTTGAGACGGAACAGTACCAATGCGGTCAAAACTTGCATATGTATCCAAAATGAATGGCTTAGAAAAATCTGGGAACTTTAATACAGGTGTAGACGTCAATTTCAGTTTAAAATTTTGAAATGAAGTTTCACACTCATCAGTCCACCGAAGCTTCCTTTGTTTACTTCCACATAACGTTTCTAATACTTTGGAATCTTTGGTGTAATTTTCTATAAATCTGCGATAGTAATTTGCCAAGCCTAAAAATCCTCTCAAACTTTTTACGCATTTAGGTCTTTCAAAATTTTTAATAGTTTCAATTTTGCTTTCATCCGTACGTATTCCATCTTCACCAATGATATGACCCAAAGATTTTACTTCTTTCCTTTTGAATTGACATTTTGCTGGACTTATTTTAAGATTTGCTAATTTAATCTTTTGAAAAACCTTTTAAATGGTACTATAATGTTCATTCAATGTATTTGAAAATATAAGGATATCATCCAGATATACAATTGTTTCATTCCAATTTAATTCTCCAAGAACCAAATTCATAAGTCTTTGAAATGTTGCTGGTGTGGCTGCTATTCCAAATGGCATTCTGTTAAAGTAATATTGCTTGCTTTTTGTCGAAAATGCTGTTTCCAATTTTGATGCATAGTCCTTATCAAGGCCTATCTTATAGTCGAAAATTCTTTCATTAAATACATTATTTGCAGCAAAAGGCTTAAATTATCATTTTATTGTTTTAATTAATAAATGCTGATACCAAGAAATCATCATTTATACTAATAATAATAATAATAATAATAATAATAATAATAATAATAATAATAATAATAATAATAATAATAATAATAATAATAATAATAATAATAATAATAATAATAATAATAATAATAATAATAATAATAATAATAATAATAATAATAATAATAATAATAATAATAATAATAGTAATAATAATAATAATAATATAAATAATAATAATTGGTAACATTCAGTTACAAAGTTACATGCTATTAAGTGATTGTAATCAAATCCTGTTATTGTTGTATTTTCAAATGCATTTTATTATTCATGATTTTATATTTGCTTTGTTTATTTTTAAAATATTTTTAAACTTTGTTATTTAATCATCTATTCATTGTCACAGGATATGAAATTTGAAAAATATGTTATTGAAATTATTATTATATGGAGCCGCCTCGATTTGGCTCGCCTGACCGGTTGTTAAAATTTTTGAAACTCGGCGTGCCGCTTGTCAAATTACCCTAAAACCAAAAAATTAAGCCATTTTAATACACCTAACTGCGAAATATAACATTATCTATAATCTTAAAAAAAATCAATAAATATATATTATAGGAACACACAAACTTACCTGTGTGTAAAAATTTAATGCTGCGAAATTTAACATATTTATTATAGGAATCTAAAAAGTGAGAGAAAATAATTAAGCATACAAGCACAGCACATATAATGAAAAATACATACAAAATTAAGTAAAGTGTTTTTTATGCGAAATTAACATTGATTAACATATAATTAACATATCAATATTTTCAAATTATTTAAAAAGTTATGTACAAAAAAACTTTTGAATCAGATTCTGACTTCTCCACCTTGAGCTTTAGGGAAAAAGAAGTAAATACATCGTAAGATTTAATTATAAAATAATTTAGAATATAAAATTTCTTTAGATTTACAGATATTGAAGAAGATCCTTCGACATCTTTGAATTTGCAGGAAAAAATTCGCAAATCGTAAATTTTAATAAATTATTTTAACAAATTAATATTTTCATAGAATTACAGAAATAGACAAAATTCGAAAGAAGATTACAAAAACTTAAAAAATATTTTATCCATTCTTTACTAAATGTCTTTAAAAAATAAATGTTTGGTGATTACTTTACTTATTTATAATTATAAAAATATCTAACTTACATTTTTACGAAATAAATCCAAATAAATTCAAATAAAATACCATAAAATTCCTAAAAAACACCTGAAATTTAATTATCAATGTTATATATTATCAATATTATAAATGCTGACTAACATTAATATTTAAGAACTTGAATAATGATCTCATAATTATATAAAATCAAAATTCAAGTCCTAAAAATTACTTAAATTCAAAAACTTACCTTAAAACGATTTTTGAAAAATTGAAAAAATGAAATTAAGTTAACATTGTCATATAATTGGTGACTCACCTCAGGTGGTATGCACACCAACGTATATTATAGACAATGTTAACTTTCGCAGTTAGGTGTAGTACGTTTATGCAAAATACACACATCGCGCCGATGGGCCACACACTCGCAAATATATCATGTGTGTACGTAAAATACGAAGTAATTGGCTATTGTTTGTGAGTGAGTCAAAAACGTCAAAAAAATCGATATATTTACTGATTCATAGTCTTTAAGCTCTTTATTAAATACAATGGAAAAGAAATTATTATCCCAAAATGTATTTTAATTGGAATGAAATAAAATAAACATAAATAAATAGATCTATAATTATATTTTTGAACAAAAACGAGATGGCTATAAGTTTATTTGTTCAATGCCGAAATAAAAGCCCTCGAAACTATACACAATAACACTAATTAAAACTAAGTGTCTTTATAAAGATTAATATAGAAGGGCAGGACTTGTAATAAATGTAAATAATATAAGATTGGTTCACTTTTGAATTATATTCAAAATCTGACCGTTTTATTGCTGTGTTCATTTAATAATTCTCAGTTTATCAAATTTCAAATACACTGCACTCCTTTTTTACTCAAATATCCTAAGTAAAACATTGTGTAAAAATAAAATAATAAAATAAATAATAAAATGTGGGATACATTCTATCCCATACGAGACTATATTTAGATCGATAAATGGGGTTAAAAAATTATAAAAAAAAGTTTTTATCATTTTTTACCCCATTTATCGAACTAAATATTTCTTAATTTTTCGGCACAGCCTTTTCCAGTGATTTTAGTCATTATCTATTAACTTTTGAAAATATGGGGAAAAAATAAATTTATTTTGTATTTTATATTTATATTATTGATCAATTTAATTTTAATTTTTAATTTTAAATGATATTAAGTTTTAAAATATTTTTTGATTTAAATTTTACAAGTTTTTTAAATAAATGTCTCTGAAATTTAATCTAGTTGAATGTTGAGAGGAATTATGTTTTAGATAAAAAAAGATTTCTGGGGCTAAATTTTGTAATGTATTTTTGAACACATCTGGCAATATTTGGCATTTTGTTTCATCTAAGAGTGGAGCTGACTTGTTTCCAGTGCTCGTGATAATTACTGGTTTTGTTTTTGGTGTGTTCATTGAGAAGTTGTCTTATCCAGTGAGAGGAATGGGCCCATAAAGATTTAAGATATCAAGAGATCCCCAGATGTATTGTTTGTCCGATACACAAAAATCCTGTTTGTCTATATTGAACATCTGTTCTGGCCAGTACTCGCTAAAATTTTCTGGAACATGTTATTCAGGCTGATCTGCAGAGGTAGCTTCTTCATATAAAACGACACTTTCAGATTATACCCGCGTTGGTATTGTCGTGTGATTTATAATGCATATTTGACAA
Source organism: Schmidtea polychroa (assembly GCA_959609185.1). Lineage (NCBI taxonomy): Eukaryota > Metazoa > Platyhelminthes > Tricladida > Dugesiidae > Schmidtea > Schmidtea polychroa. Next base: position 84,590 of record CAUHTR010000003.1, on the reverse strand, counting down.
AAAAACATTTGAAAAAATGCCGTGGAGAGAAGCCGAGGAAGTCGAAGTGATGAAAGCTTACTGTATTGTTTCCTGTCATGGCTTTGGATTTAATTTATTTTAAAAATGATTTACAGTTGATATATAAGTTTTACTAAAATAGATAAACAAATAGAATTATTAGAAGAATTTGTTGATTTTTACCAAATGATATAATCTCTTATAACCAGATGAAAATGATTCAAAAATAGCAGAATTTAGGAATGAACATAATTTAGTAGACGTCAAATTTGTTCAATTTATAGCATTAAATGATGATGATAATACCAACAAAAAGAGATTTCCAATAACTTTCCATGATTCTCCTTGTTAAAATTTGAACGAGTCATTTTGAATTCAAGCCAAACAATATATATTATTTAAACAACATTACAAATTGTTAGAGAAATAAGTAGTATGATTGGGGCTCCCCAGACCAGGTCACCGCCCGGCCACATATACCCCCCCCCTCCCCCCCCCGGGAAAATTTTTTTTTTAATAAAAGGTCAAGGTCATTTTTTTTTAATTTAATTTTTTGTTTAAATTAATTGGCCGGGCGGTGACCTACTTTTTTTCTTCCCAAAAATTAATGTTCCCACCAACGGATTTTATTGGACGATACCTCATCTTAAAGCTCAGTCCAAGACCTTTCGAATGAGCTATAGGTATCTGATATATCTTTAATAGTTTTAATGTTATTAACAATTGATGACCATCATCTTTTCAACGTTAAATTATTATTATTTTTCAAAATATTATTAATTGGCCCAGCGGTGACCTACTTTTTTTCATCCCAAAAATTAATGTTCCCACCAACGGATTTTATTGGACGATACCTCATCTTAAAGCATAGTCCAAGACCTTTCAAATGAGCTATTGAAGGTATCATCATCATTAATATTAACAAAGAGAATGACTCACTCAACGATGCCTAATATTTTTAGAACGATGCCTAATATTTTTAGAACGATGCCTAATATTTTTAGAACGATGCCTAATATTTTTAGAACGATGCCTAATATTTTTAGAATGATTACGTCATATTTTTAGAATGGTACCTATTATTTTTAGAATGATGCCTAATATTTTTAGAATGATTACGTCATATTTTTAGAATGATGCCTAATATTTTTAGAATGATGCCTAATATTTTTAGAATGATTACGTCATAATTTTAGAATGATGCCTATTATTTTTAGAACGATGCCTAATATTTTTAGAACGATGCCTAATATTTTTAGAATGATGCCTAATATTTTTAGAATGATTACGTCATAATTTTAGAATGATGCCTAATATTTTTAGAATGATGCCTAATATTTTTAGAATGATTACGTCATAATTTTAGAATGATGCCTAATATTTTTAGAACGATGTCTAATATTTTTAGAACGATTACGTCATATTTTTAGAACGATGCCTAATATTTTTAGAATGGTGCCTAATATTTTTAGAATGATTACGTCATAATTTTAGAACGATGCCTCATATTTTTAGAACTATTACATAATCGATGCCTCATTATTTTTAGAACGATGACTCATTCGATGACTCATCATTTTAGAACGATGACTCACCCGATGACTCATCATATTTTAAGAACGATGACTCATGCGATGACTCATATTTTTTTAAAATAAAAGGTCAAGGTCAAGGTCAAATTTTTAATAAAAGGTCAAGGTCAAGGTCATTTCTTTTTTAATTAATTGATCCAGAGGGCTCATACTTTTTTTTTTTCATCCCAAAAATTAATGTTCCCACCAACAGATTTTATTGATCTATAGCTCATCTTAAAGCCCAGTGTAAAACCTTTCTAAGGAGATATAGAGATATTTATAATCATTATTAAATCTAAAAATATTAATAAAAATGGATACTGCTCACACTCAACATGTCTCAAAGGGTATATTATAATTATTATTAAAATTATTATTAAATTCCGACCAACTTAAATCAATGAAGGGGTAGGACAAAAATATATTACGTTGCAGTATTTCAAAATTTAAATATCTTTTAAAAAGTTATTTTGACACTAAAGTTGACTTATTTAACAAAGACATAATTATAGCACATGCTTTGCATAAATATTATTATTTTTTAAATTTTCAATATTTTCTTTTAAAATAATAACACCTGCGCGAAAGATGTTATTATTATTAATATTATTATTATTATTATTATTATTATTATTATTATTGCAAATATTAGTCAAAAACCTAAAATATTATTTACACACACACAACCCATTAACAATTATTATTATCAATATTAGTGAAAAACCTTAAATATTATTTACACACACACACAACTCATTAACCATTATTATTATTATTATTATTATTATTATTATTATTATTATTATTATTATTATTATTATTATTATTATTATTTATTATTACGCGCGTGGGGAATATTATTATATATACTCCTAGTCTATCCGACAAAATATTCTGTCCCCCTATGGGTAATGGTCACAAGGGTAATGGTCAAAAGTGTACTACTCACATTCAACAGGTCTCAAAGGGTATAATATAATTATTATTAAATTCTGACCAACTTAAATCAATGAAGGGGTAGAAAAAAAAATATATTACGTTGCGGTATTTTAAATTTTAAAATATTTTAAAAACTTATTTTGACACTAAAGTTTACTTAATTAACAAAGACATAATTATTGCACATGCTTTGCATAAATATTATTATTTTTTAAATTTTCAATATTTTCTTTTAAAGTATTAACACGCGCGGGAGTTATTATTATTATTATTATTATTATTATTATTATTGTTAATGAAAAATCTAAAATATGGTTTACACACACACACACACAACCCATTAAACTTTATTATTATTATTATTATTATTATTATTATTATTATTATTATTATTATTATTATTATTATTATTGTTAATGAAAAATCTAAAATATGGTTTACACACACACACACAACCCATTAAACTTTATTATTATTATTATTATTATTATAATTAGTCAAAAACATAAAATATTATTTACACACTAAGTTATGGGGTAGAGAATTATTATATGTTTGCAATATTCTGTGTTTGCCTTCACGGGAAGTTGACAATAATTTTACACACACATTCTATATACACATACCATGTTTAACATGGGTGTATATACTCCTAGTCTATCCGACAAAATATTCTGTCCCCCTATGGGTATTGCTCATATGGGTACTAGTCACACTCAACATGTCGCAAGGGTTTTCGAGTTTAAAGCATATTATGGTTTATTAAGGTTAGTAAATAAAACTTATAACACCTACTATTTTTAATAATATTTAAACGATAAAAATCAAGACAAGAGAGGACAAGGCAAAGTTTATGCATTTAGTATTGCCAGGCCTAATGAGCAGTGACCAAATATCTGTGCCTGAAAGACACGGTGGATATTTGTTCGCGTCCACAAGGGTCGTCTGTGCCTCCCCCAAGTGGGGTCAGAAGAACCTGGGCATTATAGCTTTCCGTACGGAACATTACGCCTAGCATGGGTAGTCAACTACCAGCACATTCGAAACGTATAATTTCAAAATACATGCGTCATTGGCACTATAACCAAATTAATTAATGTTTTCACTAACACAAATATATATTTACAGAGGCCTCCCACTAGTTAGATTACAACCGCCCACCACGACGATCAGCTTGTAAATATATATTAATTAAGGGATAAAGAGGACCCACCCAACCCTATTATATTTAATTTACAAATTTTTCTCGCTCTTCTGCTGGTAATCTATCTCAAAATTATCATCTCCATCAGGCCATTTGGAATACATCTTGCAAATTGGACGTATTTCTTAGTTTCTGATGCGGTGTCAACTATCATTGCTAAAATTTAAAAGCCATTAACTTACAGATGTTATTTATCATTTTATCGTCAGAAATTAAATTCTACCTGACTATTAGGCAACTGTTATTTGTGGTATACTTTTTCAATGACATTTCCCACCATAAAACACAGATACCTAAATATAATATATTTATTTTAAAGAATTAATTCATGTCTTACATTATTAATAATATTCTTCAGGTGTAACGAATATTTTACAATATCTAATTGTTAAAACATCGGTTTTCCCATTTTTCTTGACATTCGTTGAAAGAAAGTTTACATAATTTAAGTCTGATAAGTAAACATTCATGTTGAAGGACACCTACAATCAGCTAATTCATTTAAAAAATCCAGAACATAACTCCTTCAGTGTTTCACCATTTTGTCTGGTTCATCTTCCTCATAATCATATAATTCATGTTTAATAAGAAATCTCTAAATCTAAAAACTATAACTCCTTTAGTGTTTCACCATTTTGTCTGGTTCATCTTCCTCATAATCATATAATTCATGTTTTAATAAGAAATCTCTAAATCTAAAAACTATAACTCCTTTAGTGTTTCACCATTTTGTCTGACTCATCTTCTTCATAATCATATAATTCATTTTCTTCATTACTAAGTAAAATAATTAAAATATTGTAGTAAATTCTTTATTTACTTACTTTATGGATACTAAAACGAAAGAAATAAAGTTATATCATAATTATATTTAATTAATTTAAATTTAAATAATTTAAATTTAGTATTTAAACATATTTAAACAATTTAGTTATTTAAGCATATTTAAACATTATTATATAGTATTTATAAAATATTATAATATTATAATTTTATGTATTCTAAATTTATTAATAAATACAGTATAATTTTATATAATATTATAATATTATGTACACTTATATATCCTTCATTTAATTTTTTAAATTCAAAAATTTATAATGAAGATTTTTTGAATTAAAAAATATTCTGTTAGTATTTCCATGCAGAAAACAACGAATTCAATAATTAAAATCTTAATTTTCATGTTGTTAGGGTTGTGGCCAGAAGTTAATCGCCATCTAATCGTTTGTTCTCAATTTCGCTCATTTTTGTTCAAAACATTCAGGAGAGTTGTTATCTGGAAAGTTTCTTTTAGCTCAGCTTTCTTTAAACACTCACGGCATTCTTGAAAGATGTGACACTGGAAATAAATTAACAATGGGTGGTCTTGCATACATGTTGTTGGTTTGAACTGTTGATTTATTTTAGAAATATGTATATTAAAAACATTTAAGGTATCATTCAGTAAAATAATATAGTATTTTTGAGTATTTTTTAGTTGATTTATAAATAACAGTATTTTGATATATCAATAAAGACCATATACTCCTAGTTTATCCGACAAAATATTCTGTCCCCCTATGGGTATTGCTAGCAAGGGTACTGGTCACATTCAACATGTCGCAATATTAATCATTTAGAAATTCTTAGGTAATTTAGTGAGATGATCGTGAATATTTTAAATGTAACTTTACACTTATGTCGAGCGACTAATTTATTGGTTAACTTTGTAGTCATTTAAAGCAAAAATTAATTTATTCATCTAATGTTCGTTACAATAGTTAATAATATGAGAAAACATGGTCATTATTCATTGATAATTTTAAATTCTTTATCATTTGGAGTAAATTTGTTTGAGGCAAAAATAATTAAAGGAGTCATAATAGAAATATGGTTATCATTTATCCAATTAAGGGGCTTATTAGTTAGAAATATATATTAAAAAGTAACAATTATTTTCTAATTTAATTAGATGATCATTAGACGTAATATATCTTTGCGAGAAATTTAAGATGTTTGAGTAACCAAAACATGGATATTTTGTACGATAAATTTATGAATATTGGTTAATTTAGTCATTAAAATAATAATATAATAAGGTAATTTAGGAAAATATCATTTATCCATCCGATAACAATATTCCTTCAATAGATATTCAACCGATTTAATTTCTAATTAAAATCATAAATTTCCTTCAAAGATCATTTTTCTTTAGTTGTTTTCCAATTCTTTTAAGTTAATATTTCTCAAGCTTTGTCAACGATATCCCCAAAATGAATAAAATAACTTCTTAAATAAAAATAATTTAAAGCAATAACCATTGATATCAATTAATTCTAAAGATTTCAAATTTCTCATTGTCAAAAACAAGTAAATTGATCATTAACCATTAATAAAACCGTGGATAATTAATTAAAACTGGTTCTGAAACATAAATTACTGTGCAACCTCTAAAACGATATAATTTCACAGGAACTATTCACAGCTGACTATTTCCCTTCAAAATTTGATATTTTACCAATAAGAATATATAAATATTCAAAACATTAACCGATCCCTCACCAAATATTTCTAGCATTTAAAAAACCCCCTTAAAAATCATATATTACCATCTTAACCTTCACTAAATCCAACCGAATATAATTTCACCCACTTGAGCCCTTTAATATATCTTAAAATTCATAGAAATTCTTCAAAATATGAATTTTATTTAATTGTTACAAACATTCTTCCATTGAAATAATTTAGTAGCTAAATTCAAAGACCTCAGTAAAAGATCAAAATTCGCTAAAATGAATATTTCCTACAAATATTTCACCACATTCACCATCAAATATCTAATTAGAGATGAAATATATTGATAGATCATCGATTCGGCTAATTATAGCCATTATAAAATGATATATCTTTCAAACTAAATCACAAATTTCAGTATATTTTACATTAATTTTCAAGTAGATTTCAAATATATCATCATCATGATAAAATTAGTTGGTTTCAACTTTAGATTTTCAATATTTTAAAGTATCATCAATGTGTAAATATTCTTAGAAAAATATATTGATATATTAATTTAGTCAAATTCAATATCATTACAAAGTCATCATCATCAAAATTTATCCTATCACTTGATTATTAACCTCATTAAAAATTAATTTTTATTTAAAATTTAAAAACAAGTCAATAAAATATAGCAAATTATCAAGAAATTAATTAAATTTATCTTAGAATTAACACTAAGCCTTAAATATTCTTTCAATTAACATGAAATTCACAAAAAAAAATGTTGGTAAAATCCCGCTAACTCTAAAAAATTACCAATGAATTTAACGCCAAATAATAACCAAATATTTGCCTAAATAAAACACAGCAGTACCTTTACGATCAGTACCCTTACAAGCAGTACCCATAGAGGGAGAAAATATGTTGTCGGATAAACTCAGAGTATATATAATAAAACGAATTAACAATAACTCCATCAAATTGAATCAGTCAAATTAACACAAATTTTAATAAAAAATCTTATTCTAAAATGGTAAGAAGCGTAAAGTCAAAAGATAACACTCTCTCTTTCTCTCTCTTTTTCTCTCTTTTCTCTTTGTTCGATTGGGATTTAAGTGTAACCATGTATAGGCAGAATTTAATTCTCTACAAAATGGCTCAATTAAAACTTTAGTTTGTCGCTTTGTGTGTAATACACACATGTTTTTACGATAAATTTGTATTTTTCGCGCGGTTAACGTAATTTTCTTGGGATTTTATTCATATATTATATAGATAAAATTTAATTTTCTATAAAATATCTTGATTAAAAATTATGTCTCTATGTTGTGTGTAATACACACATGTTTTTACGATAAATTTGTATTTTTTCATACAGTTAACGTAATTTTCTTAGGATTTAATTCATATATTATATGGATAAAATTTAATTTTCTATAAAATAGCTTGATTAAAAAGTATGTCTAGTATGTTTTGTGTAATACACACATGTTTTTACGATAAATTTGTATTTTTCATACAGTTAACGTAATTTTCTTAGGATTTTGTTCATATAATATATAAATAAAATTTAATTTTCTATAAAATGGATTGATTAAAAATTATGTATCTTGTTTTGTGAGTAATACACACATGTTTTTACGAGAAATTTGTATTTATTATACGTTAACGTAATTTCCTTGAATATTTATTCATATATTATAGAGATAAAATTTAATTTTCTATAAAATGGATTGATCTAGAGTTTAAAATGTTGTATTATTTTATTACTTTGTTGCAATATTTTTATAATCTTATAACAATTTGCTTAAATATTTTACATCTGGTGAAATATTTCCGAAATATGTTATTACTTTGTTGTAATTTACTGAAAGACTTCACAATTTATTACAATATTCTTTTTAATTTGTTGTCCGTCTTCGAAATAATGTATTGATTTGTCCCAATTAACATCATTATTTTATTACTTTGTTGCAATATTTTTATTATTTTAGTTACAATTTGATAAATATTTTACAACTTTGTTGAAATTTCTGAAATATGTTACTACTTTGTTGTAATATTTTCTAATCTTGTTACAATTTGCTTAAATATTTTACAACTGTTGAAAATTTATCTGAAATATGTTATTACTTTGTTACAATTTTATGAAAACGTTATTACTGTTTTGCAATTTGATGAAAAATGATATTACTTTGTGGGTTCATCACATTATTTTTATCACATTAAATTTATCTGAAATATGTTATTACTTTGTTACAATTTTATGAAAACGTTATTACTGTTTTGCAATTTGATGAAAAATGATATTACTTTGTGGGTTCATCACATTATTTTTATTAAATTATTATGAAAATGTTAAATAAGTCAACTTTAGCGTCAAAATGTGTTTTAAAATACTGCAACGTAATGCATTTATTTTTCCTACCCCTTCCTTGATTTTGATTGGTCAGAATATATTTATTTATTTTTCCTACCCCTTCCTTGATTTTGATTGGTCAGAATTTAATCATGTGTAATATATAAGCAGTAACTTTTCAAATGTTTGTCATTTAAACTTTTAATTTAACTTATATAATCTAATATTAATGATTATTTTCTTTTAGTGAACGGATGCAGTTTATATAAATTTTGTATTGCCGAAAGTCATGAAGATGTGGAGAACTGTAAATCAGTTACATCATCATATTTCAAGATAAATGACTCTACCTTATCGGGTTACATATGTCCGGAATGTCTCATTATATCACCAGGTAGGTGGTTAATGTTTGTACGACAACACGGACACCATCTTAGAAGATTCGAAGAAACGAAGAGCAGGATGATCACTAAAAGTAATACTCTTTCTACTATTAACAATTATTAATTTTTTATAGTACAATCGAAAATGAATACATCATACGATCCTAAGCAGATTAAAGAATATGTTACAAGTTATGTTATTTAAGTTGTTTAATATTAATTATAAATATAGTTAGACAAAACTCTGGCACCACAAAACGAAAGTCAATATTTTACGGAAATGGAGACTCTAACATACAATTGTGTCCACGTCGGGAGTCTGACTTAAATGATTCTCGTGTTGAATTGACAAGCGATGTATCTGCAATTAATTCTCCTGACATTGTTGTTCCAGATTGTCTCATCAAAGAAATAGAAGATCATATTCAACGAATGGGGACAGTAAAAATACAATTTGGACTTTGTGCAGAGTTTATCAAAGAGGATGGTGAAATTAAAAAATGGTGTTTGTCGAATAAAGCAATTACAATGTCATCTTCATTTATTAATGATGGAATTGAAAAATTAAAAGAAAAGTTGGAGAAATACACTCAACAAAGTAGTGGGTGGAGAATTCATAAAATATTAGAAGTTACTATGATTTTAACTAAATTATCAGACATAATACACGTATCTGGTAAGTTTTTACATAATATAAAATATTCATAATTTTTTTTTTTTTTTACAGGATCAAGTTACATTAAAACGCCAAATTACCTGAAAAACTGCCAGGCTTTAGTTAATGTTCAAAATAATGATCAATTCTGCTTTTTATATGGCATACTGGCTGTATTACATTATGATGACATAAAACACCACAGAGAAAGAGTAATGAAATATAATTTAAGTGGTAATATATATTTATATCATTCTAAAAATATATATATATATATTTAGAGTTAAAATGGAAATCAGATTGGTTTCCAATGAAGTTGGTTAACATTTGCCAATTTGAAGCAATGAATCCTAATCTAGCGATCAATGTTCTCAAATATAATAAAGATCCAATTAAACAAAAAACTAATGATATTTTCAAGAATCCATTCGTTGACTTGGTATATAGAAGTACTTCGATGGGATCTCAAATATATCTCTTATTGATTGAAGAAGGTAATATTTCCATTAATCATTAAAATATTAACTAAATTTTAGAATTAAATTATCATTATTTGGCTGTAACCAATCTCGATCGACTGCTAAATTACAGAGATAGAGTAGAAGGAGTCAGAATCCAATCACAATGGTGTCATACATGTCTTCATGGGTTTCGAAAACGTCCTGCATATGAAAGACATATAGGTCTTTGTAGGAAGAATGTGGAGCGTACGACTCTATACTCAATGCCAGAGAATAAATATATCGAATTTAAAGACTGGAGTAAAACTATAAAACAGCAGTTTGTTGTCTACGCAGACTTTGAATCAATATTACCTCTAGATGACAAGCACTTCCAAAAACATGAGCCGATTGCATCTGAATTTGTGCTTCTTCATCAAGGTTGTCCGATCCGAAATGAAACATTTGTTGGGAAAAACTGTATCATTCAGTTTATACAAGCATTGGATGATATAGCTACAGACATAGTTTATCCGTTTTATAAAATTAATGGATCGAAGGAAATGATGGAACTCACTTGGGAACAGCAGGAAGAATTTACGAACCAAACTCATTGCTACCTTTGTAAAAAGATTATCAATATACCTGTTCGAGATCATGATCATTTTACCGGTCAATATCTCGGAGCAGCGTGTCAAGATTGTAATTTGACTAGAAGAATCAATCCGTCTTTACCTGTTGTATTTCATAATCTTCGTGGATATGACATTCATCATATATTAAAATATGCAATTGGAAAATTCCCCGATTGGAATTTAAATGTTATTCCTCAATCAACAGAAAAGTTTCTCACACTTACAGCGACATCGAAAGGCAGAAGAATTAGATTCATTGATTCTTTACAATTTTTAAATAGCAGCTTGGCAAATTTATCAAAAAATTTACCATGTCTTCCACTGACCTCAGATGTTTTCGAATCACAGATGATGACTTGTAAAACCATTTTTCCTTATGATATGGCTACATCAATGGATGTTTTACAGTCAATAACAGAATTACCACCGATTTGGGAGGGAGTTAGTCAAGAAGATTATATACATGCAAATCGAATCTGGCAACAATACAACTGTGAGACACTGCTAGATTACATGCTCGTATATCTCAAGTTGGATGTTTTTCTGTTGGCCGATGTTTTTGAAGCTTTCAGAGAAAAAACATTTGACGAAGATGGACTTGAGGCTCTATCGTTTGTTTCCATACCCGGATTAAGTTGGGCATCAGCTATTAAACAGTTACCTGAACCGGTAGAACTTATTCAAGATCCAGAGCTTTACCGTTTATTTGAAGCTGGTATTCGTGGTGGAATGACATTTATCAACAAACATCATGTTGAAGCTGATGAATCAACACAAATGTCATACCTAGATGTTAATAATTTATATGGATGGGCGCTGTCGCAAAAACTTCCTGTTGGTGAATTTAGATGGATAAATGATCAGACTGAAATGAATGGTATTGTTGAAAGATGTACAAATGGGGATGAGTTTGATGGAGATCGTGGATATGTTCTAGAGGTTGACATCGTCATTCCTGATAGTATACAAGATAAGCTAGATGATTTACCTATAGCTCCTGAGCTTTGTTATCCACCTGGTAGTAAAGTTGAAAAGCTGTTGTTACCTCATGAGCCTAAGAAAAACTATGTAGTTAATGGTAGAATTTTGACAGAGTGGTTGAGTTACGGCGCAAAAGTCAGAAAAGTTAATCGTGCTGTAGAATTCAAACAAGTGGCTATTTTCAAAGGATATATGGATTACAATACCAAAATGAGAGCAACTAGTACGGATTCGTTTCAGCGAGATTATTATAAGTTAAAGAACAACAGTTTATACGGTAAAACTGTGGAAAACTTGAAGAAACGTATAAATTTGAGATTATGCAGCAAAAGCAAAAGATTGATAACTTATTGTAGTCATCCTATGTTTCGTCGTAGCATCAAGATTGCGGATGATCTCATTGCTGTTATACTCAATAAGGAAATTGTGTGTTTAGATAGACCAATGTATATTGGACAAACCGTACTTGATTTATCCAAACTTCGCATGTACCAATTTCAATATAAAGAACTACAGAGTTATAGAGAAAAATTCAATTGTCAAATTAATATCGTAGCTGGTGACACAGATTCCTTCTTTTTAGAGTGTAAAAATGTAGATTTACGCTTACAACTATATCCAAAAATGATTGAAGATGGGCTACTAGATACTTCAAATTATCCAGTGACCGATCCGTTGTTCTTTGATAAAATTTGTTCTGTAATCGGGAAAGTTAAGGATGAGAATAAAGGAAATCAATATAAAGAATGGGTGTTTCTTCGACCCAAGTGCTACTCACTCCAAGGCGATAAAAACACTCTAAAAGCCAAAGGAATAAGACTTACAAACTCTAATCTTACACATGAAGCCTATAAAAAAGTGTATACTGATGGTGGAACAGTGAGCATCCCACAAAAAAGAATAGGAAATGTCAATCATCAGTTGTATACTTTCATGACAGAAAAACGAGCTCTCCAATGTTTGGACGATAAAAGGTATTGGTACAATTGTAATGAAAGTTATGCCTACGGTCACTATAAGATTCGCCAAATGCATATTGCAACTACTATGTCTAGAAATGAATGCAAATCGAAACAAGTACTTTAACAATTAAATTTATGTGAATAATAAAATATATATTGTGAATTGTTTGACTTAGTTAATTAAAATGTGTTTTATCATTTAATTATTCATTTGTCCAATTAATTTAGATAATTAGTTTCAAGTAAGAAATATTATTTTTGTGTTTATTTTATTTATTTTTTCCGAAAAATTAATATCCGGTTTATCTAAAATTAACTCAGCGTTTTATTTTATAATAAATTAAATAATTTCTAATTAATATTTTATTCAAATTGAAATATTATTGTTATAATTTACCTCTTGTTAGAATATAATGTAAATGTAAAATTAAAAAAAAAAAAAAAAATAATAATAATAATAATAATAAATAAATAAATAAAATAATACTAAAATAAAAACATAATAAAATAATTAATTAAGAAAATTAAAAATAAAAAAAAATAATAAATAGAAGTAATTAAATAAAAATAAAAAATAAATTAATTAAAGAAAAAATAAATAAATAAATAAAAAATAATAATAATAATAATTAAATAGCGTAAGTAATTAAAATAAAATATTAATAAACTAATAAATTAATTAAATGTAATAAATTAAAATAAAACATAATAAAATAATTAATTAATAAAATTAAAATGAAAAAATTAAAAAGAAGTAATTAAATAAAATGTTAATTTAAAAAAAAAATAAATAAATGATTCGATTGGTCTATATTTGATCTTGATATTCCATGACCTTGAAAGTGCGCTGGAGTCCTCATTATATGCTACTGAAATACTGTTTTCATATTTTTAGCAATTTATCATAATTTATTAGTTTATCCAATATTAAAATCATACATTGATAATTATAAATATACAAATTAAATATAATTAATAAAAAAAAGTTGACAGCATACTTACTTTTCATTTTTGTCAGTTTTTCTTTACTTCATTCACCATAAATCATAAACAGTTGCAATAAAGTTCACGCTTTATGGGGCGTCATTTTATTTATTTTATATTTGTAAAGAAGAAAGAATAATGACAAAGCATTGTATGATAATCAAAAATGTATGTTTCGTCCATGATTTGCAATAACTTGATGGAGTCTTTTGGGATTGATTTGACTAAGCTTTGAAAAGTTCTAGTGGTAAATTGTACCAGATCTCTCTGAGTTTCATCCACATCTCATCGACATTTTTGAACTGTTGCTTCTGGAGCTGTCGGTCACAATAATCCCATAGATTTTCTATGGGATTTAAATCTGGTGATTGAGGTGACCAGTTTCGAAGTTCCTGGATGTTATGTGTTTCAAACCATTTCTTCACCAACGCAGAGCGATGACAAGGAGCATTGTCATCTTGATAAATATCATTTTAATTTCAATATTGTGAAATTTTGCAAAATCTTTCATTAGCTTTGATTCAAATGATTTACCTCTGTCACAGTTTATTATCCTTGGTGCTCCAAACTTCATTATCCACTCTTCTTTCAGTAATCTTACCACTGTTTTTTCATCTTGTGATTTCACTGCATGTAAAGAAATAAACTTACTATCATGATCTATAATATCAAGAATATATCTTTCTCCTTTCATTGCAAGTTGTAATGGACCACAAAAATTTACATAGATTGTTTCAAATAATTTAGAATCACTTTTGCAAATTATTTCTTCTTTTTTGTTTTAGTTGTATCAACCTTTCTTTTCTGACAGTTTTCACAGGATTGTACAACATTACGAATAGATTGCTCCAAATCTTTCATATCAAAATTGTTTGATACATACATTTTTACTTTATTGGCACCCGCGTGACAGAGCCTTTTATGATATTCTTAAAATGACCAGTAAAATAAAATATAGATAGTAATTTCTTTCTTGTTATACAATAACCCAACTCGTGTTTATTAATAGCTCGGGATCCATATGCGATTACTCTTTCTTTACTTACATCTTTTTGAGACGGAACAGTACCAATGCGGTCAAAACTTGCATATGTATCCAAAATGAATGGCTTAGAAAAATCTGGGAACTTTAATACAGGTGTAGACGTCAATTTCAGTTTAAAATTTTGAAATGAAGTTTCACACTCATCAGTCCACCTAAGCTTCCTTTGTTTACTTCCACATAACGTTTCTAATACTTTGGAATCTTTGGTGTAATTTTCTATAAATCTGCGATAGTAATTTGCCAAGCCTAAAAATCCTCTCAAACTTTTTACGCATTTAGGTCTTTCAAAATTTTTAATAGTTTCAATTTTGCTTTCATCCGTACGTATTCCATCTTCACCAATGATATGACCCAAAGATTTTACTTCTTTCCTTTTGAATTGACATTTTGCTGGACTTATTTTAAGATTTGCTAATTTAATCTTTTGAAAAACCTTTTAAATGGTACTATAATGTTCATTCAATGTATTTGAAAATATAAGGATATCATCCAGATATACAATTGTTTCATTCCAATTTAATTCTCCAAGAACCAAATTCATAAGTCTTTGAAATGTTGCTGGTGTGGCTGCTATTCCAAATGGCATTCTGTTAAAGTAATATTGCTTGCTTTTTGTCGAAAATGCTGTTTCCAATTTTGATGCATCATCGAGTTCTACTTGATAATAAGCATTGTCTAAATCAATTGCCGAGAAAAACTTTGCTCCGTCAAGAATATCTAATAATTCATCAGTATTTGGAATGGGAAAAATCGGTCTTTCTGTTATATTATTTAAAGCACGGTAGTCCAAGCATATTCTTATATCATTACTGTTTTTCTTTTTAACACATACTAATGGAGAATTCCAAGGAGATGTACATTCTGATATAATGCCATATTTCAACATTTCTTGAATATTTTCTTCAATTTTTTCTATTAAATGTATAGGTTGTCGCCTTGGGTTTATTACAATCGGACTACCTTTAGTAAGTATTTCATGCTTTAATATTTTGGTTTTCCCAACATCCCATTTATGTTTCATAAAAATACCGTCAAACGTGGAAATTAAATTATTTATTATCTTATCTTCACTTATGTAGTTATTAAATGAATTTTCCATAATTGCATTTATTTCGTCTTTACAGTTTTCTATTTGCAATTGCATTACAAATCTTTCGAGAAAATCTATACCTCCTATTAACTTTAAGTTTATATCTTTGACTACAACGAATTCTACTTTTTTAATATCAGAAATTTTATCAACTTTTACATTTAATAAAGTTTTACCGCAAATTTCTATCGGGCAATCATTCGCACATCTTAATTTTAAATTACTTGTAGTCATATTCAAATTTCCAAGTTTTTTAAAAATATTATAATCAATCACACTTATTTTAGCTCCAGTATCGAAAAACATACTAATTTTACATTATTAATCATCACGGTAACACTGGGCCTTCCCTGCATTTTATCGTATACTATTATATCATTCCGTTTATCACGATTAAAAACATTTATTTCATTAGAAGTTAGGGGTGGGTCTTTAAAAGCTTTATCCATACAAAATTTATTAATGTATATATTAATATAATTTCTATAATCAAAAACACCATCACAACAGTTATCATTCAAACTATCACAATCATTCAAAATCATACAACCCTTACTCATATCATTAATTACCTTTAATTTATTGCTCCGATCACCTCCTCGTGTGGTGGAGCATTCCCATTTGGGTACTCAAAATCAGCCTCTGGATCCTCGTCACCGAATGCAGCCACTGATTTCTGGAATTTTCGACGTCTGCCTGGAAATAACTCATGGCACTGATGTTTGAAATGTCCAGATCTTTTACAATGGGCACATTGAATATTGGGGCATTCAGATCTTCTATGACCTTCTTCGTGGCACGCTCAACATTGCAAAATTTGATTTGTTCGGACATGATCTCGCGAATGAAATTCCCTGGTATTATAAGGCTTACTTCTATTCATAGGTTTCCATCCATTTGAAATAGCATATCGATGTTCTCTGGTAAGATCGCCTTTGAATCTTGGATTATGTTGAGGTTCTCTTGTATATTCATCTTTGAATCTGGGATTAGCTTCTCGTTTTCGAATTGATCTGTTATCATAATTATATCTTGGTAAGCTCTTCTTAACAGCATCAGCATAGCGTTGTGTTTTATTCATTGAAGTTACATCAGCATGAAATACATTAATTTCTTTTGAAACTTGATCGTGTCACTTTAATCTTTCTTTCATTTCATCAAATGATTTTAAATCTTGCATTTTGAGATCTTTTTAACTTCTTTATTTTCAAGCGAATTGAATAGCAAAAATTTCTTTAGTTCTTCTTCATCAAGTTTATGCTTCAAAATATTTTTTGCAAGTTTCTCAATTTTTGAGCAGAATTCTTCGGCAGCCTCATTTCCTTGACGATAATTTAGCGCTTCGTTGAGATCATCGATAAAACTTCTGTTATTAGCAAAAGCGTTTCTTAATCTTTCTGTATAATGCAGAGTTTCATTAGTCAACTCATATTTCTTCGTTGAATTGATTGATAGAAAAGCTTTGACGAATTTGCTTCTGTATTCATCGACAATATTTGTCATCTCGAAGAATCGTTCCGTTTCAAAGATGAAATCTTCCATGTCCGAATCCATGTTATATGTTTCTGGTGGTTTGATAAAATTTGCAATCGTGGTCACCATATTAGCCACAGAGCTACGGGTATTAATGAAATCCATAACTAAAACTATATTAACATGTTTATTATAAAAAACAAATATTATTAAAACAAATTATAACGTTAATTTGTTTGAGGAGTTTCTAAAAAATAATAATTAATGAATAAGTAAGGATTTCAGCATACAATCAAGCATGCACAACGTCATACCATTATTTTTATACAAATTACAAAACGCCTCACACTATATATAATATTATTTTATATTAGTATTTACAAACGAGAAAGAGATTGTAAAAAATATTGAATGGCCGAGATCTTTTAAACAAGCTAGAAAACGGTAGAGGTGTAGATTAGGAAATGGTGAAGAAGACAATGAGCAAGAGATTGTTAGAAAATGTTTAGAAAGGGTCGAAAGAGGCAAATATGGAAAAACACAAAGTATTAATTAATTGACTAATGGAAAACCTAAGATAATGGAAAGTCCGAGCCAATGGAGAACCCGAGCGCGGCAATTTGGAACAATAAACAAACTGGGAATTTAGAGGGTAATTAGCTAAACAGTCTGATGAACGAGGGTAAACAAAAGAATTGGAATTACTAAATGGGTCAACAGAAATAACTAATTAGAGAACGATAACTAAAGAAGTTGTCTGTTAGAGGAAACCAATTAGGTCAAAAACGGAGGAATTACAATGATTATTGGAGTATATAAGGAAACTCCAAATTCAGATAATCGGCAGTAGCCTCAGATAGGGACGAAGAAAACGAGAGTAGGAATTTGAGGAAAAGAAACTAAAACTGAAAAAGGGGATTACTAAACGTACTAAAGGGTTAGGACGAACGAAAATATCAAAGGAATTCGGATCTAAAAGTGGAATAGAAAATAAAAAGGTGAAACTTATTTTAAATCGCACAGGATAGAGACCTTCCAAAGCGAAGCTATATCAGGCAGTGTAAACAAAATTGTTGTTAATTAAAAATTGTTATCATTTATTGAGAATTGAAAATTTGTTATAAACAAATACACGTTGGGAGTTTGTGTTTATCGATTTTGGGATACTTGGAGTCATAGTTAAGTAGTGTGTTTATATCCCTAACAACCACAAGCCTCCCAACTGTTTTCATGTTATATACCTATTTTTTTCCCGTTTTATACCTATTTTTCCCCCATAAACGTAAAAAAAAACACTTAAAACCTTAAAAACCTATATCTTTTAATTTCTTTATTCCGAAGACATTTTGCTTTCAAAATAAAAACTTAAAAAACAACAAAAATATTAAAAAAACAACACAAAATGTTAATAAAACAGGGAAAAAAATACTGATAAAACTATGAAAAACGTTTGTCGGCTTGCGGTCGTTAGGGATATAAACACACTACTTGCAGGTCGCCAGTTTATCAAGTCGCCAGTTTATCAAGTCGCCAGTTTATCAAGTCGATAGTTTGTCAAGTCGATGATGCAATCGCTGCGGTCTTGGCAAGTCGACAGCTTGGTAAGTCGACAGCTTGGCAGGTCGATAGCTTGGCAAGCTGCTAGAATATAAATATAAAAAAAATAAAAAAAAAATAAAAATAAAAATAAAAAAATAAAAAAAATAAAAATAAAAAAAAATAAAAATAAAAATAAAAATAAATATATAAAAATTTAAAATTTAAAAACAACGTATCCAGTAAAAAAATTTTTCTAAAAATGAATTGTAATATTTGCAATAAAGTTTTTAAAAATAAAACAGGATTAATTTCTCACTATAAATCGAAAGCTCACTTACTAAAAGAAAATAATCTTAATGACACAAATTCAAAAGTTTGTACTAAATGTAAAGGAAGATTTCTACATTCTGGATATAATAAACATTTTGAAAATTGTATCGGGAAAAATAGAGAAATATTTACATGTCCTCATTGTAACTTTTCAACAAAACTAAATTTCTATTATTTAAGACATTTAAAAGAATGTAAAAATAAAAAACAAAATTCTGACGTTGAAGAATGTCATTCAGAAGGAGAACCTGATCATGTTGAAAGAGAAAAATACAACTGGGATGATTTTAATCATATAGATGAATTTCAATTAAAAATTAATGGACCTGCAACCCCTGGAGAATATATAAGGAGAAATAAAAAAAATATTAAAAATTCTTTCACTGAAGCTTTAAAAAATTATAAACCAACAAGGTATAATGTTATAAAATATAAAATTACAATCAAAGCAAAATATTGGAGAGGACCAGAAGAGAAGACAACTCCTTTAGATGTTGAAATTGGAATACCTTTTAAATATTTATTTTCAACTAGAGGATTTAATAAAAGCATCAAAGAAATAATTCAAGCAGTAGAAGCAAAACAAGAAGAGGTTGAAAATGAATTAGGAGATTCAAACTTAGTATTCAACTCTTTCCAAACTTTAGTGATTGATTATTGGAGAGGATTACCACCTAATCCTAAATCTTATATTCAAACACCCTTTAGATCTAGGGTTGTTATAAATGTACAGAATAAGGATAACAAATGTTTCATGTGGTCAATACTTGCATATTTACATCCTCAAGCTGAAAACCCTCAAAGAGTTTCAAAATACAAACAATATGAAAATGAATTAATATTTCCCAAGGGATTCACACACCCAATGAAACTAGAAGACATTCCAGAATTTGAAAAACTAAATAATCTTAAACTTAATATTTATGAACATGTTAAAGGATGGGGACATGGAAGGAAAGATATTATTCCAATTTATATTTCTGATAGTGATAGCACGAGGGAGATATATCTTTTAATCTTGGAAGAAGGAAATAATCAACATTATGTTTTAATAAAAGACTTTCAAGCTTTTACATCACCAGAGAATCCAACTAGTGGAGGAGGAACATGTAAAAGATGTCTTCATTATTCAACAACTAAAAACTCTATGATTAAACATGCAAGATTTTGTGAAAAAGATGATCCAGCTTTAATTAGAATGCCTACAGATCCCAGGATGTATTTTAAAAACTTTTCAAATTTATTACAAACATTAGGAGTTGTCTATGGAGACTTTGAATCTATAAATCGTAAACAAGATATAATTATGCAATATTTAAAAATAATAGAAAAATATAAACTCATGGATGAATGGAAAGCCTCTAAACAGAAGATGAAACCAGAGAGGATGAAAGCCTTTCTAAGAAAAAGAAATAAACCTAATAGTGTTAAAAAAACTAAACAATTACCATCTGCTTATAAATTATTATTTAAAAGTAATTATCCTGAACTCATAGAATCTAGAGAATATGCATTTCAAGGAACTTCAGAAGATGTTTTAAATCATTTTACTAAAAGTATAAATGATCTAGAACATGAAATATTTAAAATATTAAAAACAAAGTATCCTCAAAAAATTTCTAATCAACAACAACAAGAATATGAAAATACTTCCAACTGTTGGATGTGTAAACAAGACATTCTTCCTGATGATAAAGTTATAGATCACGATCATTTAAAAAAGGAAAATAATTATCGAGGAGCAGCCCATAGAAATTGTAATCTTAATTGTCATACTCCTAAATTTGTACCAGTTATATTTCATAATCTTTTTGGTTATGACATACATCTATTTATTAAACATTTAGCAGAAAATGCTAAAAACTCTTTCAAAGTTATAGGACTTACAAAGGAAAAATATAAATCAGTTGAATATGGAAAATTAAAATTTATAGACTCGTTAAACTTTCTCCAAATGTCTCTAGATGGAATAGCTAAAACAATGAAAGCAGAAAATTTTAAAATCACTCGAGAATTCTTGGAGAAAAATAATATCCCCCCAGAAGAATATCCTACATGCTTAGCAAAAGGAATATATCCCTATGACTATGTTGATTCATTTGAAAAATATAATGAAACAAAATTACCAGAGAAAGAAGATTTCTATTCCCAACTTCAAAAATCTCATATTACAAATCAAGAATATTCTCGAGCAAATAAAATGTGGGATCTTTTCAACTGTAAAACTTTAGGAGAATATACAAGTATGTACTTATCCCTAGATGTTTATATTCTAGCAGATTGCTTTGAAGAATTTACAAAGTCTTTTGTTCTTAAACCTTATAATTATATAACAGCTCCTTCTTTAGCTTGGGATACTATGTTATATACCATTTGGACTTCAGATCTTTCAGAATCTGATAAAATTATAGATCTTTTAACCGACCAAGATATGTTTAATCAAATTAAAACAAACATTAGAGGAGGAGTATCTTCAGTAATGGGGAATAGAGAAATAAAAGCTAGAAATGCAATAACTACTAGCCGAAGAATCTCTAAACACCCTGATCCATATATAAAACTTAACAATGAGGAACTAAAAGAAGTATTAGAAGGAATGAAAAATCCTCTATTTATACTTTATATAGATGCAACAGCTTTATATTCAGGAATTATGACTCAATATTTACCAATGAGTGACTTTCAGGAAATATATCCTCCAGAATGCCCCTCAGAAGAAGAATGCCCCTTAAAAGACCTTATGAAAGAAATACTTTCAACTCCTAAAGATTCTCCAATAGGATACTTTGTAGAATGTGACCTCGACTACCCAGATGATATAAAATCAGGAACAAGACATTTCCCTTTAGCTCCTATAAGAAGAAAGATTGATATCAACGAACTTTCACTCTGGCAAATCTCACAAGATAAACCTCCAACAATGAAACTTCTTTGTGATCAAACAGATCGAACTTATTATCTTTGTCACTATAGACTCCTCCAGTTTTATCTTTCACAAGGAATGATATTAAAAAAAGTTCATAGTGTCATAAGATTTAAACAAGCAGCATTCATGAAGACTTTCATCGAGGAGAACATTCGTTGTCGAAACATTGCAAAAAGAGAAGGTAACCTTTTAAAAGACAATAATTATAAACTTTTAAACAATTCAGTCTTTGGGAAGACAATGGAGAATGTTGATAAATATACTCATATTGAACTCCTAACAAATACCCCGAAAGATATAGCCCGTTATAATCGTATGCTAGGAAAGCCTACATTTAAAAACGCACAAGTATTTTCTGAAAGTCTTACTGCAGTAGAACTAAAGAATTATGAGAAAACATATAATAAACCAATATTTATTGGCTTTGCAATTTTAGAACTTTCAAAATTACAAATGTATGAAACATATTATAACATCTTACAACCTATATATGGATCGAATATAGCAATGCATGCAATGGATACAGATTCAATGTTTTTAACAATAAGAACTCACGATTTACAAAGTGATATCTCTGAAAATCCTATACTTTCAAATTTAATAAATTCATCTGGAGAATTATTTTCGTTTAAAGATGAAAAACCTTTTACTCCTATAGAAAATGGAATATTTATTCGTGCTAAACAATATTCATATGAAACATTTACAAATCCTAAATTTGAAGAACATACATTTATATTTAAAACCCCAGAAACAGAAGAAAGCATTACACATAGATATCCTATATTCCCTAAAGGACCTGACGGACAGGGAGAAAAACCTGTAAAGGATAACAGATGTAAAGGAATTCAGAGATGTGTAGCAAAGAATCTTTCTCATCAAGATTATATAGATACATTGAATCCAAATCATAAAGATAAAATTGATGAAATACATCAACTTAAAAGTGAAAAGCATGATATTTACTTGATAGAATCCCAAAAAGTATCATTATCAAATTATGATGACAAAAGATTCATACTAAGTGATTTAAAGACAACTCTTCCTATAGGAAATAATTTAATACCGATAATAAAAAATCTTGATAGATTGAATCAGTTATATGGTACAAAGATTACTGATCTTGATATTTATAATGTTGAAATCATTTATCCTGAGAGAATTGAGAAACCTTTATATTCTCAAGTTTTTAATCCTATATGTTTAGAACTTAAATATTTTAATACTGATCCTGAATATATAAAAGGTCTAAGTGATAAAGAATTTAAAGATCATAAAGAGGTTCTAAAAACTAATTTCGAAAAGTTAACATCAGATTCTATCAAATGATTTTTTTCTTTTAAAAATGTCAACAATTAATTTAAGAGTGACAACATCAACCTTTTGAAGGGCAATAAATTTTTTTATGTATGATTCTTTAGCCACTTCTCTCGTTTAATTTTTTTAGAATATTCATTACTTATAACATTAGCACTTTTTAATCTTATAACCTCATTTTTAATATCTTGTATTATTTGATTTGATTTCATTATTTCTTCGTCTGTTAGGATTCCATCTTCCAAAGCTTTTAATTGAAATAAAAATAATTTAGAGATTCCTAATTCTATTGATAAACAAACTTCTCTATATAAACTTTTCTTTTTAGAAGTATAAGATAATGAAACTATTTCAGTTAAGAAACCATCAGCTACAGAAATACTTCCAAGTATTACAGGTGCAAGAGTAACAACTGGTAAAGTTATGGGTAAAATAACTGTTAATATTGCAGATGCAAATCCTAAAGAATAACCTATAACTTTTAAAACTGTATTCCCTTTATTCCATCTATTTTTAATTTTTTTATAATGCTTTAATAAATCTTGTAAATGTAAGGTTTCTGATTTAAATTCTTTTACTCTCATAATTTCAAGTTCTGTGGGAGCCGAGGCTTTGGAAGAATAATATCTTGATGATAATTCTGGATATATTTTTTCTTCTCTTACTTCCATTTTAATAATTAAAAAAATAAGACTTTATTCTTCTGAGCACCATCTGGTACCAATACTCGGATATCAAAAGAAACTCTTGTTGAGAGGATATCTTTATACAATTCTCTCAATGCTTTACGAACTTCATCAACATCAACCTTTTTTTCATAAAATATTAAATCTATATATTGTACAAGTGTGCTTTTAAAAATAATATTCTTACTTTTAACTTTATGTAGTCCATGTGAATGAGTATTAACATACCAATCTCCGTGTGGTAAATCATAACTAGTCATTATAACATCACCCTTTTCAAGCTTACTATTATAATCACATTTCACAAACCATTTCATTCTTTCATTATCATCATCAAACAAAAAGAAATAAGGATCAATAATCTTTACAACCATAAAAACACCCCATTCTTTACTGTTTGTTGTTATTAAACTTGGTTCTATAAAATGTTTATATGTATGGGGTAATAATGTTTTATTCTGTTCTAATTCAGCAGCTCTTTTTCTAATACTATGTGTGGTGTTAATGTGTGTTCCATGAGACTCTAAATTTGAAATTCTTTTATTAAATGATGTAATCATCTCATTTATTATATTATATATTGTATTAAATTTAGTATTCATAATTTGTTTATCTTTAGAGTTTAATATGGTAGTATTTAACTTTACAACTTGTTCAGTTAACAGACTTTGTAACTTGTCAAATTTATCATTAAATCGTTGTTCGATATTATTAAGCTTTGATTCCATTGAATCCATTTTTGTTGTTAATGAACTTTCAATTCTTGTTGTTGTTAAATCAGTATAATTTTTAACACCATCAACATATTTCTTATTAACTGCATCAGCTTCATCAGTTGGAAAAGATAATTCTTTTATCTTGTGTCCATTTAAAATTAAATCACCCTTCATTGAATCACCTCTTTCATTAATATATTTATTTTCTGTTAAAGTTAATATTTCTTCTGTATTAAACCCTGTTTTTATTGTTCCACCACCTCTATTACATGGAATATAAGAACTCATTTATTAATAATTTAAAATGAATCTTCAAACCTGTTTCAAATGTAAATACATTGAAATCTCTTCTCCATTAAAATCAATCAATTCTCCTTCTTGATTAAGAATTTTAAAATTAATATCCATTATATATTTTCTACATAAAGGTAAATAATTTGGAGGATTCATTCTTTCAACTATTTTATATCCCATAGGAACTGTGTTTGAGGGAAAGGAATATAAAACATTTGTTTGTTTACCATTATTATAAGAACCAGTTATACAATCGCAATGAATATTTATTGTGTTTGTATTTATTATTTTTATAATATTTTCTGATGTTATTATTTTATCTTCTTTTATTGTTATATCCATAGGTTTAAATCCTAAAACTGTGTGAAAGAAACAATTATCTAAAAAACTAATTTTTATATTCTTCAAAGTCATTACACATTTTGAAGTTGGTATATCCATTTTAATTTTAATACCTTCATTTGTTTTTTTAGAAAGTATATCATTTAAATCTTTTATCTCATATGCCCCAGGTTCTATTGTTATAATTTCTGGTTTATGCCCATCACGAGTTTGAATAGTAAATTTATTATTATCTTTAGTTATATTAAAAATAGTATTATAAGCACAAAACCATAATAGCCCCAATTCATAATTTAAATTTTGATCTAATTTAATTGAATCTTGAAAGTTTATAGTAAAGTCTGATTCTTTTGAATTTATAGATAAAGTTCTTGAATATTTATCTGACATTATGTTTACCATTTTTTTTAAATTATCTTCCGGAGGGTTGTGAAGCTCCATTTCTTTAGTAGTAAATTCATATAGTAAAAATCCTTATAGTAAAAATCCTTATAGTAGAGATTCTAGATCATTATAAATTTCTTGAATTATAGATTCAAAATCCTGCGTATGCCCCTTTCCCTCTCCCTTATTCAATCTATACAAAACATATAAACTTAAAATACCACATATTTTAGTATTCAAAGGTTGAACTTGTAAAGAGTTAAAAGTATAACCATTTGGGGAATCAATCGGAGAACCCCTCAAGAGATAATCTTCAACTTCTTTAGTAGGTTTAATCCCAAAAGAATCAAAGTAGATAGATTTCTTATATATACAAACCCAATGAGATCCTTTTTCATTTGAATTTTGATAATTGATTATTATATTCAGGGGACTCTCCAGACTTGATAATTCATCATTCATTAATATTTTAATTTTTAAATTTAAATAATTTGCATAATCTTTTAAATCAAAATTTGTTTTTGCATTTATTCCAAATGTTTTTAAAAAATCTAATATTGAAGGACAAGTCATTTTATATTTTATAACTTCATATTTTATAACTTCGTATACTTATTAAATTTATCTTTTGAAATTATTCCTTGTTTTAACAAATCTTTAGAAATCTTTAAAATATCAGAATCTAAATTATTATGTCCTGCTTTCCTTGCAGCTAATAGTTTTCTTAATTCAATAAAAAGATTGATGGGATCCAATCCCTCTCCCTCTGTAACAACATAACCCTTTTCATTTTTATTTAAATAATTCTTTAAATCTTGAATATATTTTGCTTTAGAACTAGCTCTTATTAATCTTATTAAATTTAAATATTTTTTAATTTCTTCAACATCATCTGAAGAATATCCACAAAGTAATCTATAAAAATCATCTGTAAATTCAAAGTCTAAATATTCATTATTATAAACATTTTGTGAATGAATACGTGATTTATTTTCTGAATTTGAATATAAAGTAAAGTTTTGTTTATTAATTGTTATTATTTGATATCCTTCAGTATTAGTATTAAATGTGGGTCTAATTGAAGGAGGTAAATCATCTCTAATTTTAGGATCAACTTTAAGAGGTTTTGTTTTTAAAAACATTTCTTCTTCTTCCACATTAGAAATTCTTCTGCGTTTTCTTTGATTTCTTTCAGGATGGTTTTCACTGGATTCTTTTTCTTTATCCTGCCACTCTAGTTCTTTTATTTTTTGTTTTTTATCTTCTAACTCTTTAAATTTTGCTTGCTCATTGAAATCTTCCAACTCTTTTATAGCTTTAATTGTTGGCCCCTGTTGTTGTGTTATTACCTCATTTAATATTATAGATTCAGCGTGTTGAGTTGTATCTTTTTTATTATATTTATCTTGTTCTGATTGTAATTTTTTTAAAAGTGCTAATCTTTCTTCATATACCATTTTAATGGTATTAAAAATGGTATCATTTTGGTAAAGGATCCGTTGGAAAGGGTTTCAAGTATAAACCTTTACCATTTTTAATTTTACAAAGACATCCATTCTTTAAAGATTTACATATTTTTTTAAAATCATCTTTATCTTTTGAAGATAAAGATTCAGATGATGAAATTTGATTTTTTAAAAAATCATTTAAACCACGGCCTTTATAAGGATCAAGATAGAGACCCCTTCCCTGAGACTTTTGCAGACTCCCCTCATATGGATTAAGATAGAGACCCTTTCCAACGGACACTCCCCCTTTAGCTTGATCCTTCTTCATTGAATCGATTTCAGTTTGTAGTTTTTCTTTTTCTAGGTCTGTCCTTTGAGATTCTTTAGCTTTTTGAACTGTAGTTGCAATTCCTCCAGCTATTCCAGCAGCACCTGATAGTCCGGCAATGATTGCAGGTATTAAAGCAGCTAATGGAAGAATACCTCCGGATTTGGAGGAACTCCCTATATGTTCTTTAACTTGTTCTTTTACATGTTTTCCAATAAAATATTTCTTACCATCAATTACAACTGATTTATTTTTATTTGAATTTATTAATTCTTGCAAAGATTCCTCTGTAGGGTTTTGTGTTGTCATTTTATAATAAATAAAAATGGATACTTGGAAACCAATTTTAAATAGACATAAATCTAAATTTAATAATAAAGTATTTCCTGATAATTTTAGATGCTTAATTATTGGATCTTCTGGATGTGGAAAGAATGTTCTTCTTATGAGAATGTTATTAGAAGGAAAGGGTCAGGGCCATGGTTTTTTGGATTATAATAATTTAATCTTTTATTCTACAACCATTAACCAACCGGAATTACAACTTTTGAAATGTGGATTTGAAAATAAATTAACTAAAAATGCTATAATTGATATTTTTAAAAATCAACATACATATCCCGAAGAGGTTTTTCATCCTTGTGATATGGTTGATTGGTACAAGGAAAAGATTTTAGAATCAGATATTAGTAATAAAAATGATTATATAGGGGATGGAATCCAGATCTTATTCTCTAATAAACCTGAAGATGTTTTACATTGTGATTTACTTCCTAAAGATAAAAAGAATCTAGTTATATTTGATGATGTTGTTAATATGAAAAATCAAGAGATTCAAAAGAGTTACTTTACACGAGGTCGACATAATAATTGTAATGTTATTTATATATCTCAAACATATTATGCTTTAGATAAAAACTCTATAAGAAATAATTCTAATTGTTTTATATTTTTTAAATTAGACAAGCGTGATAAGAATATGATTTATAATGATTTATTTTCAAATGTTGAACCTGATAAGAATATGTTTGATATGTTTGTTGATAATCATTGGAAAGAAAAATATAATTATATTTATTTGGATAGAGAAGAAGCTGAAATATGGAAAAGTTTGTTTTAGGGCTTGTCGACTTAAAAATCTGTTTTCTGTAGTTCATTATTATAAAATCTACCTAATATTTTTTCATTATTTAAATCGATGATACCATATGTTATTGGAGTTGTATGATGTATTTTATTTATAATAAAAATTTCATTTGTCCATTTTGCTGTGAATCCTTTTTCAAATTTATTTTTATATTTAAATATTCTTACGCGGTCACCAATTTTAAATTTTGGTTTTATAGGGGCTGTATCAACAATAACATCATTTTCAATATTTACCACTTTAACTGTTTCAGGATTCAAGGAAGCATTTAAAGGTGTTGATTTTATAGAACTATGTACATCATTATTATATTCATTTACAATCTTTTGTAACAATTCATTGTTCCATTTTTGTTTTCCAATAGCAGTAAAATATTTCCACATTTTATTTTTTAATGTTCTATTTAATCTTTCAACCACAACTGCTTTTCCTTCGTTTTCTGTTGAATATAATTTAATATCATTTTCATTTAAAAACTTTGTAAAAACTTTGTTATAAAATTCTGTTCCTTTATCACACCATAAATATTTTGGAATTCTTTGATATTCTTCAAATATATTTTCAAATGCTTCTGTAATAGAATATCCTGTTTTATTTTCTAAACACCTTGCAAAAGCAAATCTTGTATATAAATCTATTACTGTTAAAATTATTTTATATTTTTCAGGGTCTGATGATTTGGGCATAAAGACTAAATCAGCAGACCATGTTTGATCTTTTTCATGTACTTGAACTTTTAAATATTTTTTATTTTTTCTAAATTCATGGTGTAATTCATTAGCATATTTTATTTCTGATTCTGTTGGGGTTTGTAAGGGTTTATTCTCAAAGAGTTGATTCTCAAGGGATCTTTCAACGTCTGCTTGTTCAATAATCCTTTTATTAGCAACATCTTTTGCTTTTCTAGGAAGTCCTGCTCCTATGAAAATCTTACCTTTCATGGCTAATTTAACTAGAGCTCTTTGAATCTTTTCCTTGCTTGATGGATTTTGGATACTATTTAAATCATGTATTAAATTCACATCTGCAACATGTCTATCTCTAAGATCTTCTGAGTTGTATGCAATATCATGTTTTAAAGCTGCTTGATCAATTCTATTTATTGGTTCTTCTCCTTGTTTAGGATTATTATTTTCATCTAATCTAATATCTAATCTTGTTCCTGGTCCAGTATAGTTGTGATGGAATAAATGTCTTTCACCTGGATATTTTTCAGTAGTAAAGGGTTTTAATAATGTTGATGTTGTTTTTAAAGATTGAAGATCACCTCCGGCTGCTAGTTTAGATCCAAGTATATGTTTTTTAGTTTTAACATGAGAGGCTTTGTGATGTCTTGTAACTTGACAATGACAAGTTTCACATGTCCAATATTTACTCATTTTAAAAAGTTTTTTATGAAGAAGAATCACCTCGTACATTTTCAATAATTGAAATCTTTCCACCATATAATTTCATTTCTATTTTCTTTTCTTCTAATATTAATGTATATACTTTAGCTTTAAAATTAGAATCCTTTGTTATATGAAGTGTAACATCAACATTATTTATGGCTAGGCGATCATCTTGGTCTGAAACATTTATACAAAATATAGAATATAAATTTTTGAAATCTTCTAAACTTAATTGCGGTTCAACTTTGAAATCATAACATGTTTCAATATAATTTAGATATGGGAATATGTTTTCATTATTTTCAATATTAAATTCCATTCTATTTATTGGATAATAAGAACTATTTAATTGAATTTGGATTGTTTTTAAATTATCATCTCCAATCTTTTGAATAAACAAGTTGTTATTTTTTTGAAATGATGGATCTGTTTCTTTGAATCCAATCAAGATATATCTTGGTCGGTATGCTAAATTTGCTACCTTTATAGAATATGTTGAACCCTCTGTCATACTAAATTCACTACAGATTCGATTTAAATAATTTACATTTATAGATTTGTTGGAATTTAATCTTTCAAGGAGTTTGATTTCAGAATGTGGATTTAATGTCCATTCAGGTATATGCAATTCAAGTGTTGATAATTTTAATTTAGCTTTTGTATCTGCAGCTCCATAGAACAATCTTTTATCACCTTCTAGTCTATTACAGATGAGTTCTATAAAAACATTATGGAGCACCCGGTTATAGTTTTGAAGGAATCCGAACAAGTGTTTTAATTCAAAATAACCTTCAAATTTTTTCAACTTATAAAGTTCAACTCTTTTATAGTAAGCATAATTTATATCTAAACCATCTTTATCTAAATCCCCTTTATTAACATCAGGAATCCAACCTGTTAATTCACCATATTCGTTTTTATAATCACAACCAGTTAAAATAAAATTTAACATTGTAGAATATACTCCTGGATGCAAAACAGTTTCAATTTCTGATGATCCTAGTTTTAATCTCATGTTGGAGAATAAATTTGGAAAGAAATTATTTTCTAGGGTTATATCTTTGTTTGCTTCAATTTCTAATTCAATTTTATAATATAATTTGGCATTACAAATATCTATTGGGTTTGATGTTTGAAGAGATTGAAAAACTATATCACCCCTACGATTTAAGTTTGCAATAGATCCTGAAGTTGGCGAGATTTTTAAAATATCATTTTTCTTGATTTCATGAGTAAATTCTTTATTATAATCAAGATTTAATTTATTTTTTTCTTGAATTTTAAGATTTATATTATTCATTTTTATAATAAAAATTTAAAAAATGATAAAAATCCGAACTCCGATAGCGAAGTGGGTTAGACTGGCACAGTGGTTCAAATGGATAGCGGTTCAAATCCTAACTACGGTTAGTCTTTTTTAACATAAAATAATATTAAAAATTTGAAAATAATATTGAAAATGGTGTGGGTATCTTAGATTTATATTTTATTTTATTTATTTTTATTTTATTTTATTTATTTTATTTTATTTTTTTATTAATTAAAAATTTAAAAAATGATAAAAATCCGAACTCCGATAGCGCAGTGGGAATAGACTGGCATTGTGGTTCAAATGCTAGCGGTTCAAATCACGTCTGAGGTTAGTTTTTTTTTCAATATAAAATAATATTAAAAATTTGAAAATAATATTGAAAATAATTTTTGAAAATAAATATTAAAAAAATATATAGTGTGGGTATCTTAGGAAATAAATCTTGTATATTTTATTTATTTTATTAATTAATTAATTTTTAAACATAAATATGAAAAAAAAAATATTGAAACGGGTGATGGTGGCGAACCGGTAATTATCGCCACCAGTCTTTCGAACACCCCCGGATCGATTCTATAATGTGCACATTTATTTCTTGGTTGTTTTCGGACCTCTTTCGGATTCGCTTTCGAATTCATTTGTACTTTCGAGCAGCACACTTAAAACGCCGATGAAATCGACTTCGTGAGCGAGAAGCGAATAATAAGGTGTGCTGCTATTATCGAATTGATTCTGATATATAAGTCTGGCCAGCTTGTATATTGGAAGAGATTTGATAAACGAAAGAGGTTGAAATAAAAAAAAAAAAAATGATCCGGATCAAAAAAAACTGTTGAGAGGACAGTGAAAAAAAAAATACCACTGTCCTCTCAGAGCAGTTTTACTATTTTCAAGATTAAGATTTATAAAATTATAAATTAGTCAAATAGCAACTTGCTAGTTGACATCCTCAAGTAGTGTGTTTATATCCCTAACGACCGCAAGCCGACAAACGTTTTTCATAGTTTTATCAGTATTTTTTTCCCCGTTTTATTAATATTTTTGTTGTTTTTTTAATATTTTTGTTGTTTTTTTAATATTTTTGTTGTTTTTTTTAAGTCTTTATTTTGAAACCAAAATGTCTTCAGAATAAAGAAATTAAAAGATATAGGTTTTTAGGGGTTTTAAGTGTATTTTTTTACGTTTATGGGGGAAAAATAGGTATAAAACGGGAAAAAAATAGGTATAAAACATGAAAACAGTTGGGAGGCTTGTGGTTGTTAGGGATATAAACACACTACTTAGTTACCAACGGTCGACTTTTTATTATCATAAATCTCGGCAAAAATCTCGGCCATTCAATGTTTTGTACAATCTATTTCTCGTTTGTAAGTACTAATATAAAATTACGATTATGCCTTTTTCTAATTATATTTAACGTCTCTTCATATCGGTCATCTTCTTTATTGCAAATGTCGTTCTTAACAAGAACAGTCTTTTACTTCTCAATTTTTAATATTGCATTGTCCTGTTTCATCAAAACATAAACTTATTTTCTTTTTTATATCCGATTTATCTTCTTTTCTATTCCAAATTTCATATTTAGTATAATTCAGTGTATTTCATTTTTTGCCTAATGTCAGAAATTTTCTTCTCCAGACCAAGTTCTACTGGACTACAACCAACAGTTAAATTTAACACAAATTCGATTTTTGGTAAAAGATCTGCCCAATTCTTAAGCTCTTACTACTGTAGTGAAGTATGAATTGCATCTCTGATTGTCAGAAATTGTCTTTCTATCAATCCGTTTATGTAGTGGTGGTAAGGAATGGAGTATACTATATTTATATTATGGTTCTTATCAGATATTTAAATAATTGTGATTCGAATGACTTTCCCCGATCATTTTAGAATCCATTGACTTAAAATTATTTTACATTCATGTTCTCGAATGGTTTCGACACGGCATTTCATGAGACTAATTTATTAAATTGATCTATAATTGCCATGATGAACCGTTTCTCATGTATTATCATCTTAAATGGGTCACAGAAATCGACAAATATACACTTTTGAGCAGTTTTTATTGTCTTAGCTTTGCGTTTTTGACATGGTTCACAACTTTTTATTACTTTTGGAATTAATTTTTATTTTATTATCTAGATATATACTTAAAAACTTTTTTTAATCCAGCGTAACATAATGTTTTATGTGTTTATTCTATATTTCAATATTATTATGTCCAACTTGAGCTGTCCAGGGCTGTTTAAAGTTATCAAACTATAAATCTCTAACCTTAAATATCCTGTCTTAAGCTCATATGGATGAAGTTAAACACTTAGGTAGTCTAGGCCAACAGTCGACTGATGTCATATGAAAGTCATTTATTTAAATGATCAGTATGTGATTCACTTATTTATTATTGTAGCTGTAAGTTACGATCAGTATTATATTTCTGGATAATAACACAAATTTTAAGTCATAAATTTAAGTTTAAACATACTTTTAAACATTTCCGGGCCCAGTGCAGCATAACTCCTCATTGTGGCCTTGCAAAGATAACATGACCTTCGTATTAAAGTCATTGATATAAAAATTCAAAATATAAACGTTTGGAAAAAAGTAACATTA
Source organism: Schmidtea polychroa (assembly GCA_959609185.1). Taxonomy (NCBI): domain Eukaryota; kingdom Metazoa; phylum Platyhelminthes; order Tricladida; family Dugesiidae; genus Schmidtea; species Schmidtea polychroa. The sequence goes on along the minus strand of CAUHTR010000003.1, from coordinate 50,612 downwards.
AACGTATCATTAAAAAAAAATCGTGAAAATTCAAGTTCATAAGGTCAAACACCATTTAAAACAAGCAGAAAATCAGAAAATTGTAATAAAATAAAAACAACATATTAAAATAGAAGCAAAGATATAATAACATGCAAGAAAGAAAAAGTAAGATCACTCTTAAGTAAAAATGCAAATAATGAAGGATAAATAAAAATGTATAAGTGTGACATCAAAGTAAGTATTGTTGAGGTAATAAAATAATCAAATAAATTAAAGGAAATAAAAATACAAGTTAGAATTAAATTATATCTTTTTGAATGGAATTATATTCATAATAAAATGAAGGAGAGATGTGAAAATTCGGTCAGGGATAGAATCGATAGGGTAAAGAAATAAAAAGAGAACAAAGGTGTGAGAAAGAATATCATTATGGGTGAAAAGCAAAAATTGTGAATTGTGAAAAATCGAAAAAAGATTAAAATATTCGAATTGAAATCTAGAAAATTGGTCATAGGTGGAACAAGTAGCGAGGAATAACATGGTGAAAACGTAATTTGCAGAAAGTGCCACGAGAGTGCGAAAAAGTGTATAATAGTTTAAAAACGAAATAGATTAAATAATTAATTAACTAGCGACTAGAAAGAATTCCCGAGCTGGCTAGACAAAGAGAAAAGTAAACAGAAGGAAATTTTGGGGCACATTATCTTGTCACTATGATTAATGGAAGAAGACCAAGAACAGATAATGCGTACAGAGGAGCTCGAGGTAGGCTATTATTTATTACTATTGTTTGAACCATTCTGGGTGACAGCTGAGGCAGAGATGTAAAAATGAATGTCAGGTTAGAGATTGGCTCGACATTAACCATTTGTCATCCAGATTTGGAAGAGTATAAAGGGAATGGGAAAATCAGAACAAACCACCGTTAGCCACAGATAGGGATTTTAGAAGAAAATTGAGAATAAGTAAAAGGAAAATTATTTTAAGGATCAAGGATAATAACGATGTGAATATTAATAAAGATTTTGACAAAGCATCAATACCGAGCGGAGGATCTGTCAAACTCATAACACTTTGGTCATTGATTATTGTGTGCAAAGAGATATTTTTTATTCAATATACGTTGGGTAGTTTGTTGTTTCGTTATTTTCAATTAAAGTGACACGTGGAGTCAGAGAGTAACGACTCAAATTAATAAAATCCAACAGTATGTATGTTTCTATAATGTAAGATTATTGATTTTTTCTTATATTATGGAAAAGGTATGTGAGTAACTTCTGGTGTTAAATATTCTTGAACAGTCGTGATTTGTTCACCCTATCATCTACCTATCGAAAGTCGGCGTGCTGTCACGGTGGGTGGGTTAGACGTTTTAGATTATAGCTCTTCACTATTACTCGTTCTATGTCGTCCATGAATCGAAATCATCTACGAGCGTCATGATTCCTAATTTGTGAATTAGTTAATCGGAATAATTTGTCGTTCTGTCTTGATTAATAAAAGCATATTATAGAATTTTGTGTTCCCTCGTATTAAATGACTGAATTATTTATATTAGTCATATTATGATCTGATAAATATTTTTATGGTCTAATCTTAGTATGATTTTATTCATTAAAATAAATTCTTATTCTTTTAAATCAAAGTATTTTCTGATTTATTTATTTTCAATTTTAATGGAAATTTTTAAATATTTAATACTTAATTAATTTCTAAAATTTTATATTTAATTTAATTTTTATTAATTGCGATTCCATGTTGGGTTTTGCATATTTTCTAGAATATTCTACCCATTTAGATTATTATTAATATATATATTTCTATTTCATTTATTTTTTAAGTTATTTCTATACTATTTTTGATAAATATTTTATTATTAATCCATATTTTCATTTATCTCCATGAATTCGAATTATATCCACTTTGTTATTTATCTATGTTATTTTTATGTTTTTTTGTGCTATACTTCTTGACTTTGTAATTTTTAAGATGGACGAAGCTCACTACGCTACGAAAATGACCAGACAAGCAAAATATGCCGAATCATTTATTCGAAGGAGCCGACCAATATAATCAACTTGGTTTTGTCCAGAATATGGAAAAATTTGACCAAATGATTGAATCCAAAGGAAATTAAAAAGAAGAAAATTAAACAACGATGCGAAAATTGTTAAACGATTTATATGTTTGGGATCTTGATCGTTTCTTCATATTTTTCATATACCTTTTGCAAATAGCTATGTACTGGATATAGGGTCAACGTCACTTGTGACGGGTACTTAGTGGTAAATAACATATGAGGTAATGCGATAGAGATTAGCGTCTGAAAATAGTTGATCTAGAATCTTAATTGAGAGCGAGAGTGGATGAGTATGTGAACACATGATATTTTATTCCCTTTCATAACCCAGCATCAGTAAATAGTAATTAACTTGTTATAGAGCTTTGCCTCTATCACAATAAATAAAATTTTATTTTCAATTTTATAATTTTTTATATTTTTCATTTAATTTTCTGTTTTCACTTCTTGGCCTTTCAGTATTACAAAATATTAACTTTTTCAGTTTCCATAGAAGCAAATAATTAAATTAAAATTTTCATATATAACAGAGAAATACACGTATTTTTCGAACTTTTAAAATTATTATTATTCCAAAACTCTGTAAGCAAAATGTTTGATTTTAAAATATTATCCCATAATTTTTGAGTTACTTTTAAATTAATGAAACATGTTTATTATTTTCCATCATATTCAAGCCATTTAATGATTACAATCTACACTAAAATGTTATTATGAAACTCCAAATAATTGAAAATTCCATTATAACATTTCGGGATTTTAAAATTTGTGAATGTTTGTTTAAATATCCTAAATTAATTTTGAACTTTTAAAATCTTATTTAACTCCCTAAATGAGTGATATTTTTGTAAAATTGCTTTCAGATATTTCTGGTGCTCATAATTTGGAAGCATGTTTAAATAAATGTGACATAACGAATTTGAGTGACATAATAAATATAGATGATCGTTGTTTATTGCTAATTGAAAAATGTATAAAAGAAAAATGTTTAAAAATGGCTGAAAGTGATCGATCAGGTTATATCGAAGAAGTGTTTATGAAGCGTCCTGATATTTTCAAATTTGCCCCAGGAGTCCGAGAAAGAATCTTGAATACAGTAAAATCGTTAAATAAGGTTTATAAAAACTGCGAAGAAAAAGAAATTAATGAATATGGAGTTATGATATTCAATCAAAAAAGGGATTATGAAACAAATGTTCCTATTGATAATTTGAATCGAATTTTAAAAGAAAACCGAACTTTATTCGGTATGTCGGCACTGCCAAATTCTATTCCTCGTCAATCTATTCAATCGAACTCAAATTCATATGCGAATTCGGAAATAGGCAATAATCGAAGTGTAATCACAAACGCAAAAACTCCCGATCTACCAAACGAGAGCATTTTGGCAAAAGAAAACTCCATTCCGATAAAAAAAGAGGCAATTGTCAGCAACTATGACATAATCAGTGTTAGCAGTGATGGAAATTCGGGAACAAATCGTGAAATCGACGATATAATCATCAGAAAAAATTCCGAAATGGCTTTCAGCAAGTCTCTCCATTCATTGTCATCGCGCATTCCAAGCTTCTGCTGCAGCACTCCCAAAATCGATGGGAAATTGAAATCTCCTCAATTCAGCGTCGAAAGGAATACAAATAATAATAAATCCACCGAAACAATACGAATTCGACCAAATAAGAACCAGCAATATGGCTCGTCGGAATTGACGCGGAACGTGGTAGACATTTTGCGGAACGAATTCATCAATTGCCAATTGACAGCCGGGAAACATTTTGATTTAATCGTGCCAAAACCGGGTCCAGCTAGCAAGCCGGCAGTCGGGCGATTCGTTTGTTATATTTGTCCTTCGGGAAGCTCATCGTGCAAACCTGTCCAGTTCACCATCAATCCGAACCACTCGTTGAATTTCGCATCGATCCGCACACACGTTGCCACCCATTTCTATTCCCATAGCGACAAGAATCTTCAATCGTCGACCAAGCGCAAATTTCCGGCCGATCGATATTCTCTGCCCTCTAAACTTCGTAGATAAAAATTTTAGTAAAATAAATTATTCCTTTGTATTATTTTGATTCGCTTATCGCGTGTTTTCAACGCGATGTTCGCCACTGATCAATTTATAATTGGCCTTTTTATCATAGCTTGCCACAGTAGGGAACATTTGGGTAACCATTAGTTATAGCATTTTTTTGCATTATAAAATATTTAAATCTCGTATTAAATTAATTTATAAATTCGGATAATTGTTGAGAAGTCCATTCGTAAAAAAATTAGAAAGCTTCAATTTGATTGGACAAATAAAATTATCCCATTTGACCTTAATTACACACATTTCAAATGCCACATTAAATTATTAAAGAAATATTTCATGGTTCCTGTGGAGAACTTCATTGATATTTTAAGAATGTTCTACTTTGTTGTAGGATTATATTCCATTTCGGCGTTTTATTGAGATCCACTGAAAATTAGTGGGATATCTGATATTTTCAAATTATTAATTTTAAATAACAGCACATCCATTTATTGCATACACATTGTCGAAAAGGGACTTAACAAAGAGGATTTGTTTGTACATATTCTCTTATTCTAACCTGAAAGTGAAAATGCAATAAGGAGTGGTAGAAAAATAGTCATGAAGGTGTTTAGGGAAGAGTTGATGACAAATTTATCAGCAACCCTAAAACATTTAAATAACACCAAAATTATTTTCATAGGATAGAAAAGTATCATGACAACATTGTAGTTTCATAATCAGGGTTTTAGACGTTGCTCTGCATTTTCATAAATTGCCTAGCGAGATCTCGCCACAGTTGATGCTGACAAAATGTATGACGGTTTTTAATTGGCAATTAATCTGAATTGTGATAAATTTTATTTGCTTTACGCTTTCGTGGAAAGTTTTTGTGCGTGCGACTTAATTACCAGAATCAGTAAAATCCCACTATAACAAAAAATAGGGGCATTAAAATTTCAATAATGTTCTTGATTAGAATGCATTCCAAAATCTATTGTTTAATTATAAAAATTAAAAGATAAAACCCAATTTATGAGGATAAAGATTCTAATATTACAGGAGAGTTAATTGGGAATAAATATTTTGAAAATGGAAACAATTTTAAAATGGATACTTTGAAAATTGATGATTGTCTTGAGGAACATGGGGTTTGTGGTGAAGGCATCCCCGATTGGAAACCTTTGAAGAATATTCTTGGAATAAAAGAACCATTTACCAGTTACAAAAATGTTTTGATCCAGACTTAATCTTTGAAGATTTTCCTTAGGGATAGCAAAATAATTTGTATAATCCAGAATGATAAGGATTTGCATAAAATTGTTGAAAACGAATGTGTCAATGCTACAAATAGCCGATCGTTGTTTCAAAGGCGTTGTTTCAAAAATATAAAGGAATCTATTTACAATGAAAAGATCTGTACCGAAAATGTCTTGATGCGTATATTTAAAAACTTTATGTTGGACACATTTGTTTAAAAAATGTCATCAAGCTGCTAGATATGATCTCATAGATATGATCTCATTCATTAAAATGATGCTTCTAACCCTTAAACGTATATATTTTTTCAAATAAACCGACAAAAAATACAATTTTTTATTGAAGATTTTCAATTTGAGTGATTTCTACGGGGATTATTTCCTAATCATTATTTCATTATTTTTTTGTCTATTAAATTCTGCACTTTTTGTCATAGCTTTTTTTATTTGTAAATACGACCAATAATTTTTGGTCTTACTAATTCAATCTTTTATTTATTCCTTCTTTCTTTCTGAGTTGGCCGACTTTTCAAATGCGTTGTTTCTCTCTTAATTATATCAGTGATTGTAACTTGTTGCGTTTATCATTTTAATAATAAGTGTTTGTTTAGCCTCAATATATTGTGTATTTTACTTTGAATTATTTGGTATTTGATCATAGATTTTGACTCGAATTGGTGGGGTTTTCATGCAATATTTTCCCGGTATATTCAAACAAAATCTCCATTATCTGGTGTACTTTAATATCTTGGTCCATTGCTGCGGTTCTAGCATAACTTTTTATTGATTTTTATGATGAATAGTGCTGATATTTTCTGTCTCCTGCTATCGTTTCACATCATCATATTTTATAATTATTTTTTGACTTCATTATCAGATTTAAGATTGAACATTTCTGTATCTTATTTTAAATTTGGATCTTCTAGTGGATTTTGTATAAAAAATGTCTTTAAATCTTCATATATTTAAATGTCTCAGAAAAGTTTTGAGATACCTTTCTATTTTTCTGAAAAAAATATTGCTCAAATCCGATTCTCTTTGGTTTGTGATTTTATTCGCGTATTGTAATTTTATTCATTATTTATAACATCTTATTTATTGTAGCTTTAATTGATTGAAACACTTTTATGAAAATCTCACGATTTTCTTCTATTGTCTTCGTTAATTCAAAGATTTTTCTGTAGTATTTCACTTGTTTAAAACTTCTAATAGCTTGATAAATTGAAGCATTGGTAAGGTGACCAGACGTCTCGCTTTTGGCGGGACAGTCCCGATTTTTCACTATTTATCCCACGCCCCACAACGTTTTTCAAAAGTCCCGACTTTTAGAATTAAGTTAAATTTTATATTTATCAAAATCATTGTTTTGCATTCTAAGAATCCTACGGACTACTAAGACTAACATATTGCTTTTCTTACCCAGTTACATTGTATTTGTTTCTCAGATGATACACTTCGTGTTCGTACTGCGTGCTAGGAAGCTAATTAAACAAATAAATATTACAAATTCTTTTGAAGATTTTTACAATATTTTAAAAAATGACAACAATCTACTGAGAAAAATTCGCTCAAATAAAAAATATGTCAAGGAATAAAAGATTATACAATTTTTTATATTTATAAATTGTACTTATGTTAAAAATCAAAATATATTACCATATTATTTTTATTCTATATGTAAATTTTTGTTGATACCCCCCTCCTTCAAAGTTGTACCGCTTTGTCCATCTAAAAATCAGATCACCTCACCCTTCCTTCAAAGTTGTCCCGCTTTGCTCATTTAAAAATCTGGTCACTTTAATCATTGACATAATTAAGACTATTGAAATTCTTATTTTTGTTCATTATAGTCATTTTCAAATAATGCCAAGATTTTCACAGTATATTTTTTTACAGTAAATTAACTACTATTTCATCACAAATGGCGAATCACACCAACTTGCATTATAGCAGTTTTTATTCATTGAAATAGGTGTATAAGTGGGTTTACTAAAATTATAATACATTACTAAAATTATAATTATAGAAATTTGTATTGAAATGTTATAGCGACTACTGGGTTCACTTAGTTTTCTCTTAGTTTTCAATTCATTCAGATAGGGTTTTCTGTAGATTTTAAACTTTTTAGCTGTCATGGTCTTGTTAGAACTCATTCCAAAGTCCTCTATGGCACTGATTTTATAGCTGTTTGAATGTTTCTGATGCTTCATGGATTGTTTTTAAAATATTTTTAATCGATAGGGGATTATTTGAGGGGGGGGGGATTAAAAAATTAAACTTAATTTTTGTACTTTTAAAACTAATTTTGCCTGATGGGGGATTATTATAGGATTTACAGTATATGTTAATTTATTTTAGCCATTTTAGAAATGGCTTCCAAGTAAGAATTTTAATTTACAATAAATTTTAAGGTTTGAATTTTGATTTTATATAGATATGAGATCTTTATTCAAGCTCTTAAATTTTACTTTATTCAGCGTTAATATTATAATTTATTTTTAATTACTTTCAGCTTTTTTAGGAATGAATTTGTTGAATTTTGGAATTATTTTTATATAATTTAAGTTAAATATATTTATAACTATTATTGATTAAATAAAGCAATCATCAAATACATATATTTTTTACGACAACTCTTTGGAAATTTCTCCAATTTTTTGAATCTGTAACTAACAAAATTAAATTTCTGGTGATTTTCAGAAATCTACCATTTTCCATGGCAATAATTATTAGGATTTTGACATGTCTTCAATCAAAATATAATTTTTTAAAATTATTAAACTTATCATTTTCTATCACCCTGAAATCGAAAAGGTAGCATCAGACACGACTTAACCTCTTCCTTCTACCGTAGAATATTTTAAATGGTAGTCATTTCTTCACAAAATACAGAGTTTGAGAAGAAATATCTAAAATTCTATTAAAAATTAAATTTATAATAATTTTTTAAATAAATCTTACGATTTTTTTCATCATTTTCTCTACAACTCAAAATAGAGTTCTCCGAATCTAGCTCAAAATTTTTTCCCACATATTTTTAATAAATTAGAAATAACAATATTTTAACTATATGTTAGCATTTTTTAATCATTAGAACATTTCTACGTATCAAAAGTTTACATTCCTCTTTTACTATGTATGCTGTGTTAACTTATTTTTCTAACACTTTCTCACTTTCCATATAAAAGTTTTATTGTTAATAAATATTAAATATTTACACACATGCATGGGCGTCCGCAAGGGGGGGGGGGGAACATGCCCCACCCCTAAATTTCCCAAACCATTCCATTTTTCGATTAATTTAAACACATTTTAATAGATGCGCTCAAACAATGTTGGAAAAACTCAAGACAAAAAAAATTAATAAAAAAATTTAATTTAAAGAGTTAACACCCCTTGCAATATCCCTATATTTATTTTGTGTATTTTAATAACATAAGCAAGTTTTATTATTTCTATCGCAATATGGATTCTTATACTTTTGAGATTAAAATCCCACTTGAAATACTTTTGAGGAATTATGTTGGAAACTTTCTCAATTTGACATTTTGTCGTATTCGAGGGAGATTTTTCAACTTTAATAAATCTACAGATTAAGTTGATCTATTACCCTATGATTCAGATTTTGACATCCTAGAAATGTTTAATTAAATGTGAGCAATGAAATATTTTCCTTCTTATGCAGATTCCAGTACAGATTATTGCTAAATCTCTGTCTAGGGAAGATGGATTTCATTAGGGCAAAAATAATGAGCCGATTGAGAGTTGTATTTTGAATTTGTTATTAGAACCATTATTATTGTAAAGATTCATAAAAATAATTATAATTATTGTATGTTTTTAAAAATAAAATTTTCTATTCATGCCAGGAAGCAGTGGGAAATGTCGATATTGATACAAATGATCGATGGTGACAGTTTCCCAAACAGAGCTCCCACTGTTTAATATTCAAGTCCAACTCAAGGAAAATGAATGCCAAACAGATCTTACAATTCTCAAAATGGAGACTTCAATAATTAAGCCCAAATTAATACAAGTAACATAAGTAGCTGTAATAACACGACTTTATTACGATCACTCCAATTAATAATAATAATAATAATAATATAATATAATATAATATAATATAATATAATATAATATAATATAATAATATAATATAATATAATAATAATAATAATAATAATAATAATAATAATAATAATAATAATAATAATAATAATAATAATAATAATAATAATAATAATAATAATAATAATAATAATAATTGTAAGGAGTTAGTAAACACCTATATAAAATTATGATGGTTAAATTGTAGAAGTGAGATCAGTTAGTAGAAATAATTATTTCTGTTAAATTTTTATATTTATATTCTATAATAAATTCTATCATATTATATTAAATTATATTAAATTAAATTAATTAAATGTATGACCAGTAATTACATTAATTATAATAATTAACACGCCTCGGTGTTTAAATACGCTAAGAAACGTCTCAGTTTTGAAGTTGTTATAAAAACTAAATGCTTGAAGAAGATTTGATATTATTTGCGTCTAACAATAATAATAATAATAATAATAATAATAATAATAATAATAATAATAATAATAATAATAATAATAATAATAATAATAATAATAATAATAATAATATCAATAATAATAATAATAATAATAATAATATCAATAATAATAATAATAATAATAATAATAATAATAATAATAATAATAATAATAATAATAAATAGTTAAACATACATGGCAATGATTTAATTATAAGATAACGCCAATCAAACATTTTTTTCACGATTAATTTCGACAGTTTTCCTGTCATCATCAGGTGGGATATAATACTCATTAAATAAAGGATTTTAAACAAATTTAATTATATATAAAAATTTTTTTATTTTATAAAAATATTATTTTTTAAAAACTTTAACATTTAAAATTTAATTTAATAATTTAAAAATTTAAAAAATTTTTTATCAATTATTTAATTTAACACAACAATCAATACATACAATACACCAAAGCTTATTTAAAAACACTCAACACACAAGTATTTACAGCATTCTGCACATTAATTTTCGGATTCAATGATTTTATCAACAACGCCTCACAAATCACACGTTCCCAATAATTATCGAAGTTTTTTAATAAAATTTTAAAATCAGACATACCTATTTTAATCTTACAGCCCTTATTGTGCTCACCAATATGGGTCAAAGACTTCGGTCTACAATGTTCTCGAGCTCGAATACAGAGATGACGGGAAGTCTCTCCAATGTATGTGGCATTACACCCATTACATGTAAACTGATAAACGAGATCGGAACACAATTCAACCGGAGTCTTTGACTTATTAATAAACATATTGCGTACTTTCCATGAAGTTGACACTATCCTATAGTTTAAATTCCCTAACTGCTTTCTTATCTTCACTTTATAATCCTTAAAACCTTCTGAGTACGGCAATACTAACACAAATTTAGGCTCATCATCCTTGCTCACACTATTTAATTTATTTAACTCATCAGACTCACCCACCTCAACAAAATCACACACAGATTTTAACTCATCAGACTCACACGTCTCAACAAGATCACACCCAAATTTTCTCAAACATGGATCCTTAGGATTTTTAATAAATTTGTCAACAGTCTCTTTCACCATAACTACTAAAAAGGATTTTGAATAACCATTCTTCATCAACAGTTCAACCAACACGTCAACACTCTTTACCGAATTTTTAAAAGTAGAAGACAAAGACCATGCACGATAAATCAACCCCTTCACCATATTTCTTTTATACTTGAATTCACAAAAACTTTCGGAAGAAGTATAGAGACCAGTATCAGTTGGTTTTCTATAAATCTCTGTCTCATAGTGTTTCTCTTTACGTTGTATTAACAAATCCAAGAAAGCAAGCGATGATTTTTTCTCCGTTTCACATGTGAATACAATGTTTTTATGTAGACTATTCATATAATGCAAAAACGGGTCAACATGCCTCTGATTTTCAAATATAAGAAATATATCATCCACATACCGTTTATAAACAGTGGGTTTCATACCTTGGAAAGATGCAATTTTCTTTTCTAAGCTTGTTAAAAAAATTAAAGCCATCGTTGGTGCTATTATATGAATAGTCTACATAAAAACATTGTATTCACATGTGAAACGGAGAAAAAATCATCGCTTGCTTTCTTGGATTTGTTAATACAACGTAAAGAGAAACACTATGAGACAGAGATTTATAGAAAACCAACTGATACTGGTCTCTATACTTCTTCCGAAAGTTTTTGTGAATTCAAGTATAAAAGAAATATGGTGAAGGGGTTGATTTATCGTGCATGGTCTTTGTCTTCTACTTTTAAAAATTCGGTAAAGAGTGTTGACGTGTTGGTTGAACTGTTGATGAAGAATGGTTATTCAAAATCCTTTTTAGTAGTTATGGTGAAAGAGACTGTTGACAAATTTATTAAAAATCCTAAGGATCCATGTTTGAGAAAATTTGGGTGTGATCTTGTTGAGACGTGTGAGTCTGATGAGTTAAAATCTGTGTGTGATTTTGTTGAGGTGGGTGAGTCTGATGAGTTAAATAAATTAAATAGTGTGAGCAAGGATGATGAGCCTAAATTTGTGTTAGTATTGCCGTACTCAGAAGGTTTTAAGGATTATAAAGTGAAGATAAGAAAGCAGTTAGGGAATTTAAACTATAGGATAGTGTCAACTTCATGGAAAGTACGCAATATGTTTATTAATAAGTCAAAGACTCCGGTTGAATTGTGTTCCGATCTCGTTTATCAGTTTACATGTAATGGGTGTAATGCCACATACATTGGAGAGACTTCCCGTCATCTCTGTATTCGAGCTCGAGAACATTGTAGACCGAAGTCTTTGACCCATATTGGTGAGCACAATAAGGGCTGTAAGATTAAAATAGGTATGTCTGATTTTAAAATTTTATTAAAAAACTTCGATAATTATTGGGAACGTGTGATTTGTGAGGCGTTGTTGATAAAATCATTGAATCCGAAAATTAATGTGCAGAATGCTGTAAATACTTGTGTGTTGAGTGTTTTTAAATAAGCTTTGGTGTATTGTATGTATTGATTGTTGTGTTAAATTAAATAATTGATAAAAAATTTTTTAAATTTTTAAATTATTAAATTAAATTTTAAATGTTAAAGTTTTTAAAAAATAATATTTTTATAAAATAAAAAAATTTTTATATATAATTAAATTTGTTTAAAATCCTTTATTTAATGAGTATTATATCCCACCTGATGATGACAGGAAAACTGTCGAAATTAATCGTGAAAAAAATGTTTGATTGGCGTTATCTTATAATAATAATAATAATAATAATATCAACAATAATAATAATAATAATGAAAATAATAATAATAATTATAATAATAATATAGTAATAATAATAATAATAATAATAATAATAATAATAATAATAATAATAATAATAATAATAATAATAATAATAATAATAATAAAATTGAAAAGGACTATTTATATAGTTGAAAATTCTTTCATTTTATTAAATATATACTTCACAGCTAAATGCTTTAATTATCATTTAATTGTTTAGCAAATAATAACAATTATAATAAAATAATAATAATAAAATAGTAATAATAATAAAGTAATAGAGCCAATTAATAATAATTTTTTTGGCTTTTTAACATTTTACGTTTGTAATCTATAATTTCCCAAATTTATTTACTTTTGTCAGGACTATTGAGCAAAAATTCATTAAGTTAAAAAAATCATTAAGTTAAATTTATTCGAAATATGTTTCTAATATTTAACATAATAATATAATTTTTAAAGATATATTTAGTGAATGTGGAGATATTATGCATCATTCAACAGAGAAATGCCGATATTCGAATAAAATTGAAATGAAAATGTTGTTCATTACATTTACAGCTTATTATAAAAGTTTAGATTTACTAATTTGGGTTGTAAGTAACTAGGTAGCAACTTTGCTTGTTACTTATTATTGTAAATAGTATACTATTATTAATTATAATATATGTGATGACATTGGATTTTAAAATTAAAAATGTATAACTTATGACAATTAATAAGTTTTATTAAAGTACAATGGCTGTGACACACAAATCGGTTACAACTTGCACATTTTATTCTCGATTTTCTGTATTCAGATCGTGGGGAAGAGTGACATCTTTATTTTTAAGAAGGTATTATTTGTCTGTGTACATGTGATACCAATTAAGGTCATTGGTGTCTTTGATGATGAATTTAAATTAGGGATGGATAATAACCAAGTTACAAAAGACATGTAGAATTTTAGCTAACAATGTATTGAACTTAGCGGCTCTTAGCCTGTCTACAATTTTAGAGAGTCAAATCATTCGATATTTGCAAGTGTAAAAAATACTTTATAAGGCCATCGAAAACATTTTCATTGACTTATGTCATTTGTTGGGTTTGTTGGATCGGTGATGAGTTATAAATTCAACAATTACGTCTCTGACTCCAAGGATGTTTTATCAATTCACAAATTTACAAATTCGAACAAGATAACCTTTATTAATATCACAATAGATTGTACAAGTTGTAATTACAGCCAATTACTCTAATGTAGGCAATTATCCAGAACTTATTACATCACTACGTGAAGAATACCTTTCCGTGTACAATTCGCTAATAATAATAATAATAATAATAATAATAATAGTTGATCGATTAAATCACAGGATTACGTTACTCGATTGCTCTATTACTTTGACCACAAGTATTCACTCCTTTTCCACCTTTATATTAGGTTTGCAAAGATTCTCGTTATTCTCTCAATTATATATCTCTTATTTCTGAACTCTTTTTATTCAACTTTTTAACTCTTTTAATTCTCCCCTTTTATTAACTCTTTTCTAACTCTCCTCTAACTAACTCCGACTGGTTTCTGTATCTTCCCCTGTTATAGTTCGTTAAATTTGCGATACGAGATAATTTTGTTTTTCCATTTTTCCTCCGTCTCGCATTTTCCACAGTCCTTACCTTATCTCTGACCGATGTCGAGATATGTCCGCTTTTTCCCTTTTGCTGTTAAGCAGATTTTTCTTGGAATTTTGATATCTGTGACAAATTGTCATGATATAAAATATATTCTGTTTTGTTTTTGAAATTCCCTTTTCCCCTTTTGTACTTGTTAATTAATAAAGACCTTTGTTTTAATTTCTTGTTTGTTTTCTTTTGTTTGATATATCTTCTCATCTCTTGCTTCTGTTTACTTCCGTTTTCTACTCTGCGTTCCCAAAGATCAGTGTTTCCCAAACTGGGGTACGCGATGGATTTTTTGGGGGTACACAGGCCTTTTCAATTTTCTATTATATAAATATTAAAAGATAAATAAAAAAATTTAATTAGATTAAAATGTCTTATTAAAATTTTATTAATACAGCAAAATATAAATATAATCTTGTTTTTTATTTATTGTTTATATTTTCGAATCAATAATATATTTTTAAAAATAAACTAAGTTTAAAAATCAAAGCATAAAGTAAATCTTTTATATAAATGTAATTAAAATATAAATCCCTTCGTTTTAAATTTATTTTAGAATTATTTTATAAATTTAATCTTTATTTAAATTTAAACCAACTGTTTCATAACAATTCATTTTCAACTTTAAAATTAGATATTAGCCAGAAAAAATTTGTTTTTAGATTTATTATTATTATTATCTCAGCATAAGCAATTTCATCCTTCTCATTAATTACAATAAATTAAGTATAGTATTTTTTATTTTAAAATATTTCAGTTATAAAAGTATTTAATTTTTCATTAATGCTATTAATTTAAAGGTCGTATATTTAAAAAAAAGATATTATAAAAAAATTTAATCATTATATAAAATTTTAAAGCAAAGGGGTACATTATATAATGAAAATGATCAAGGTGGTACGCAGTACCAAAAGTTTGAGAAACACTGCCATAGATCGTCCCGGTTGTCATGACGATTTCTCCTCAGGTAATTTTATTTATTTTTAATATTATTTATTATTCAGATATCCTGAACACATTTCTAATCAAGCTATCCGAAGTATCTACTCCGGATTTAGTAGTATTATAAATTTGACTATTTCACTTTCCCTGTCAATATAGTTGATTTCTGAAACCATGCATAGAAAACAGTACAAGCAAGAAAATACTCTTCGTATCGCAGAATGAACAAATATTTATGTTTTCGTGAAAGAAGTGAACAGTATCTTCTTTTTGTCTACTTGCAACATTTTTAGCTGCTAGTGTAATTTCTCGACGATTTGATCGTAACGTACTAACTACAGTCGTTTTCTCAGCCAGCATATTTGACCAGCGTTAAGAATGTAAAGTATTTTTCTATTGCTCTATTCCTCCCATCAGATAAATAAAGTTCTGCTAGCTTCATTGTCACCAATTCTGGAATAGAGTTATAATTGGAAATTTCAGTTTCCATAATGATATTTATAACGTACAGTTATATATTTAAATTTATTTTTAAACAAGGTTTTGCGACGCCTTGTTTTTTTATTGCGTGTAGGTCGCAGTGGAAAAAGAATAAAAAATACTATATAGCGATATAGTATTATGGTAAATTATCGCTATACAAATATCGACAAATAAAAAAATTCAATAAAAAAGAAAACTGAAAGTCAAAATTTTATTCCAACGTTTCAATCAAAAAGAAATTCATTCTATAATATTTATTCTACCATCCGTTATTTCTTTCAAACGGCAAAAAAAGATTCTCGAATTAATCTAAGAAAGTAAATTCGCCGAAATTAACGAAGGATTAACATTCGTTCCCTCTTTAAGGTTTTACAATTTTTATTTAAATAAAGTTGGATTTTTAAATTGTTCGTTGGTTCATAAAACTAATTTATTTTAATAATACTTTGGCGATTTCGTTGTAATACTATCTAAATTGTGTTTTTATTTGTTTTTATTCGTTTGTTCATATAACTAATTTTATTTTAATAATACTTTTGTGATTTCTTTGTATTACTGTCTAAATTTTATTTTGTCTACTCATAGTCATAAAATCCCAACACAACACTTACCCTCTCTATCTATCGGCTCTCCAGATTTCCCCACACATACACACTCACTAACACGAATATAATATAGGCTATATATTACACGTATAGAATACAATATCACCGAAATAACACACATAGAATATAATACACCAAAACCTCCGGCTATAATATAATAAGTGGTATAATAATAGCTATAATAATATTTTTGATGCCTTCAGAGTTTAAAGCAAGAGATGTCAGAAAGACTAGTGTGTTTTACTATTGTTATATATGCAAGTCTCTTTTAGGATCCTAAGTTAATGTCATCCTGTTGTGATATTTGAACCTCTCAGGCGTCTTACAGTTTCTTCAACAATCTATGTAGGTGGGCATTATTTTTAAAGCTAGGTGGTCTTTTAAATGAGTCCATAATTTTTCGTTTTTTCTTTTTTTCTTATCCATTCCTGAAAGTTTTGTGTTGGTCATATGTTTTCCTTGATCCATGTATTACTGTTCCTATCATTTTCCTTCTCATTTCCTTCGTGTCATCATAAATAATTTCTAATTGTCTTATTATTTCATTATTTCTTATGTCCCATGTTCCTAGGGATTATTTTTGTTGGTATCCCTGTTTTGCTTTGTATTTCTTTTGCAGTTTCCCTATATTTATCTATATTTGCATCTCTGGGTTTTTCAATTGCTGTTTCTTCGTCAAATAGACAATTTATATCTATGACCATTATTTTATTTGAGGCTCACCACTAAGTCGGGCCTTAGGTTTTCACTTATTTGTTTAAGTACCGAGTCTTTTTTATAGTATAGATTCTTCTTTTTTTAGTATAGGCAGTAATTGATGACATGACTTGCTGATTCATTAACATCACATTTCCTACATTTTGCGGCCTATTCTTCCTCATTGGTTTGCTTGTTTCATATTAACATCAAGAATGTTTGTTCTTGCGTTTATTAAGAATCTCCAGGCTGCATCCGGTAGGCCCTTTGGGATTTTCCATTTCAAAAGTTCGGATTTCTTCTGGTTTATAATGTATCCTTGACATTTTAGATATCTCCATTTTTACTAATAAGCTTCTTTGATCATACAATCGAGTGTTTTGACAGGTCTTTTATTTCTTTTAGAATTTCTTTTTTTCCTGTGTTTGCCATTTTATTTTGCATGTGATTGTTCCTTGTTCTGTAGTAAATCTTAATGTGATTCCATTCTTCTTATGTAAATTTTCTTATTGATTCCCTCACTCTTCTAATCCATTTGGTTTTTAGCATTACTGTTCTTTTTGTATTTATATGTTCCGTCTAACCATTTTAGTACGTCTTCTATTGTCTTAATTTCTTCTTGGATTATAATTCTTATTACTTTGTGATTGCTATTTAATAATTTTATTCTCCTGTTTATTAGAACTCTCTTTTCAAATTTCACCACTGATTATTTTTTACATTGAATTTATTAAAAAGAGAGCTTGAAGACTATAAATCAGTATTATATCGATGTTTTTTGATACTCACGAATTTTGAAAAAGATAGTGCCGAAAATTCGTGAGTATCAAAAAACATCGATGTATTCAGTGCTTTTTTCTGACACATCTTCTAAATTATTTTTTAAATCCGGTTCAAAAGTTAACGTCATAATTCCAAGTATTTATTTAATGAAATATTGTATAATTTTCAAACAAATTTTCAGCGTTGAATAAAATATTTTCAAAACCATTTATTAAAATTTCGATATTTAAAATATATTTATTTAAAAATGATTTACTAATAAAAAGCTTGTTTAATTTTTCAATTTAAAAATTATTTTAAAAGTTATTTTAATAGTCAATTATTTATCATTTAAAATTATCTTAATAATTCATTGACATATTTAATTCTCAGCTGAAAACACCTTACACTTCTGATTAAAAATGACACCCATGAGCATTATCCATGTTCAAATTCAAAGACTTCTTTTCTTTTATACGTTTATTTTTGTACCCCTTTTCGCTCTTCTCATTTACTATAGAATTTCTCAGTTGACTGAATCTCAGTCAAAGAGATTATGTTATTAAATAAAAATCAAGAAAACTTGGCATTGATTGTAGAGATTCTCTTGGGAAATTTGAAGTTATTTTTGAGGGAAATTTAGAATTTCAATCAAAGGTAAATAGATGTCTTGGTAAATTGTCAATTCATTAAATGGAAATTTATTTTCTCCTGACGCCATTGTCAATGGGGAATGTTATTCAATGAAGAAATGTAAATATCTAAAGTCTTGAACGAAAAATTGCTCTAATTAAAGAGTATGATAATACAATTGCCACTTTTAGATATCGTCGGTGTCATAACCAAAGGAAGGTAAATGGTGAGATTGTTCTTCCCTTTCTTTCGAGCATCTTCATAATAATTCGGAATATTCAACACAAATTTCCGTACTTTCAGGTTATCTCGACCTCGTCAAAAAATTCCAAAAAATGGTTGAAAATTGGTTGTGTGTGTTGAGTGATCTGTACCCATAGGGGGTCAAAACACTTTGTCGGATAAACTCAGATTGTATGTAAATGTTTATAAATTTTTATAATTGAAACTTCATTTTTTGATGAGGTAGAGATAACCGGAACGTCGCCCAATTCCTTCTAATTGCAAAGATTTTTATAGCCTTTTATGTAAAATTCAATTGCAAGAAAATTTTTATCAGGTTTATTCAAAATTTCCGTTTTATTTATACATAAGTGGTTCAGAAAACATGATGAAGATTGTAATTGTGAGGTAGTCTTCGGTAGAATTTTTCATATCATAATTTTATATATACAACCCAAGCGATGAAGCTGAAAAAGATGATAAAACATAATTAGAAGTTTAACTTATTTTACTCATAATTTGTCAACAAAATATTAAGTTAAAAAATTTATTTAAATTACAATAGTGTATAATCAAATAAAAGTTCTTTAAAATGAAATTTTGTACTGAAATTTTTCTTTAAATTTAAATAAAAAAAATCGTCACTGGAAATTATTATTCCAGGCTGCATTATGAACTCTTGTCCCTACTTTTATCAAAAATTGAATTTTCCAAAAAAAAACAAAAGATGTCAAACATCCGAACAACATCTTGTCAATGACAAAGCTGCTAAAACTTTGACCCTTAATAAATATTATTAAATACCGAAAATTCACCATTTTAATATGATGTGTCTCAGGCTGGATAAGACCGAGAAAGTTTTGTTTACTGTAAAAATGTATGAATAAAATATTCAAAATTATCACTGAAAGCTCAAAAGAATAATTTCAACATAAAATAATTATCATAACAACTTGAATAATATTCTTTTTTATATTGCGACATGACATTCACCAGACAATTTAATATAATTTATGCGACATCTTTTTGGGAACTCTTGCCCCTCTTAATGAAGATTTTCACTTATTTTCTTTCATTGATCATTGAGAAATTCATAAACAAAATTTTCAGATTCAACATTTATAAATGAAGATTGAAATTAATAATAATAATAATAATAATAATAATAATAATAATAATAATAATAATAATAATAATAATAATAATAATAATAATAATAATAATAATAATAATAATAATAATAATAATAATAATAATAATAATAATAATAATAATAATAATAATAATAATAATAATAATAATAATAATAATTTATTAAAAAGAGAGTTTGAAGACTATAAATCAGTATTATATCGATGTTTATTGATACTCACGAATTTTCGGCACTGCCTTTTTCAAGTGAATTTCAAATGAAAAAGGCAGTGCTGAAAATTCGTGAGTATCAACAAACATCGATATATTACTGATTTATAGTCTTCAAACTCTCTTTTTAATAAATTCAATGGAAAAAATAATCAGTGGTGAAATTGGAAGAAATAAAAGTTCTTATAATAATAATAATAATAATAATAATAATAATAATAATAATAATAAAATAATAATAATAATAATAATAATAATAATAATAATAATAATAATAATAATAATAATAATAATAATAATAATAATAATAATAATAATAATAATAATAATAATGAGTATAAAGTGATGATTTCTTGGTAGCAGCATTTATTATTTAAAACAATTATAGTCGAAAATTTTTTCATTAAATACATGTTTCACAGCAAATGTCTTAAATTATCACTTTATTGTTTTAAATAATAATATTAATAATAATAATAATGATAATAATAATAATAATAATAATAATAATAATAATAATAATAATAATAATAATAATAATAATAATAATAAAAATAATAATATAAAAATGAAAAGTTTCCCAACTCAATCAAATGTGAAAAATTAATTCGGTTATTTTTTCTGAAAGCGGAAAGATTCATTAAAAATGTTGTTGTCACGGTTGTCAATCTTTGCCCATTGCCCGGTCTCATCAGTTTGCTAATGCACGACCTCGTTTAATAAATATTTGTCCGTTATTTCGTTTGGTAAGTTTTCATTTAAATTCATGATTAATTAATCTATTAAAACAAAATTAATGGTGAAATGAAAACTTCTCTAGTTCGCTTCATTTGGAACATAGATTGAAGAAATTGAAAAATTGTTTCTACTTCTCTCATGCGTTGCGAATGACTTTCTAATTTCCCGTAATTGTTTTTTGCAGATTTGCCAACATTTTGTTGATATTGTTTCAATTAATTCATTAGGTTTTGTCGAATTCTTCTCATTCTTGATCTGTTATGGCTATTAATAAATTTTATGAGTGAGAAATTTCATGTGATGGAGGGGATTCTGTACTGGTGTAATCAATCTAGGATGTCCCTAATTCAGGTTCTGTTTGCGTCGTTCGTGACCACTGCGAAAATTCCATTTTCTAGTTAATTAGAAATGACACTTGGGAAAAATAAGCAATACAGACAATACCGACTAGAAAAATGGATCTATTAAAACATATAATTTTATAACACATTTTGGGGGTCATTAAGGAAAGGGTAGTTTGTGAAAAGGACAGCTTAATTGAAGGGAGGTTCATTAAATGAAATTTATAAATGCAAATACGTGGGGTAGATAATGTTGCATGAGTGAATATTTTAATTTTTTGGATTATACAAAATAATAAAAAAAAACATTTGAAAAAAAATTTGTTAAGTAGTTATTTATTTATTTTTTTTTATATATATTATTTATTATACTTATATTTTTTGCAAATTAATTGATATAAAATAATATATATTTTCATAATAAATTATTAATCAACTTTATTGAATTCTTTATGTCGACTTTACACCAGAAACCGCCGAGATACGGTTTCTATAATGGTAGTTGGTGTGTACATCAAATATTCGTCACTCATCATTTATCAGAAAATGAATCTCATTTTTTAGATAATCTATTTTAGATATTTTATTATTTTTACCCGTCACCAGCAATTTATCTTTCAAGTAAGTAGTAACATTTTAAGTAATTTTTAAAGTTTGAATTTTGATTTTATATAGATATAGATCATTATTCAAGTTCTTAAATATTACTTTTATTCACAATTTATATTATAACATTTAATTATTTTTCAGATTTTTTTAGAATTTTATACATGTAATTGATCATCCAGTTCATCCCATCATTCGGTGGATTTACGAGGTATTTCGCCTTCTGAGAACAGATTCTGTAGAGCCTACTTCTCCAATCTTCTCCGTCGTCACATGTACATGTCTTTGGATGGTTTTGCCCGATTTCCGATTTCAATGGCGCTATGGGTAAGGCAATCTTTCCCAAGGAATATCGAAGATCTGATTCGCGGGTATTACATTGCACATCTCCGCCATTCCCAATTTCGAAATTCGTCGTTTTAGCTCATTTTTCATGTGTACTGCTATGATTAGCAGTTTTTGGGCTCTATTCTCCGTAATGAGTCAATGTTGGGCTTTCCCTAGTCTGAAAACGTTCTGCTACATATCACGAATTTGTTTAGGGGTGAATCAGATAATCTGGGTCTTTTCGAGTCCCGTCAGTATTTAACTTAATTTTAACTGAAAAATAAATCTTACGATGATATTTCGTCATTTTCATGACAATTTAACGTAGTTTCTTTAAAAATATTTTTAAAAAGGTTCAGCGATATTTTTTCCCTTCAAATTGTCTAAAATAAAGTTATTATAGAAACGTATCTCAGCCGCGCATTTCTATATATCTAAAGTTTGAATGTGTTTTTTAGTATGTGTTGTGTTTGTGTGCAGTAATTGGACTATCAATGAGAACATCAACATGAAATAAAAGTAAATATGTATGTTTCTATAATGTAAGAATATTGATATTTTCCTTTTTTTATAGGAAACGTATCTTAATGGTTTCTTTTGTATTTAGTGGCTGGTATGGGTAAGTTCAGCGCCACGCGCCACTTTCTGTTCTTCGATTGGTTATCACTACATGTTGCATAAGATTGTAGCAATTGTCCGACGTGTGCTGGCGATCTACTGTGTCATCGTCTACAACCATCGGCACGTACCATCGGTTTCTATAGTTGTGTGTGGATTTAGTCTGAGTTTAAAGGTGAGCATTTTTACTCACATTATCATGAGCCAAGTGTTATAAAGTGCTTTGAACTTTGTTTCCCAACAATATTTTCGCAGAACTGAAGAGAGCTGTCTCATGATTCTTATTTTGTCGATTCCCTCCTTACTGCATATGAAGAAATAAATTACTGACGTTATTACGGTAGTGGATATCATGATTTTCGCAAACATCAAGAAGTGTCCTACAAATATTTCGTGTCGGCTCATGTAGTACAGTGATAATTATCCCTACTGTACTGTTAGATTCAATATATTTTAAACTATAAGTTGGATGTAATTAATTGCAGGAATTGTAGTTTCTGTTTGTTCCTATGCTTTATGTGGTTGCTCAATTTCAGAGTTATCATTATACCTCGTCTCGCTAAGCTACAAATCGGTTCATCTTTGATAAATTAAAGGAATCGAAGTACATTGTGGTAATAATAGATACCGACGGTTATGGGTAATAGTAACAACTCTGTCAAATCTTCGCTGTATTTCCCTTTCCTTCCTCGGAAAGCTGCAACGATTATGCACGATATTAGCATCTTCTTTTTAACGTTAGGATATCCTAGAAAGTCACCTAAAAGATTTTGTCGCGTAATATATGTCTAAACTGCTCAAGTAATTTATCCACGTTTGGAACTGTGATGTTATAGGCTTCTTTGTCGTTAACATAAAAGTTATTGCTTTATGATCAGTGCGCAAAACAAACCGTTTACCATATAAATAATTGTTGAAATGGCGACAGAAATAATATATAGCCAAAAGCTCTTTTCGTGTTATACAGTATCCTCTTTCATGGCTACTCATTGCATGGGATCCATATGCAATAACGTGTTCATGCCCCATTTCATCTCTTTGTGATAATACAGCTCCAATTGTATCAAAGCTTGCGTCTGTATCTAATATGAATTCTTTCTTGAAATCTGGAAATACGAGAATTGGCGCTGTAGTCAACGCCATTTTCATTTCTTCAAAAGCTTTCTCACATTCGTCAGTCCAGATTAGTTTTTCACTATTGCTTCCACATATGCTTTCTAGCGCTCTTGATTTGTTGCATATTCCTTAATAAATCTCCGATAATAGTTACATATACCTAAAAAGCTTCTCAAATTCTTTATACACTTAGGCCTCTGAAATGATTTATTAGCCTCAATTTTACTTTGATCTGTCCGAATCCCCTGACTGTTAATAATGTGCCCTAAAAACTTTTCTTTGCTCTTTAATGACTGACATTTTTCTGGGTTGATTTTCAATTAAGCTTCCCTTATTTTCTCTAGAACTTTTCCAAACACATTGTAATGTTTTTCAATTGTTCTTGTAAAAATTAAAATATCGTCTAAAAACACCATAACTCCTTCTTTCCATAGATCTTTCAATATTTTTGTCATTAATTCTTGGAATGTACCCGGTGCCGCCGCAATGCCAAAAGGCATTCTATTAAATCAAAATTGGCCATCTTTAGTAGAAAATTCTATCTTTTCTTGCGATTCTATGTCCAATTTCACTTGATAATAAGCGTTCCCAAGGTCTATAGAACTAAAGTACTTAGATCCATGTAATGTATCTAGAATTTCTTCTACATTCGGCATAGGAAAAGCTTGTCTTTCAGTAATCTTATTAAGCTGTCTAAAATCTAAACAAAGTCTGAAATCTTTTTTGTCTTTTTTCCACACGCATACTAACGGCGTATTCCAAGGTGAATTACATCTTCTTATGATATCATTATTTTCTAAATTTTTTATAGCAGCATTTATTTTCTCCTCTAAATTGATGGGTTGTCTTCTGGGTTTTATCATAATTGGCCCTTCTTTTGTGATGATTTTATGTGCAATTAAATCAGTCCATCCAATATCCCAGTTATTAGCCATAAAAACACTTTTATTGTTTTTAACAATCTCTAACAGTCTTTTATGTTCGTTTAATCTTAGAATTTCTATTGCTTTTTGACATCTCTCGTTATCTGTAATCTTTTCCCCAAATCTAGCTTCTATTTCACACACAAATTCATTATATCCTTCTTCATTTTGCTTGATGTAGTTTAATTCAATTCCAAACTCTTTCTGCAATTCCACTCCGCCTATTATATCTGGAACAATATTTTTAACTATTATAAATGTTATTTTCCTTTCCATATTACCAATTTTAACATCAATATGTATTTTTCCGATTGTCTCTAATTTACTATCATTTGCACATCTTAACATTTCATCTGTTTTTATGATTTTCACATTCACTAATTTGTCTACAACTGCTTCTGCCATTACATTTACTCTTGCTCCTGTATCTAGTAAGCATTCCATTCTATAGCCCTGAATTTCAAGAGTTGTACTCGGTCTACCTTGCATTTTGTCATAACTCAGTATCGGTCGTTTCCATTCATCTTTAGTGAAAATATTTTGCTCCTCTGATATTTCATTAATCCACCCAATTTCCTTTCTCTCTAATTTATCTTCTGCCTTTTTAATAAATTTATAAACTTTTTCATTTTTTGTCGCGTCACACTTTTAACGATTTCAAAATTTTGGGGCACACAAAGAAAAAGATGAGTTTAAAAATTATTTTACACACTGCATAAAATAGTTTATGATAAAAATTTTAAATGTGCAAAATAAAATAATATGTACTAAAAACAACAAAACGTTATTAATTACAATGATTAAGAATACTTTTAATGCGAAATTTGAGCTTGATGTTTTTTGATAATTTCTTCTAAATATGAACTAATTGTATCAAAAATATGTTTGCCAGTTGTAAAATCAGGTAAGTCCCGACAACATAAAAATTGATTAATTATATCATTTTCGTGAATAAATCTAACGAATGCAATTACTTGAGCTTTTCCTGTAATGTTTGTTGTTTCGTTGATTTGTAGAGCAAAATTTGAATTTGCAAGTTTCGATATATTATATTTCTAAATTTTTGCGACAGATTGGTTGAGAATCACTGCATTAGTTAAAATAAGTTAGTTTATCACACTGCAACACTGCAATAATACTTTTCACTATAATTTTATCCAGCTTAAAAGCGCTGCAGTATATTTTAATTGTATGTTTTAATTTTATTTCGTTATTTGAGGGTAAACAATAACAATTTTCAAAAAAATTTTATATATTTTTTAAAAAAATATAATAAAATAAAAGGTGATAAATAACATTAATAATATTATTTATCGTCTTTATGTTATGTAAAGTACGCAGAGCATTCGTTATCGGCACTGATAACAAGAACCATGTAAAAACGTGTAGCCTGAAAGTAACGCTACAGCCACAGTGTTATCTAGTGACGATAAAAAAATACATAAAAATATATATGAAAGGGTGAATGTTTAAATTAACCTAGTAATAAACATTTTCGGTGTCATATGGAAAAAAAATATTTTACTTTGTAAGAAAAAAATCACAGAAAAAAATAAAAAAATAAAAATTTTTTTACAATCTGTTTTTCAAAAATACATTTCTAAAATTGAATACAAGAGTTATAAAAAACAATTTTTAAGAAAATACTTAAATGCAATAGATCATTTTTGGGGGCCCCGCGACCGCTTACTCCGCTTACAGTATAACCCGCCATTGTAAAGGGAATATAAATAGCCAACTCACAAGAATAAATGATATGACAGAATTCGATAAAATAAAACAAGCAAGAAGAATCAGATGTTTAATTCTTGAAGCTCAAAATGTAAAAGGCTTGGTTTGTAAGATATTACTTTCATGGGAAAACATCATTGAAAAATTAATTCTTTACGTAACCAACGACAATTTATTATAATATCATAACAGAAAGAATGTTTTCTTCATTATTTAGAAGACTGTTTGGGTCTCTTGAGGACCCGAGTTTATTTATGGAGTTCATAAGCTTTGAACAGTCCGATTTATTTGGATGTTGGCAGGAGAAATTTCGGCGATTAAATTTTGATGCATCCTTTCGGTTAGTCTCATTTTTGCTGAAAGAAAATATATGATATAAATAAAAACTATAAAGAAATAATAATTCATTATCCCCTTATCATTGAAATACAGATACGCAAATATTTATTCCCATAAAATATTTTCTTGTTTTTTCAATGAAATTGGATAATTTTATAACGATATTGGTAAACTTTGATAGAGATTGTTTCACTTTCAATTTCTTTCCTAAATATATTTGTTATAATAATAATAATAATGATAATAATAATAATAATAATAATAATAATAATAATAATAATAATAATAATAATAATAATAATAATAATAATAATAATAATAATAATAATAATAATAATAATAATAATAATAATAATAATAATAATAATAATAATAATAATAATAAATTTAAGGTTGGCCATATTGAATCTATAATACTATTTCTTCATAAAATATATATTTTTGAACATCCCACTGTTGGACTTTGTCCATGACGAGAAAAATGGGAAATTTTCCAGCTGTTTAAATTTGACGTGACATTCCAATTCAATGAAGTGAAATCCAAGAAAATTTCATCTCAATAATGGAAATATATTCATTCGAGCAGCAGGGAATCAGTCTCAAGTAATAACTCTAATTGCTAAATAGGTAGAGGTAGATAGAGTTTTTGTGAGGATGCTCATTAATATTAAAATTGTGAGAGAAGGCATAAATAAATAATCCTCTCTTATCTGTATTACTATAAACCAATCATTTCCTTGGTACCTCAGTTTCAATAACAACCCATTTCATTTCATACGACTTGAAACTTTATCTTTTCCACGAGGACCATTCGACAGTTTTAGTGTCGTTATAATTATATTAGACATTTCAATGAAACAAATGGAAGTGATTGACAATACGTAAAGGGGATAAATATACTTATGATATTTAATATGATTTATGGTATTACCCGGTGATTGTAATTGATAGTGATGATTCCAATTTACTTTGAATTATTAATATTATTATTCTTTTAAATAATAATAATAATAATATAATAATAATAATAATAATAATAATAATAATAATAATAATAATAATAATAATAATAATAATAATAATAATAATCACTATTTTATAAAAATAATTACTATTCGTGTTTATATACAATGCTATTGAAGGAGGAGAATGAATAAAACGTTGGAACAAAAGAAAAGACAAACAAAAGTTTCATTTCAATTCAAGAGACGAGACACGAGTCAATTGTCATCCACAATAAAAACGGAAAAGCAATTATAGTAAAAATCCTATTTTTTATCCTCTAGATGACCATTGTTCTTATTGAGAAGCAGTAAGCTTTATTTAGATGATGTTTATGAGGAAATTTCCTGCTTGTCTAGAAACATTTCTTTTTTATAAAGATAAAAATCAGAATTGAAGATCTATGTATAAATTATTTGGTAGTTTTTATTCAGTTTTGTATTACTTTACAATAATCCTCTTCGGTTTAGGTTTCCGAACGTTATCCATATATCAACCTGAGGAGTCCTTGCTATCCACAATTCGCCAGGGTCTCGTTTTGGTACTTTGATATGAAACCAAAGAAAAATGTGCCAATAGGCCAATGTATTCAAATGTTTATGAAACGCAGTCATATAAATATTTATCCAACGTGGAAATATTCCCATTACTCCATTTATCTAATTTAATTAATTTAAATGAGATATTATTATTATTATTATTATTATTATTATTATTATTATTATTATTATTATTATTATTATTATTATTATTATTGAAAGGGTAGAATTTACGTTTAAGTTAAAACGGAACATTGCTAATAAACATTTAAATTGTATTTATCAGATTGCATAAATTTTTTATATAAATATTTAAATTAATAAATTAAAGTAAGTTTAAAATATAAATATAAATTATAATATATTAAAATATTAAAATAAATTAAGCCAGCATTGAAATCATCATCAAAATTAAAAAAAAAGCCTCGAAGTTATTTTGTTTGAATATTACGAAAAGCGCAGTTTTTTTTGAATAAAATAAATTTTAGTGAATTTTGGTATTTTATCCAGTACGATTTCCTCCACCTCATCTTATAATAGGGATACTGACCATTGGGATTCCGGTGGTGTTGCAGGGATAATGCGTAAAATTATTATTATTATTATTATTATTATTATTATTATTATTATTATTATTATTATTATTATTATTATTATTATTATTATTATTATTATTATTATTATTATTATTATTATTATTATTATTATTATTATTATTATTATTATTATTATTATTATTATTATTATTATTATTATTATTATTATTATTATTATTATTATTATTTTATTATTATTATTATTATTTTTATTATTATTATTATTATTATTATTATTATTATTATTATTATTATTATTATTATTATTATTATTATTATTATTATTATTATTATTATTTTATTATTATTATTATTATTATTATTATTATTTTTATTGCCATGATAATAAAAAACCAACTCATTGATTCTTTTTGTCACATATCTCGAACCATCAAAACGTTTCCTTATCACCCATTTAGAGGAATTGGAATTAGTTGGAAAGTCTATGGGATTTCTGATATTATTGGGTTCCATAATTAAGTTTTCTGAATTTTCTTTGAATACCTTTCCGTTTTTCTTAGCCAAAATTAGTCGTTTATAAATTTCTTGTTGGATTCTCATTGTATTGGCCAGATGGCGAGGACTGGTATACATCAAAAGGCATTCTTCCATTGTTTCGCTGGTATTTGCATTCGATGGGTCTGAGGACTGATTTTCACAATCTTCTTGTAAAGTGAATTCGATATTGTCATTTGACACGATTTCCTGATCGTCGGGATGATCGTGTTCGTTAACAGATAATCGCTTTTTTAATTGTTCAATTATTACATGACATAGCCTGGTCGACGGTTGATCTGAGCATGACCCACTTTGGTCTGTGCATTTGTGTCTGTTAAACGCTGATGAAAATGGATAACAAAATGGTTTGAGGATTTTACTATCTTTGGGATAGGGGTTTTTGTACTGTAAATATTTTACATTTATAAAAATTAATTTAATTCATAATTTTAAAATTAAAGGAATTCTCTGAAATTATAATAATAATGAAACATCAGTCAAACCTTCGAGAGAAATCTTTGCAGAATTGAATGAAGAAGACGTTTGGATAACACATGTCTCTAGGCGCCAAAGAGAATTAAATATATAATTTATTTTATTAATTCATATTATATTTTTTGTGCAAATTATTAATTTATCTTCATTGTACACCCAATTTTATCCAATCTTTAAGTTAAAAATATCCCTTAGAATTTTTGGTTCGTGTAAAATCAAAATAATTTTTGCTTTCTCAATATTGGGTAAAAACAGATAAATAAAAACAGGCTATGAATCAGTAAATATATCGATGTTTTTGTTATTCACGAATTTTTCAAGTGACAATAAGGCATTGATTTACTTATTCATAGTCAAGCATTTTAATAAATACAATGGAAAAGAAATCAGTGGCGAAATTTGAAAAAAAATATTTTGAAACATATCTATGTATGTTTATATTCAATAAAATGTAGTTATTTTTATATTTGGTACAATTTTTTTAACCCTTTCGCACCGACTTTCCGCTAATGACACTATGCTAAATTTATATATTGGAACTTGTTAATATTGACCTAAATATGAAATATTCTCATTTTTGTAATCGTGGCGCTTCTGAATATCCTAGAAAGTCCTGGGATGAAAAAAAACTTTAACACCGCAAATTGCTTTGAAAATATCCCAGTAGGATCATGATGAAAGTTTCTGGGACGTATTGTCCCAATAGGGGCGAAAGGGTTAAGGTAGAATTTATTTACCTTTTGAGTCATGACTTTTGATTTTTATAATTGGATTTTTTTTAAATAAATATTTTAAATCTATATTTCAATATGTATTTTCTAACTGTTAATTTCTTTTATATAATACGAAAAGGATACAATAGAATCTCGTACTTATTGGATCCTACTGATGATAATATTTCATTTTCAGCCATGGCCTGTAAAAGGAAGTGAAGCTGAAAGTCGACAAAGATAAAAAGAAGCTGGAAAGTTATCTAAAGTATTGTAATTAACACTGAGTTTCAAACTCTTAATCATAAAACGACGTCTGTTAGATATTTTTTTATAAAATTCATGTCTATATTAAGTTCCTGGTGTTATGAAATTTGAACCTATGTGGCCATAGAAACATTGCGGAAAATATTTTTCAAACTATAACATTTATAAAAGAATACATTTTAGCTTATGGTGGGATATATGCAAACAACGCAACAAGCTTCTAAAGAATCATCACGGAGAGATTGGAATCTACCAACGTACCTTCAACTAACTGTTAAAGTAATATATCTGACCTTAAACCTCAAATATATGTTATAAAAATCACAGTTCATTGTTGGTGAACTCTAACAATCACATCTTCACCAACATATATGTTAACATATAATTATTTTTAATATATTAAAGTTCATGGCAGAAAAAATTTTGGATTTTCAATCGGACAACTCTACTTTATATTTTTAATAAAAGGACGACAAAACATCGTAAAATATATTTATAAAATATTTTTGAAGTTATTATTTCTTTAGATTTTTAGATATTTCTCTGGAAACGCTAGCTTTTTGCGAAGGTGAATAATTGACAATGTAAGAATTTCGAAAATCGTAAATTTTAATAACTTGTATAAAAAAAATAATAATTTCATAGAATTACATTAAATGACAAAATTCGCCATATAAATGAGCTGGAGAAAGATTACAAAACTTTAAAAACTACTTCGCTTCTTTCTTAAATGTCTTAAAAAAATAAATGTGTTTGGCGATTTCTTTATTTATTTATAGTTAAAAATTACATAAATTCCAAATAAATTCATAGTCATAAAAATCCTAAAAAACCCTGAAAATTAATTAAAAATAATTTATAATAAAAATGTTGACTACAAGTAACATTTAAGATCTTGAATAATGATCTCATAATTTTATAAAATCAAAATTCAAACCTTAAAAGTTATTTAAATTAAAAAAAACTTACTTGTAAAATTGAATAAATGAAATGAAGTAAATAACTTCACATTCTCATAAATGGTGAGTCATCGACTGATGAACACACCAACGTGTATTATAGAGACTTTTAACTTTCGGAATTATGTGTATCAATAATCATTTGACGAAACTTAATCCTTATTTATTGTATTATTGCCACGAAGATTTGATTGGTCAATTTCTATTGAGCCCATTTTATCGATTTGATATTTTGTTGAACGCGATTGGTGGACAGAGCCGGCGCTACCATTAAGGCGAACTAGGCGGTCGCCAAGGCGCTATCCAGAGGGGCGACTAAGTAGTAACTCAAGTAGTAGCTCAAAGGCTTCCAAAGCCTATGTCACAATCAGATGTGCTCTATATTGTACAACAAAAATTGGAAGATTGTGTACCAAATGTTGTTGTTTCCTTGAGAATATTATTAACACTTCCAGTGTCCGTGGCTAGTGGAGAATGCAGTTTTTCAAAATTGAAATTAATTAAAAGTTATTTGCGTTCAACTATGTCGCAAGGCAAACTTGTGGACTTAGCAACAATTTCAATGGAATGTGGATACACTTCAACACTGGAATTGAAGGAATTAGTAGAAAGTTTTGCAAGGAAGAAGGCAAGAAAAATTAAATTTTAATTTTGTAATGTTTATGCAATTGATAATAAATTAATATGTCACTTTAAATTTATTGTTTTCTTATTTATATATTTATTTTTTTATTAATTTGTGTGAAAGAGGGCGTTTTAATAAGTTTTGCCTAGGACAATAAATAAGTTGGCGCCGGCCCAGTTGGTGGAAAATATTGAAATTTTTAATGTTTGAAAGATTGATAGAAGATCTGGGTTTCCCATGCAAGGAAATGACGAGATCGAAACATTTCCAATCTGGACAAACAATAATCCGATCGGTTGTAGATTTTTAATTTTTAATTTTCACATTTTTTTAAAAAATTTTAATAACGTCAAAGTAGAGAAATTTTTGAAGTATTAAACATTATAGGAGAAGTTTCCGATAGACAAAATGGGGATAAATGAATAAATATTTACCATTTCATGTAGTCGGATGATGTTGATGTAGGCAGCTTTGTTGACTTGTGCTAGGAGGTGTTCTGCGTTCTGCTTGCTC
This sequence comes from Schmidtea polychroa, assembly GCA_959609185.1. Taxonomy (NCBI): domain Eukaryota; kingdom Metazoa; phylum Platyhelminthes; order Tricladida; family Dugesiidae; genus Schmidtea; species Schmidtea polychroa. The sequence goes on along the minus strand of CAUHTR010000003.1, from coordinate 17,579 downwards.
GTTACGAGTTCGGAATTTATTTGAACAATCTGGTCGCCACATTCGATATTAGCATGCTTTGCTGCACTATTTGATATCACCTGGAAACCAATACATAAATTAACTTTAATTAAATTAATTAAATTTTACTATTCTTGATATTGGATAAAATGTTATCTCGATGAAAGACTCAGAATTGATAGAATTGTGAGTGTAAGAGTAATTAAATTGAATTAGTATTTAATTTCCAGATTTAAATAGATTTAAATATTATAATTAAAGTAGATAATAAAATTATAAATTAAAAAAATAGAGATTATTTTAATGAGAGAGATTTTGTGTTTTTTTTAAAATATAGTTTTGTTTTGTTTTTAAAATATGGATGTGATTAATTTAAGAAACCAAACTTCTAATAGTGAGGTTGTCAGGTTTGATTAAAAGACTTAAACCAATAGGACTGTGCGCTGTGAGAATGCCAATTTCTTTAAGAATTAACACTAAGGGTAACGACGAATGAAAGAAATGGGGAAAATGGAAATGGAATATCAGAAATTGAAATCCAAAGGACAAAGGAACATTTATCATAAACATATTCCAAAGATTCACAATCATTTTTTAAAAAATATATATATCTATATAAAAAAGCTAAGGGTCCCCTCCATCCGAATTTTACTTTTATATTTTTTAATTTTTATTTATTTTTTTTATGAAGTATTTATTCTTTTGTACTTATCGTTCTATATTACTTAGAAACGGTCCAAGAATACTCTGGATATTAACTTTAACATTAACCCGACGTTCTAACGGGGTTAGTGAAGCGAAGCGAACAAGGGCAGAGCCCCTAGTATTGAAAAAGAGGGTAATGTTTCTTGGTGCAGAAAAACTCATCCAGATTTTCATGATGTGAGGAGAATTCCGTAAACATATTTGTTTCTGCCGAATTGGCATAGTTTTTCTATCGCGTCTGTGTGCGCGGTCTGGTTAGACCGAATATTGTTGGTGTGCGCACACAGACGCGAGACGTGGATTCGAATGTAAATTATTGAAAGTAATTTGTTGTTTTGTTAATTTTTATATTGATTTTTGATGTAATAGTTATATAGAAAATTCGGGAAGTGAGAAAATAGTGGTTGTTTATCTGGATAAAATTTGTAAATTTTTTAAATGGAACTGGAAAGAATATCAAATTTATGGCTTGGATCATATGAAGATGCATCAAATGTAGATTTGCTAAAATCGTTGCAAATAAAATACATATTAACAGTAATGGATAGCCCATTGGTACATGAAATGGAAGATTTTAATTACAAATTTATTAAAGCTTATGATGTTCCAAACCAAGATCTTATTTCTTATTTCGATGAAACCAGTGAATTCATTGAAAATGGCAGAAAATTTGGTAGAGTATTGGTTCATTGTCTTGCTGGAATATCAAGAAGTGGAACTATTTTGACGGCTTATTTATTGAAACATTTTAAAGTTGGTCCAAACGATGCGATTGAGAAAATTAAGGAAAAGTCATTTATATGTCCAAATGATGGATTCATGAAACAATTTAAGATATATTTCAACATGAATTGTAGTGGTGAATACAAAAGTGATGAGTACAAACAATTTATCCGCTTATTTTCTCCAGATGAAATCAACAAATGCACAAATACAGTTTCTCAAGCTCAATTTAATTTATCATCATCTTCAAAAGATTTAGTTCAATTCAAATGTAGAAAGTGTCGATTTTTATTATTCGACAATTCAAGTGTTGTTGAGCACAGTAAAATGAAAGCTTCGAAAGCAATAAATGAAAACACAATTTGCAATGAGGAAATATTTATCGAAGCTCTTCCTTGGATTGATAGCAGCAATGCAGACGGTGAAATGTAAATGACATTGTTAAATAATAAAATTCTAATGAGTTATTCTGATCTTAAACAATATTTGTTGGAACAGTTTTAAATTTAAATATCCGGAAATTACCATATGATCATCCATTCTTGGGTATGAAGACTTTTTATATCTCTATTTTATAGTTTACAAATGAATGAGAAACCTTTCTAAGTTTGCAATGGCAATATATTTGGAATCATTCTATGGCAGTGTAACAGTGAGGCAGGAGGGTGTTACAGAAGGAAGTGTTACCCCCTCCTTCCTTCATTCATTGATTTTAAAGAAATGAATAATTGATAACATAAAAGTACAATAAATAAAATATAAAAGTTTTCAATAGCAATTAAAATTATTAATTTATAAAGACGATTATAAAGTTTTTCCGTTTTCGTTTAGAGATTAATTGACATTCAACGAATTCATTCCCAATGGTAATTATTTTGAATTATTTCCCATCGGGCGGACTTTGAATATATAATCAGGTCTTATGTAATTTCGATTGTCACAGATCATCCTCTTGATGGCTATCCTACCAATTACTCAAATGTTGGGAACCGCAATAGATCATATGTTTATGCAAAATTTGAGTTTAATAGAAATTTATAATGCAAAAAATTAAAAATTAACCTTTTCCACAATTACTTCTACAATCACATCTTGGCCTATTTGGAGTACATTTTCTTTCAACCTCATCCCGAATTCATCGCTTTTGTTTTCTTTTTTCATGAAAATTACCTATTTGATATATATTAATAAATTTGATCATAAAAATAATAATAATAATAATAATAATAATAATAATAATAATAATAATAATAATAATAATAATAATAATAATAATAATAATAATAATAATAATAATAATAATAATAATAATAGTAATAATAGTAAAATATTATAACTCTACTATATTAATGTGACTGATAACGAACTTCTTATTGCTGTGAAGGCCCACTTTTGCCCCCTCTCATATTTAAGAAAATCAACGAACTTGGACAACACTTAGTTATGGAATTGCTCAAGAAGCAAAATGGGTTCAATTAATTAGACTATAATTCAACAAAAAACGGTTTGCATTAAAGCGCATTCAAATGCAGACCTTTCAATTCTCAAATGAAATACAAATAAGTAAACTATGTTCGCTGCATTTCCCCCTTTCCTGTTTCATTCCTGTCGGATGCGGCATTCTCAGTCCGATTAATGGATTTGTCAGTCTAAGAAATCTATTAGCGAAAATTTATACAATTATTTTCTATCCAATTTTCTCCTTCGTATCCGTTTATAAGGAGAAAATTTCGAAGAAATTCCTTTTTTTAAAAATAATTTTACATATATTAAAAATAATGAAATTATTATTATTATTATTATTATTATTATTATTATTATTATTATTATTATTATTATTATTATTATTATTATTATTATTATTATTATTATTATTATTATTATTATTATTATTATTATTATTATTATTATTATTATTATTATTATTATTATTATTATTATTATTATTATTATTATTATTATTATTATTATTATTATTATTATTTAAATTTATATTCAATTTTAAGGATTTTGATCAGATTTTCAAAATTTCCAAAATTTCAGTTCGGGTCGTCTGGATTCTTGTTATTAATATAACACAAAAATGATTGCGATGACCATTACTTTTTTGGGGTTCAACGAGAGAGGCATAAAAACAAGGTAGAAAAAAAGTAGAAAAATATTAATTAAAAATCAAAAATATTAAAACTGAATATTTTTTGGAGTAAACTGGTATGGGCGGATTCCGAACAATGAAACGAGTTCAAATATAATAAAAATAAATTTAAAGGATGTCCCTAGAAGGAAATAATAACAAAATACTAAAATTAATTAAAAAATTAATTAGCTAATAGAAACCTGAGCCAAATGGAAAACTAGAGTAGTTTGAGAGGATCCGAATGGTCAATCAAATTAGGTAGAGGCAATCGAATAAGCCGATAAGTAATAAAATTGGCATTGACTATCAAAAAATGAATAAATTGCCAAACCTTATTAGGTTGACAAGAGGAAGCCCGGAGGAAATTATCAAAAGTAATTTGATACGGAGATACTAAAATTACTAAACGAGTATACAAGTGACCGGGAAGTAAACAGAATTGCTAGTTGGTCGAATAAAGAAAAGTGACAGTATAGTGAAAGAAAGTAAAAGTGAATTTAACTTATTGCTAACCAAATCGTGTTGAATCCAGCGTACCAGAAATGGACATTTCCCGTTGGAAGATCTATCCCGCGCAAGGTTGAAATTGAAAAGTGTGCAGACTAAAAAGAGTCATTTAAAGTTGTGTAAACAGAGATTATTTCATTAAAGTGTTTAATAAAGACAAAGTGTAATTGTGATAATTTCGAATAAATATTATTGTGTTGAGTTGTTCGATTTTCTCAATAAAAGGACACCAAGGAGTCAGACAGTGATACCTACTTGCACAAAGTACCCAGCACTCTATTATCCTTCCTCCAATCTATACCGGCAAAATTAAGTAGGAATAATGAATTTATTATTTTCTATAAATCAAACCATTTGAAAAGTCTCATTATCTTAATAATATACAAATAATTTTTGGATCTTCCGGATTTCACCTATGTCACACCTTTTTCATGAAACCCAATCGCATTGTGACTCCTTTCTTTGAAATCATTTATGATGTCAGGTATTAAGTAATTTAGGACTATGAATCTTTATAATTATTGTCACATTCATATAACGCTGTTTGTCTTTTCTTTATAGTTCTATCAAGTCTCTTTTATCAACCAAAAATCAAACCCATTAAAAACGTCTCGGTCTCAACAAAACATGAAAATTTTGAAACCAAAATTCATCATATTTGTCATAATAAATTTGTTTATCTACTAAAATTGAAAACATCAAGGCAAAAAATAAATTTTCAAGAACGAAAATCCGATCGCATGATCACGAAAGGTTTCCTGAGGAATAAATCGAACTCAATTAGTGGGCAAATGAGTGGGATTTGAATCTCAGAAAATGTCAGCTACAGTTCGCATGAATGACATTAAACAATTTTCAATGGATAAATATTTCATTTTGCGAACGATACAGAGTTCATTAACTCGATTTCCCTTGTCAAACGGTGGGTTGAGAGGATTAGTTGACCACGCAATTAGGAACCTTCAAACGGTAAATTAATCTTTAATTAATCGAAGGAGGTAGGCAGTGGTATGATTCAAAATATTTAATAACCTGATCGTACTCACCCAAAAAAATTAAAAATTAATTCTGCTTCTGCTGTTTGTACAATATTAGTTAAATCGCGGTTTGTTATTGGGGTTAGTTCTCCGCCAGACTTCGGCTTCTTTAGAAAAATATCAGACAAAAATTGTTGTCCAAAGCGCTTCATGATGGCTGAAACAAATTCCGAGAATTTACATAAGACCAACTAATATAATTTACTTTAATGTTAATTTAACGTAGATTATTTTATTATATAATAAATTTTATTGAACAAATTGTTTTTATATATATATATATATATATATACTTACAATTTTTATACTATTCACTTGTTTTTACAACACTATTTTTATACTATTTTTAAACAAAATTTGTGACCACAGTAACGAAAATTTTAAAACTAAATTCAAATCATAAATTGTAATCATACTTCTGTAAAATATTTGAATTTCGTTTGTGAATTTATAAATTTTTTCTTGGTAATTTTGGGAAGGCATACTTTGGTAAAATTTTTGAATTTCGTATGTGATAGTTTACTTTGCTTTTCATTTCTTTGTTAATAGCCGGTAGAATAGAAACGGTTCGCGCGAACCGGCTGAATTCCACCACTGGAGGGAGTTTATCCTTCTAGAATCTAGATTAATCTCTTTTCTTTTGTCATCATTTCATTTTTGAATGAATTTTCTGGACGTACTGACAATAATGTTCTCATTGTTCTCTATAGGTTTTTAACTCATTATATAAATCCAAGGTGTAACACTACTTCCGTAACATTACGTAACATGCAACGTTTTTCAATATTAAATGTAACATTACGAAATTATTCCACATGAAAAATTATAAATTTTACAATAAGTTTAATCGACAGTATCCATAGTATCCATTAATCAACAGTATCCATAGACAAAATTACGAAGAGGCAAACCGTAGAAATTGTCTCAGGGTTCCCGAATTTAAATTATTAATTAAAAAATGATTAAAATGATTATCTTCCAATGCTATTACACTGGTCTACAGCAAATTTGGCGTTTAAGTTTTATCAGTTGATTTAGGACAATTTTCATGGGCTGAATCGAAAAATTACATAGAGTTTGTTTAGTTAAGAAAATCTTTGTATATAGTGCCACAAAAACCTCCCTCTCATAGTGTTCGCACCATATTCTACCGAAGCAGGCATGAAGAGTACTTCCTATTTTTTCACTGCATTGATATTGCACAGATCCAGCATAAACTAGACATAACACAGTACAAAACCGAAGAGTGGAGACTATTTATTGACAGCAGTAAGCGATCACTGAAATGTGTTCTATTGCATAATGGCAATCAGTTTGTCTCTGTGCCCATCGCAAACTCAACAACACTCAAAGAGAAGTATGAGGCGGTGAAGTACGTTCTGGAGAAATTTCGTTATGATCTGCATGAGTGGTTGATTTGTGTCGTGAAAAGAGACGTCCCTGCTGCTAATATTTCAAGGAGTTCCGAGAAACTCAAGTTTAAGTGATGATTTTGTAACAATGATGCTGAAAAACATCAGTTTCTGTAACTTTTTGATATAATATGTTAAGAAATACAAAGTTCCCGTTGAAATCACATGTCTGATTTCCGACTTTTCTAATGACTACTTTAAAATCAAGTTAGCAGAAAAACATGAGCTGATACAGAAAAAGTGGTGTCATTCTTGGATTCAGTTTTGCTAAATTCCTATAAATCAGTTGAAATATCTTAGACACCAGAACAAAACTTTTTTTGCAGACAAGTGTTATTAGTAGAGGTTTTTATTTTTTCTAAATCCTTATTTGCACAATTAGAGGATGATAAATCATATTTACAAAAGAGGTTTGTAGGTTCTCCAGACCTTTTATAGCAATTAAAGGGGCTATAAGTTAAATTTCTTTAATCAAATTTATCTTTCAAAAACAAAAATTTACCCAATATTTCTTATTGAAAAGGACACTATAATTGCACAGCAAAGTAATTATTTTTCATAATAAAATTCAGTACAATTTTAATAAGCTCATAAGATAATATTTATGTTTGGGGTTAGTGTAGGGGTGGGCTGGAGCCGGCTCGGTCCGGTTCGCATGATCCGGTGGTTAGAATTTTTGAAACTCGGCAAACCGGTTGGTAAATTACCCCTAAAACCAAAAAATAAGCCATTTTAAAAGTATGTTTATATAAAATATGCATACACACACTCGCAAACATATCATGTGCTTAGGTAAAATACGAAGTCCTTGGCTCTTGCTTGTGAGTGAGTCACAATTTGTCACAAAGAATACATTAATTATTTAATTATGCATATAAATAGTGTGAACAAAGTGTGTTAAATTTAAATTTATCATTTTTTTGTGCAATAAATGTTTTGTTTTGTTATATATATTTTATACTGTAGAAAAATAAATGAAGACAATGTACTCATTTACCGATTTTTTTCTTCGAAATAATAGCGAGCCGGTTGTTCAAAATTAGGGCTTATATATTTTTTTTTACATTGACTCTAAATAGAATTTGAGATGTAGACATTCATCCATAAAACATTCTTTCAGTCAGTGGCAATCCTGGTGGGGAGTTAACACATGCGAGACACGTGAGTGGCCAATTTCAAAAGACGGTAGATTCAAAAAAATCTCAATTTCCAATAACAAATTCGCCTGGCTAACATGTATGTATGTAAATATTTAATTAATAAACTGTACTTCGTTCAAAAATGCATTTATAAATTAATATATTTGTTCGCCTACTATTTATCTTACATGAAATATATGAAGTTAAATCCAACTCGGTTTTAAGAATCTTCAAATCTGACATAAATTTATTATTATACAACAAGTTTTTAATTTTTCACAAAAACGTGCAAAGTCACTTAGTTAAACAAATTCAGATATCAAATTCTCCCCTTCTTAAGCATTTTTTCCACTTCTTCTTCCTTTCGTTCCTTCTTGTGAATGTAGTGATAGAAATCTGACGATTTTATATGAGCCTTCGTATTGCATACCATCCTTGTACCTATTCTGCGGTTCTTTAAGTACGAGTACCTCCTCCCTCGAAAACACGAGTGACCCTCTTTGTCTTTTCCATAGCTTTCATAGTGTTTGCAGTTTTGCTCGAGTTAAATCTCGCGTCTTCGATTCGTTCACTTCTTGATATCTCGGCTTGTTTCATTTGAAAAGACTCCGCATAATAATATCATACTACGTTGAAGTTCTGGTTTGCCTATTTTCTCACACAAATTCTTGCTCATGACTGTTACTGATGCTCCAGAGTCCCATAAGATCCCTGATTCGGCATTATTCAATATTATTTTACTCCAATTTCTTCCATCTTTCGTCTGATACATCTCTTCTTCTGCCTTGTCTCTTTGTCGTTCATTTCTTCTTTCAAAATTTATTGTCTTGACTCCACGACGAAATGAACCAATCTTCGAAGAGATTTTTAGTCATCCAAGCTTTGTTGTTTGATCTCCTAATAACGGTCAATCTAGCTCACGCTATTCTTTGATATCGATGTGGAACCTCTTTCCGTAACGAAAAACAATCTCGAACCCTTGTCCTTTCTTGCCACATATCAGACATTTCTGTGCCCCCTCTCGCCACAGCAAAAACAACCACCTTCCGTTATTTTTGAGATTAATGCCTGTGGTAGTCCTCTACTTTCGTTGTACAGCCTCCTTGCTATATTCTTCATGGATATCTATCTTCCACATTGTATCTATCTTCCATGTCGCTGTGAGCCATTCTAAAATCCTGGCTGTTCTCGGTGTAATTTCTTCTTTCAGATTTTTAATCTTCTTCTTCCATTCACGCTATTCTTTGATATCGATGTGGAACCTCTTTCCGTAACGAAAAACAATCTCGAACCCTTGTCCTTTCTTGCCACATATCAGACATTTCTGTGCCCCCTTTCGCCACAGCAAAAACAACCACCTTCCGTTATTTTTGAGATTAATGCCTGTGGTAGTCCTCTACTTTCGTTGTACAGCCTCCTTGCTATATTCTTCATGGATATTGTTGACAACTTCCTCTCTGAGCTATTCGGGATTCTCCCATTTCCCAAGAATTGTATTCTTTTAAATTCTCATCTGCCCTCCCTCAGTCACGCTAGCGTATATTCTTTGACCGATTGCTTTAATAAATTCCGTTTTATTGTTTCCATTTTTGTTACTTTCAAAGATTTTTGCCAATGATCTCGTTTCTTCAATTTTTGTTTATGGTTTCTTCAATAGTATTTCCGGCAGTCTCGCATCGCGTGCTTAATTTGCGACGAGATCTTAAACAATATCTTCTTTTGATCGTCATGAATTTACAACTTCAGCTAATGCTTTCCTTAGACGTATCTCAAAAGCTGCAATTCCATAGTTGCCAATTCTCTGATTTTTTCAGTTATTGATTTTGTAATTGTGAACATATGTAAAAACCAAGCTTCAGCTTTCACATCTGTTGTTTCTGTTTCTCTGACGTTTCCCCACAATATCTTTGCTTCTGCCACCAATAACACATCGAAAGTGCTTGTCAATCGCTGTCCATTTGTCAGCAGCCATTCTTCGGCTTCTTTTAAACCTCGTCCATCATATCGTCTAATCTTCAGTGTGAGCATATCTTGGCATGATTTTGGTAGGCATTCCGTTAGCGATTTTGTAGATTTCGAAATTGCATTAATGTTCTGATTTCCGACGTGTTCGCCAGTTAACTCGGTTTTAAGAATCTTAAATTCTGACATAAATTTATTATTATACAAGTTTTCAATTTTTCACAAAAACGTGCCAATTTTACTTATTTAAACAAATTCAGATATCTAACTTTGGATAAATAGATATCTTGATCTATTCGAATAAATTCACTTTGTTGAAATAAAGCCAGATGGAATACTTTGATTAATTCCATTAGAACGTACAAATTGAATACTTGCTTCACAATTTATCCATGTAGCTGGATCAGAAGTGATTTGATGAAATAATGAAATCTCTCGGGTTTGTCATTACATAGATCTAAGGACTCCAACCCAACAGGAATCCTCGTCTCTCAAAAATCTTCTTTGGCGAATAGAGGGGGTATTTTTTTGAGACCCGCCCATAAATATTTTTAAATTTTGTCTAAAACACTGATTACTATCTCTAATGTGGCTTTCAATTCTAGTCGCAAAGTTTCGGTGATTCTTTCAACTAAATGATAAAATTTGATTAAAATGTATGGTGATTGGTTACTCTGGTAAATAATTACTTGAATAAAATTATTTTATGAACCTCCGTAAATGCGCCATGATATTGAAATTTGCGATATTTACCCCATTTTTGCAATTTCTCGCCGTCGATGTTGGATTCCGGTCTTAGGGATATCAATACGAAATTCGGCAGTAACATTTTATATAATGATTTGGGCTGGTCAAGCTTATGAACACTTTAAAAGCTATCAAGGTGCAGCTTATCTTATTTTTTGTCACATAGAACGGGAAAAGGATTTAAATTTCTTTCACTTTCCTTACAAACTGATAAGGAAATAACAACGTAAATATAAAAGCAGTTTATCAGTTTGTTTAAGACAGTATCTAACAAAAGATTTCGATTCAAACCTTACTGAGATTGTTACGATGGATTATAAAGTCATTCACGCCACTCAGACAAACAAGCTATCTGCAACAGTAACATTTCCGGGTCCGGTAAAGTCTATTCAAGGACCTAAACATATTTTATTCTCTACGACAATTAGGGTTCACTTCCCCTGTAAACTACTAGGAAACTTCAGGTTTCTTAGTCACTTATTATGACAGTTCAAAGACAATTTTCATTGAAATAAAAGACTTATCAACAGGGATAAGTGATACTTGAAATTATTACAAAGAATTTATAAGTCAGGGTTTTTATGAGAATTTCTTAAATTTTTCCGTTAAATGTTTAATTATGTAATTTATCCTATTAGTTGGATACCTAGTCACTTTAGTACGGATATTTGTAATTTATTCATTTATTTTTAAAGACTTAATAGTCTGTCAATTTATTCCCTTACTTATAAGCTACGGCTCTTACTTTCAGAAGTTTAATACCGAAAAGGGTAATAAATTCTTTATAATTTGTTCCACTATATTGCAATTATTATAAATACCAATCATTAAATGGTTTTATTTAGGCCTTGAAATAATTATTATTATTATTATTATTATTATTATTATTATTATTATTATTATTATTATTATTATTATTATTATTATTATTATTATTATTATTATTATTATTATTATTATTATTATTATTATTATTATTATTATTATTATTATTATTATTAATATTATTATTATTATTATTGTTATTATTATTATTATTATATAAACATTGCAAGCTTTGTGATACCCAGTGCAAATCCCAATAGTAGACTAGTTTCGAGCTTTTGGCTCTCATCAGTACTAAGCAGGAGACGCAATAAGTAAGTATACAATATTGCTGATTCAACTATATTGCATAATTTACCTGCTACACTTTACCTGCTACATCACATCACCTGCAAATTAGCTAAATCACAGAAAAAAATATCTGCAAACTTGTAAACATGGCGTATGAAAAATCATATTTGCCTCTGGAGACACCGTTATACACAGAAACCTTTTACAAGTGCATCCGTAAACCTTTAGCATTTTTAACTTGTAATGAAGTAAAATATTTTTTACGGATGTCTAACATTAAAATAATATAAACATTACAAGCTTTGTGATACCCAGTGCAAATCCCAATAGTAGACTAGTTTCGAGCTTTTGGCTCTCATTAGTACTATGCAGGAGATGCGAAGATTTCTCTTATTATTATTATTATTTATTATTATTATTATAATTATTATTATTATTGGGTTCATTTTTTAGATGAACATGATCCACTAATTGAATCTCCGCCAACTTTCAATATTTTTTTTGCAATTGTTGCATTTGGCCTTATCTTTTCCATCCCGAGTAAAGTAGTCCCATACAGTCTTCCTTGATTTTTGCAGTCTCCATAGCTTTAAATTTAAATTTATATTATTGTAAAATGTTTTGTGAATAAAAATAAAATATAATAAATACTTACTACACACTTATTTTAAAATACTAGTAACAATATTTAAAATAAGACAACAGCATTAAACTAACTTTAATATAACTTCTAGACACTCTGCCCACAATTTAACACAATTTAACTAATATTTAAAATAAGATAGCAGAATTACAATGAACTCTAATGTAACTTCACAATTTAAAAAGAATTTCTACTATGACCTCAAATTAACACAATTTTCAGGACTTATCATTTTAATTGGTGAATTTGGATAACGGATATTAATTTAAAATATAGTTAAGTTATTTTTCAAGGATAATATTGAAATAATTTTTAAAAAATTAACGAAATTGCCGGTAATTTCTGTAATAAAATTGACCGGTAAAACCGGTAAACCCGTTAATCGTTTATCGGTTTTGCATTTCCTAATTTATATAGACTCTAGTTTTAGCTTCGTGCACAATCAATTTAGATACATAAACGCTTCTAATTTTTTCAATAAACTATTTTTCCGCATTTATTAGTAATATCCTTTTTGGTATTTGTTGGTGATGTCGACATGAGTACTATTGCTGTTTTCCTTGTCCATACTGGAGTTTATCCAAGTGTTACACTCAATTTATAATTCATATTAAAATTATCTGGCCTTTCTCTGAACTGCTCTTCGCTTAATTTCTAAAAATAATCATAGTTTTTAAGTGTACTAAATTACACTTATTGGATTTAACTTCGTAAACAAGAATATATTCTCCAATTTGGCAACTAATTTGTCTCATATTACGAAATGGGTGCATCTGTACCATTATTGGATCAACATCAAAAACTCCTTCGAATTCTCTCAAATCGGTTAAATGTTTCTCAATCACCACTGATTGTTTGATAATTATTTCATTTACTTTGTACGGTTAGCCTTCCGAATCTCCGTTTTTTTTCTTTTTTCAACCACTGTCTCTTTATTTCTATGATTTACCTTTGCCTTTATGAGATGCAGGGTGAGGGGAAGGAAGAATGAGCATATGACACCGATGGTACGTGGAGATCAGTCGGTTAGTTATTGATGTTTGCCGATTGTTGGTAAGTTCGCGATTGCATGGGTGAACATTAATGATTGACTGGTATATGATGGATTGATATTCAAGGGCCTGAACTGGAACCCACAATGAAGAGCAATAAACCTTACGAGAGCGGGACAGAACATACAAAACATTCGCCAGCTACGTTAAAATTATATTGGTTTAAGATAATTGTTACCCGATAATTGATAATCCGATCCATTTTGTACTTCAGTGGTACAGCTGGTTGGGAACTTCCACACACGAATCGAGAAACTGAAATGTTGGTGCCGGTAGATGGAAGGCACTTGGTTTAGGCCAGAAGCTATGCAAAGTTACTCAACTGCAGTTACAATCCAGCCGCTCTTTATACGGCTTTTTGCTTTTACTGACTTCTTTAAATATGGCACTTTTTCGATATACGTTAAGACGTTGCTGGAATACCAAGCTCACACACGGTCTAATGTGTCTGAAATGTTCATGGAAATAAAAATAGAAGCTTAAAACTGGAGACTAAATTAACAGTTTTAGATAGCATTTAAGCTGGTGAGAAAACTGTGCAAGTCACTTGGGCTGGTGCAGTCTACCGTTCAAACTATTCTTGATAACAAAGAAAAAATTAAAGCACATTCGCAATCTGCTGCGCCTTTAAGTGTCTCAAATTTGACTCGGCAAAGAAGCATCATTATGAAAAAATGGAAAGATTATTGGTTATATGGATTGAAGACAATAACTAACGAAAAATGCCAATGAGCCGATAATAATGAGCTAGATAATAAAAAATTGACCGTTAATAGGAGATCAAACAACAAAGCTTGGATGACTAAAAATCTTTTCGAAGATTGGTTCAAAAATAATTTTTGTCCTGAAAATATTTTCGAAACAATAACTTTATCAACAACGCCTTGCTTATTTTGGATAATGCTCCAGGACATCTGGTTAATTTATCAGAATTATCTGAAGATGTGGAGATTGAGTATCGTCCCAAAAATGCAACACCTGTGATCCAGCCAATGGATCAGGGTCCAATAGCCACATTCAAGGCATATTATCTACGTAGAACATTTCGAAAACTTGTAAATGAAACCGATTAAAAAATTTGGAAAAACTACAACATCAAAGATGCTGTTTACAACATTAGTGGATCGTGGAATGAATTGAAATCAACCACAATGAATAATATATGGCCAGAATGCATGAAAACTAATGATCTTGAAGTCGATTCTCTTCCTGAAATTCGACAAACCATATTGAACCTAGTAAATGATCTTGATTTTGAGGATTTGGATGAAGGTGATGTACTTGATTTACTAGATACCGATAGAGAACCCCTTTCACACGATGAACTGATTCAATTAAAAGTAGAAAAATCAATTGATGACGAGCCAGAACCTGCTGTATCCAAACAGCTGACATCAAAGAACTTGTCGAATGTACTTTCTTATTTCGAACAAGGAATAAACATCCTCCTTCAAAATGATCCCGACGTAGAACGCAGTGCTAAAGTTTCTCGAGCAGCTAACTCCACCATTAGTTGTTATAAAGAACTGAAAAAGAAGCAGAAAGCAAGGCAGGACAAGCAACGTTGGACAATTTTTGAACCAAGTAAATCCACAACAGCAGAAAGTGATGATGAAGTATAATAGTTTGTTAGTTTCAGTTCATTATAATACATATGTTATACTTGTTATGTATTTTTATTTTATATGCAAGCAATATTTGTATGAAATACATATAAAGAAATAAATTAATACAAAATTAAAAACTACGTTATGTATTCTATCAAAAATTGGAACTAATCCTATTAAATTTATATGGGTTTATATCTAATTAATTAACTCGTTATACGCTTTTCGCCCAACTTTCACGGAACGTATCTAAGGCGTAAGGCGAGGTATTTGTGTATGTACATATGGTCGTTCTGCAATATTTGTCGTAGGGGCTGCAGCTAAATCTCTCGGTCACCCATTAAAGACTATTTATTTGCCACGCAGTACCATTCAATGTCATAGAATAAAATACCTCTTTTTTAAACATCCTCTTTTTCAAACCCTGTCTAAAAATCGTTTTCCTTATTGAATGATGCATATTATGTCCAATTACATCAAATATTTTTTTTTATAATTAATTACATAATATTAAATATTAAAAAATAAATTTTAAACAAATTTTAATTTTTATATAATAGTCATGACTACAGTAATTAATTATGTAAAATACATAATAGTAAATGAATAATATTAAAAGGATAAAAATTATTATTATTATTATTATTATTATTATTATTATTATTATTATTATTATTATTATTATTGTTATCATAAAACAATAAAGTGATAATTTAAGCCTTTTGCTGCGAATAATGTATTTAATTAAAATATTTTCGACTATAAGATAGTCTTTGTCTTATAGTCGAAAATATTTTCATTAAATACATTATTCGCAGAAAAAGGCTTAAATTATCACTTTATTGTTTTAAATAATAAATGCTGCTACCAAGAAATCATCATTTTATATTATTATTATACTTATATAAAATTATCATTATAAATTTTCTGTAATATTTTTTAAAATAAATTTAACTCCTTGATCTGTTTTTTGTCTTATTGTCATGGAAACGGTAACTAGATTTGGGAATTCATATCTAAATTTCGACGTGAAATTGCTGTGATATTTCCATGTAAGAATTAGAATTTATTTTGAAATTTTTATTTTGAAAATTTTATTTAGTCGAGAGAAATGGATAATCAGGAAGCAAGGGAACGGGTGATTATACTACCCCCCCCCCCAAAACTGTCATGTCCTAATTCTATAAGTGTTTAATATACATTTTTATGATTAAATAAGAAATAAATAAAAAGTTGGAGGAGATACTGTTGAACCTATGTAGGGTTGGTGATTTTGATTCAGTCTCAACAATGGTCCAAATTTATAAAAAGTATAAAGTGAATTTTTTTCTGTTTTCCTTATCATCTATATATTATAAAAAATTGAATACATCCAGATTTGTTGTAAAAAGTCAAAGCTTAGCCAAAGAATACAGAATGGAAGAGTTGTGGATCGCTAGTTAAAATTGATAACCCTATGAAAAGAGAGAAGCCTATTCATAAAGACGCATTGAAGCTCTGTAACAATTAAAACAAATATAAAGATTTACCAGAAAATCTGCAAGTCCCGAATCAATCGTTTCAATATTCCGCATTTTATTATTGACGTAATCAACATCAGGCAGTTTCCCATCGACAGAAGAGCGAATAAATTCCTCATGTCTTTGGAATGGTTCCATTACCTATGAGGAAAAGAGAAAAATCCTCAAATTATAGTTGAAAAATCAATTGAAAATTTCCCAACAGATCAAAACTATTTATTTCCAAATCATGACAAATGATTGGCTGATTATAATTGTAAAAATTTTTGTCAAAAATACTGCCCGTTTTGTTTTCTGCAGATGGATTAAAAGGATAATTTACCTGCGTTGTTTGGTCTGTGGGGTGATAGGAGATGTTCTCGGTTTTCCGCACAATAGCTCGGCGTGAAATAATCGAGATTTACCAGGGGGACTTTAATTCAATGCCAAAAAAAAATATTTTGTTTGAATGTATTTAAAGTAAAAAAATTTCAGCGAAGTAAAGAGGAAGCCATATGACGGTAGGACATGCTACGTCGTGACCGACAGTACTGTGAGATGAATTTCATGCAGGTTCTGTTTATGTGATAAAGACATTTTATTTACATAATTTATTTGTATTACTGTTGACATAGTATTATGGTTCGCCATATTAATATCTTGAGCGGTTACACGCCATCGTTACGTAATACATTTTATTAGACAATCCTTCAACCAATCAAATATTTTGCAATATACGGAAAAGCAAATAAAATTTAATTACGCAATAGTTAATTTGCGGTAGATGCTAGAAATAGTGTGGTTTAAATAAGATAGTGGGAATAGAAATTAAGTTTTTAAGGGAAGTATTCGCATTCGCAGTTTAAGTAAACAATCAAAGAATTGGTGGCTATGACTAACATAACATTTCAAAAATAGTTGAAATTGACGAGAGTCTCTTTTTTTAAGCGCAAGTATAACCGAGGCCGAATATTAGAAAATCAATGGTATGTCGGAGGCATTGAACGAGGATCTAGGAATTGCTTTATAATGCCGGTTGAAAACAGAAACGCTCAAACTATGATAGCCGTTATATCCAATAATGTTCTCCCTGGAACTAATAATATTGCTGATAAATGGCGAGCATTCAGTCGAGCTATTGAAAATAGGCAAACTATCCAACACCTTTCGGTGAATCATTCAATGAATTTTGTTGATCCCAATGATGAGTCAATACATACGCAAAATATCGAAGGCTTATGGTCAAGGCCAAAATATTTTATACGAAAAAAACGAGGAATTACAAAGGGACAG